>PYAF01001578.1:798885-904140 GCA_007407185.1 Glycine tomentella | reverse complement strand
TTTGTAAGATTCAGTTGTGATTCAGACTATTATAGTAAATATTGTTCACAAATCTTTTGTTTTAATTTATATTATAAGTCTATTTTATAATATTATGTTGATGGTATTAAATGAATCAATTTTACTACTTTCATACATTTGATAATATTATGTTAATTGTATGAGATATTTGAAAGAATCGTGATATAAAATAGTAGTTTTAAAAAAAAATTTAAATGGGTAACCCGGTGATCCGAACCGAACCGAATTGTTCATGAACGGGTTGGGTTGGGTTTCAATTTTTTTGTTTTCTGAAAACCGAACCGATCAAATTTGATTAAATTGAGTCCTAAATTTAACCAAAACCGATCCGAACCGACCGCAAACACTCCTAAATCCTATGTGAAGCAAATTTTGTGATATAACCAGACCCACAAGTTGCAGTTTCGTGTTTAGTCGTTGATGGTGTGCGTCTATCTTTGTTGGCATGCAGGGCTCATTCTATGTTTGATAATTTAATTTGGTTATTGGTTGGATAAAGATCATTGAATTTTGGGTGCAGTCTACATTTATTGATTGCCTAGGCTATTATCCACGTGAAGATGTAGGGTTGTAATAACTTCCACATCTTCTTTCACTATAGGTACTTGTGCTATTTTGGCAAGCGGGAATACCATAGGTAATTACAAAAGAAGAATGTTTGATTGGTGGAGACTTAAATTGGATGATGTTACGTTTGGGTTGGTAGCATTTTGAGAGTTTGCTTTTATTAACATCAATTGAGAGGGCTTGTATTTTTGTTATGAAATATTTATATCTACATTAATATCTTGAAACATCAGGGATGACGGGTGATTTTCACTTGTTTGGGTACCCTTTGCCCTCTTTTAATGAAATATACATTTTGTTGATTAAAAATAATATGTGACAGTGTGTTTAATTCTTGGTCAGTATATATATATATATATATATATATATATATATATATATATATATATAGAATTGGAAGAGATCAATACTTTCTTAGTATATAAGAGGATTAATTATTGTTTTTTGTCGAAAGATGCACCAACAAATCAGTAACTCATATGATAATGACTATGACTCTATCTAACTGTTTTGGTCCACTTATCCTAATGACCTATTCTAAAAACTACATATACATTTGATGTATAAGTTAACAAATATTAAATACATATAAATTTAAATATTTTTAAGTACTTACAAATAAATATTAAATATTTTTCAACAAAATCGTGTTTTATGTTCTTAACCTATATATTTGATGTGTTAGACAAAAGATACTGATAAACTTTGTCCATAACATAAATAAAAATCACTTAAATTTCATTTATAATAAAGATTTAAATATGAAGTTAATTTTTTTCATGTTGAAAAATGATGTGAAATGTTCATCCGAATATAATTAATAATCATTAATATTCTTACACTTTATTAAATAATTTATAGTTATATTTAGATAAATTGTTTTTCATTACAAATATATTTTTATCTTATATTTCATCAATTTTTTTATAATAATTCTTCATGAAATTTAAAATTACAATTTAATATAATTTACATCATTAATTTATTTTTACCGTATAAACACGAATGATATAGTATTTTATTTTGAAAACTCTATTAAAAAAGTGTGAAAAAAAATTCTTCAAAAAAAGTGTGAAAAAAATTGACAGTATTGACAATTTCAAATATTATTATGATTTATTAATTCTAACCTACTGATTACTGAGTGCTGAGGTCCGTAAAAGAGCTTGTTGGGTGTTGGCAATGACTATGCCTATGCGACTCATGCGAGAAAAAGGACAATTTGGTCAATACGCGAATAACGGCTATTTCCAAAAACGAATCAAAATAGCCGTTACCGCCCTTACAATTCAATCTCGAGAACTTTGCTAAACCCTAATTCTCATTTCCTCTGTCACCATCTCTACTATATATACAATCCAACATTTTTCCTTTCACCATTCAATTCTCTTTCTCTCCCTCTCTCTCCATTTTCACGGCATTCGAACATTCATCAAAGGCTCTCTAATAATCTCGATTGATTTTAGTTACTAATCACTTTGATTCGATTGGTTTCATTTTGTCTAATAATCTGTTTTTGCAGGGTTGTGCTTTGTGCTTTATATTTTTCTTCTTCTTTTCGTTTGTGCCATTTTCCCTATTGTTCCCTGTTCTTCTCTATTTTTGGTTTTTTCTTTCTTCCCCTAACTATGGATGCAGGATCTTTGAGTTCTTCCGGAACCCTCAAAACACGATCACGCTACCCTCTTCAAGAGCAATTTATTCAAAGAAAGAGTTCCAAAGAAAATGTAAGAAAATCTTTCTCTCCCTGATTGTAATTTGTGTACAACTTTCATGATTTTTCAGCAAACGTTTTTTTTTATTTTTTATCAGGGTTTAAAATTTAAATTGTGGTTTTAATGACAATTCATTTGGTGTTAAGTGTTCGATAGTTAAATAAATATCTAATTAAGTGGGATCTGAATGATGGGATTCGAAACTACACGTGATGAATCTTCATTTCCCTTTTTGAATTTGTTTGTGGAAAACAAGTTTTTGATTCGTCTGTGTTTATTTGTTTTTTTTAATCACTGTACAGTTGGATAGATTCATACCAAATCGATCGGCAATGGACTTTGATTATGCTCACTATATGCTTACCGAGGGGAATAAAGGTAAGGAAAACCCAGATGTGTGTTCCCCCTCTAGAGAAGCTTACAGGAAGCAGCTTGCAGAATCCTTAAACATGAACCGGATCCGAATTCTTGCTTTCAAGAACAAGCCACCTGCGCCAGTTGACTTAATCCCTCACGAGATGTCCACTCATACCCACGATAATAAACCAGCCAAGCCCAAACGATTTATTCCTCAGGTGCACTACTAATATCTGTTAACATCAATTTTATTTAGTTTTATTCCTCAGTTTGTAAGCTAGTATCTGATTTCTCTAGTATGTCGAAGTGGGATTTTTGCAATTTAAGTGGGTTTGTGTGGTAAACCATTATTTTAAAATTGCTAATTTTTATATGTTGTGGTGGTCATCATCAGACTTCTGAGAAGACTTTGGATGCTCCGGATCTTGTGGATGACTATTATCTCAATTTGCTGGATTGGGGAAGCGCGAATGTTCTAGCAATAGCACTTGGAAGCACAGTGTACCTGTGGGATGCAAAAAACGGTTCTACTTCAGAACTTGTTACAGTTGATGATGAAGATGGCCCTGTAACATCCCTTAGCTGGGCTCCTGATGGACGGCATATTGCGGTTGGTTTGAACAACTCTGAAGTGCAACTATGGGATACAACTTCAAATAGACAGGTATATCTTTATCTTAAAAAAACTAATAAATTACTTGCTATTCATTTCTCCTTTACTGATAATGTTATTCACGGTTGTTTTTGCAGTTGAGAACTTTGAAAGGTGGGCACAGGCAGCGAGTTGGGTCTTTGGCATGGAACAACCACATACTCACAACTGGAGGGATGGACGGTCGAATTGTCAACAACGATGTAAGAATTAGATCGCATGTTGTTGAAACCTACAGCGGGCATGAGCAAGAGGTTTGCGGGCTGAAGTGGTCAGCTTCAGGTTCACAATTAGCCAGTGGAGGGAATGATAATCTACTGTACATCTGGGATAGAGCTACAGCATCTTCTAATTCGGCAACGCAGTGGCTTCACAGACTTGAAGATCACACATCTGCTGTAAAAGCCCTTGCTTGGTGCCCCTTCCAAGGGAATTTGTTGGCTTCCGGTGGAGGGAGTGGTGACCGTTGCATCAAGTTTTGGAATACCCACACAGGTGCATGCTTGAACTCAATTGACACTGGGTCTCAGGTATGTTCCCTGCTGTGGAACAAGAACGAGAGGGAGTTACTCAGCTCTCATGGTTTTACCCAGAATCAGTTAACACTTTGGAAATACCCCTCAATGGTGAAGATGGCTGAGCTCACTGGTCATACTTCCAGAGTTCTTTTCATGGCCCAGGTAATTTATTTTGGATTTTGTTGAGCACAAACCTGATTAGATTGTCGATTTTGAGGCTTTTTATATATTATTGTAATGCCAAACTTCCTTTCAGAGTCCGGATGGTTGCACAGTAGCATCAGCAGCTGCAGATGAAACACTGAGGTTCTGGAATGTGTTTGGAGCTCCGGAAACAGCATCAAAGGCTGCACCGAAAGCCAGAGCTGAGCCATTTTCAAATGTGAATCGTATACGATAAGGAAGCAGTATTTGTTGCCACTGCAAGCACTTGATGGATTGATGGCACTTTACTACATACATCTACAATACAGTTAATTACGTTATTGCTGGCATCTGGAATGGTTTGTTGTATCCAATATAATCACAAAACAAGGAGGCAATAAACTGTGCCAAGTAAAGGAATTACTGTAGGAGAGGTGAAATTTATGGGACTTCCATGTACATTATTGTAACATACAATCAGTGGAAAAAAACAACACTTTTCCCGTGGAAGTAGTCACAGACACAAGTGACGAACCACGTATATCGTTCTTCTTGCTGTTTCAGTTGTGCCACCATTTTTTTTAATATAGTTTTGACACTCGCAGTTAGAATGGAAATTATCAGATAAGAAGATGCAAACTGAAAATTATCAAGATAAAACAAAGGAAAAAGGGGGTGAGAAAGAAAAAAGTATCCATGAAAGAGAATCCATGATAATTAAAATTTGAGCTGCTTTGGCATTTGGTCCTAACTTGACCAAGTAAGGGGGCTAGTAAGCAAGCATAACTTGGATCCAATTAAGCAAAAGACTCCTTTCATGCATGGCCGATATTCTTAAAAAAGAATACTCTAACTAAATATAGTTCTCTCTCTCTCTCTCTCTCTCTCTCTCTATATATATATATATATATATATATAGTAAGCAAGCATAACTTGGATCCAATTAAGCAAAAGACTCCTTTCATGCATGGCCGATATTCTTAAAAAAGAATACTCTAACTAAATATAGTTCTCTCTCTCTCTCTCTCTCTCTCTATATATATATATATATGTTGTGTTCACACAAATACATTAGAAATTTTGGTACTTGCATCATCATTTTCATCTATATATTAAACTACAATAAAACCTCACTTTGATATCAGCATGAACTTATTATCAAAAATACCGATTAGACAAAGATAATCATAGATTGTTAGCACAGGTCAGGTCATTCTAGTTTTCTCCTCAATGGAAAAGGAGTAGTCAATAGAACACAGGTCATTTACTCATACATTTTTAAACATTTTTAGTTTGGAGTTTGGACTTTTTTTCTTGGGTACCATCATGCTTAAATTTTGGGACAAATATTCTTGAAGCTGTGGGCCAGTTCAGTGGCTTGCATTTAAAATAACTATTCAATAGCTTCCAATATATGTTGTACTTGTTGCGAGATAGGTGGTTCACCCGTGGATCCGTGATTTTGGAAAAGGAAATATCAATTTTAATCTCAGATATTAATTTGATATATAAAAAACTGGTTATTAATTATATTGTGAGTAGACCGTTTTAACCCTTTGGATGCAAATCGTCCTTCAAATGCCTACCGTCGGATTCACACTTCAAATTGGTTATTACTCTTCACCCTTTTGGTATGCTATGATAAAGGAAAATCAGATTTAAGTGTTTAACACATGCACAAACATGGTAGAGATTCAACCGGAAACTGGGACCGCATCACACCCCATGGAAACTGGGAAGTGTTCTAAGGAAAAAAATATCTGCTCATACAAAAACACTACACCCAAACTTCAATACCTCAACTGAACAAAAATATGAAACCATCTCAACAGATTTTAATCGCACAAAAATACAAACAATAGAAACTTCAATACCACAACCACCACAGATTTCAATCACAACTTTTGTCGCTGTGAATCTACGAATCTAGCTGTGTGCGTCGAGACGGTCGTTGGTGGGGCGGCGGAGAATAGAAGATGAACGTGGAAGTAGTTTTTTTTTTTTTTCTTTCCTTAGGATAAAATGGACTTTTAACATGTTAAAGAATTATAAAAACCAGTGATTCACTGGTAGATTACCTATTTGGTAGTCCACCATAGACTTTGCCTATTGGATGCTTGATAGTTGGTCCTTCCTGATATGATTCCCCCTGTTTGATAATTGTTAGTTTAATTTGTTTGTGTACTTTCACACATGCCTTCTGCGAGCGACAATCTAATTGGACATATAATTTGTTAACTACAGTTTCAGACAATTCTAGTAATTTAAAATTTTAACATTGATTTTTAGCATTAAGCCATTAGCTATCATTTTTTGAATTTTTTATTAGTAGCATTTTGTTTTTATGATTGTCCTTCTCTTTTCTTAATGTTGTTTTTGATAAAAGTTGATGGTCTTGTGTTTTATCTGTACAAAACATCTTTGCACGTATCAAGACTCCTGTTAAAGGGCATTCATGCAAAATTTTCAGGTGAGTATTCCTGCATTAGCATCACTTAATGTGGAGAATGCTTAGGGTGGGTTCTAATTAATTATACTTTGTTTCTTACCACAAGTATTAAAACTGGCTTTAGAAGTGTACTGTATGCAATAAAGCAAATTGTCACTGCAACTTGTGTATCTAGAATAATACCTTCTCATGATGAAGTGAAATTTTTTTGATGTGGTTAATTGCTTAAAGTATGTTTGTGGTGTGGTTGTTTGTATATATATTCCCCATTTGTTTCTTCCCTTCTGCCTGACATTTCTCTTCCTTACTATGAATTAAAAGTTGCATTCCTATAACTCTTTTGTTCTGTTACCCAAGGTCTACATGAAACGAAGAAATCTAACTGAACCACAAAATTGAAACCAAAATATCTCTTCACAAACATTGGGGATCTTAAGAATTGAATAGATTAGTCGGTGAAAAAAAAAATAGATTAGCAAGTGAATAAAATAGTTTTAAGAGAATGTTTCTCTAGTTCAAGGCTTTAAGCTTTACATGACAATCAGAACATCAACCTATTAATTGGAAACATCACAGAACCAGAACTACTTGCAACCAGCCACTCAAATTTTTTTATCAATTAAACGAAAGTTGACAAGTTGAAGAAAGCCTTGTGCACAATGATAACTGTTTTATCATGTGAAGCTTTTGCCAATCTTCTGCCGTGGTGCAAAAGCTGATTGCCATGTCCTGTAAACAGCCTTGCATTCTGCATGATATATTTTGCAAATTCCAACTCTCTCTCAGTGCCACCATACCTATTAATACGACATGTCTTAAGGTTTGATGAGATGAGATGCATTTAGGAACACATAGTGGATTTTGCCAATCTCTTCTCCTTGCATCGTAAAAGGTGGATTTGGCTAATGAGAAATGGGCTGAATATTGCTGTTAACAATGCACATGAAATATAATTAGTAAATATTAAAAAGGAAACATCTTTGGCACTTTAAAGTCAGGAAACCTGATCAATGACAAGATTTTGAAGTTTGGGACAATGCTCGAGCACTTCCAACACCTGCAGCCTGTCCTCATCAGTAAAATAATCCACATAGTGTAATTCAATATGGGATAAATTGTGATATTCAGGAATCCAGTTTTCAATGCCTTCTCCACCATCATCCATCTGCAACAACAAAATATCATAAATCATTATTTTTCTTAAAAATGAAAAGAAACAACAAACAAATGAAGAGAAGTACTCAATACCCAATTTATGCTCAGGAACTGAATATTGTTGACAAATTCCAATGGAAAGTCATGTTTATCTACAACGGCTCTGACCAACTTGGGCAATTGTTTAAACTCTGGTTCAATCTTATTGCTTAAAAAATGAACCAGCGTGATTGTCAAATCCTCAAGATTTGGGCAGCCAGAAAAAAGCTACGCAAGAAGTCTATACTCTGAGAAAATAACAGCTTCCAAATGCAGGATTTGAAGCTAGGGAAGATGAACATAAGAAAAAGGAGGTTTGACATGTAAGCCCCTCAATTTCAACTCCACAACAGTTTTGCTTAGTACTGCAGCTCACCCTCCAACCAATAACTCATCTTCACCGCCCATTAACAGGGTATTTATATTATATTCTTACTCAGACAAAATCTCTTTGTTATCTTTAATTTGTTATTTTCATTTAAAATTAAACTAAGGGAAGATTAAATTCATGATGAAACAGTGATAAAAAAAATTATCTATGAAGAAATCAAATTCAAGATAAAAGGAAAAGGATCTTTTTTATTTTTTATTTATCTAATATCTAATATTAAGAAATCAGATTTAAATTAAAAAGAAAAATATTTTTGACCTTTTTTAATATCTAATATTAAGAATTCGGATTTAAATTAAAAAGAAAAATCTTTTTGACTATTTTCTTTTACCTAATCTTCAGAAATAAATTTCAAAAATAAAGAAAATCCTTTTATCATTTTAGTAGGACAAAAACTAGCTCAATGGGAATAAGTTTGAAAGTCACAAAATTTAATAGGTATGTAAGTGGGTATGATTTCTGTTATTGGACAAATATTTAAGAGAAAATTAAATATTTTTAGTTTTTCACTTATATTTTTTGTATGTTTCAATATGACTAATACAATGGATAAACTACTTCCTCTGAATTCATATAAGTAAAAAATAATTAATTTCACACTAATCAAAAAAATTAGTGCACATCATTTAATTTTACTAATTTTAAGTAAAAAATATGATTATTTCTAAAATATCCTTCATTAAAACTTGTTATCATGAAGAAAAAAAATTATTGAAAATAGAATTAAAATTAAATGAAGAGTATCTTAATAATAATCACATTAAATAACAAAATTAAATAAATTTATTTATATTTAAGCCTAACATACAAGACTATTTTTTTGGTTATATATGAGTCCAAATGGAGTACATTTTATATTCAATTTTGTAGGTCATTGTATACTCCAACACAAAAAATGATAAGTACCTTATTCATTGAGAATCTATCGGATGAACTATGTTCAACCCTAAACTTTAACCAAATGTGTATCGAATACAATCATTAGCATCTTTGATTGGATGCTATGCAAATCGATATGACAGTTTAATTTAAACCACTGCCTGTTCTATCAAATTCATAATGATTGTAGATATCATTGATCGTAGGAAACATGGGAACACTTAGCAGCTATCTTGTTTATTATTTTGTTGAAAACGCTGCTTGATGCAAATTGTAAATCTGCTCACTCACCACAAGACTTTGGTCAAGGCAGGCCAATAAAGAAGAACAAAAAACACAAGAAGACAAGTTAAACAGCTTCATCTTCTTTGTAGTTCACGGCTTGGTCCCAATAATGAGGAACACCAGCATCCACAAAAACTTTTCGGGCAGCTGCTTCGGTGATGCAATCATGGACACTGAACCTATAGAAGCTGGGTTTGGCAACACTTCCTTGCCACACCAGAACACACTTATTGGCAGGCTTGTCATCATCTGAATCTTCATTTTCTTCTTTCTCTTTTGAAACTTCACTCCAATTAATACGTCTAAGCATAAGTTTCCCATACCTCTTAATTGACTTGCTTCCACCTTCAACAACAACAACATTAATACCATCACAAATCACAGCACATCCAGTCAAACGGTTCTCTTGAGCATTAACATCAACTCTGAATCGGGCCTTTGGATGTGAGAGGTCATTTATCCTGTAAAGAGAGACCAGTGTCTCCAGTGTATTTGAGTCATCAAACAGCTTCCTCTCCTTCTTCTCCCGCAGCTCGGCAGGAGTAAGCTTGCGTGCAATGTTCCTATCTATGTGAGCCTGCTCACGCTCTGCAGCTGCAGTACGTATTTCCTTTTCGAGCCGAGTAGGATCTTGAGTTGCTTCAGAGCCAAGTACTTTCATTAAATTGCTAATCTTGACCTTTGGTTTTGGTGGTTCTATGACACCCTGTCTTATCATCTCCTGTCGCTCTTTCTCCTTAGCTATACGTCTTTGCGTCCGGAGTTTCTTCTGCTCTTGCTTAGTTAGCTTGAGTGGTTGAGGTGGTGGGGGAGCAGGCTCAGCAGGTGGCTCAATAGGACGAGGATGCTCCACATAAAAAGTGATTTTTTTTATTTTCAGTTTATCTTCGCCTATGATTCCATTATCAACGTCACCATAATTTCCAGAATGCAGAAGAGGCACATCCCTGTTAAATTCAAATATTTAAGTGAATAAATATGTTTACATACAAACCATGGTATAAGACCATTATTTTGATCATATTTTTTGCTTCTAGTTTTCAAGTATTCAAAGAACAAAATAGAAGTTCCCCCAAGACAGGCTCTACCAGATTCAAACTAGATAATCATGTCAAATTGTTCAATCATTGTCACTACAATTTACCAACTATCAATGGGGTTTTCACACTTTCTATTCAACTAGTATTCTAGTGATCTTTTTTAAAAACAGCCAAGCTGGTTTATTCCAGGTTGTTTGTCACTTGTATCTTCTTCTAATGTGATTATACTTATCATTAACGGAAAGTCATAAATACCGAAACATGCATATACAGTATACTTGCTAAATCTGAAATTCTGAATTGCAAAATTTGTGACATTCAAATAACACCCTTAAGACAATCCATACACTTCTACATACACAACTTATATAAAGGGCAGTAGTCCAGGTAGTAATAAACTTACCACCACTCAATCTCTGGAATTTGGTCCTTGGGCTTTTCTTTAATTACAACTCTCTCTGTTATTTCTATTAAGTTAGGATTTATATCAGGAGCAGCCTTTGCCTTTGCCAACTGTGCTTGTTTGGCCTTGTGCTCTTTTGCTTGAGCTTCTCCAAATTTACTCTGCATGAGTCAAATAATAATTATTAATAACAAAGCACATAGAAGGAAATTGAAAAGAATTAAGTAAAAGGGAAAGACACTAGGATGGATGGATAAAAATACCTTCAATTTTATTGTTTCAGCATCTTTTGACCATTTTCCTTCCTCCACAAATTGGAAATTCATCCTCTTGGGCCGCAGGAGCTTTGTTTTGTTGATACCCATGCTTGCGTCAAAATGAGGATTAGATTCAGGATCGACATCCAATACAGGCTGTAGTATTTCAAATGCATCTTTCTTTTGTTTGTTAATGTTGACCTGGAATGTTCAGACACAGATTCCAACCTTAAGACAGGAATCCCAAACAGAAAAAAGTAATTCATAAAAAGAGACAAATAAGAAAGCATCACACCTTTAATGTGCTAAGGTTGATGGGCTTAGTCACATTAATAACATTTCCATGCTCATCTATTTCCCGTCCCTGAGCATCAAGACGAAGAACGGGGGCCTTCGTGGGTTTCTGCAGGAGAGCAACATCTGTTACCATCTGACCAGGAAACATGTTTATCAGAGGAGCAAATTGTGGATCTTGACGAAATCCCATCCTGGCAGCAAGCTCCTGAGCACGCCTGACAGCTTCCAAGTTGGGCAGAGTTGCATTTGGAATACCAGCAGCACTAGTGCCAATTACTGGAGTATTAGCAGAAGCAGCAAAAGCAGTTGAGGGGAAAATTGACATATTTGCAACATGGCCCAAAGAAGCTGAGGTGAAACTTTTTGATGCCACTCCAGCAGCAGAAGAGGGTACTGCGGATTCATTCATTGAACCCAAGTTTGAGTTTCCTTGTGAATTTTGGCTAGAACACTTATTCAACTGCACAACCATAACCAAAAGCACAGTGATTAATGCATTCAGAGTAACATGTACAGTTACAATAAAATGCCCAAATTACCTGAGGAATTTTCTTTAGCTTTTCTGACAACTCTTTCTGCATTTGTAAAGCTTTCTTAGCCTTAGCTAGGGCATCAATAGAGAGGCTCCCAGTTTTTCCAGCAGTTGAAGATGACCCATCTGTACTAGATTTTCCAGTAACCTCATGAGACCTGATAATACTAACGCCCTTATTTTCATTTGTGGTAGAATTCGAAGATACCTTGATAGGAAAGGAAGAAGGAGGAGCCAAAGATGTCTCAGTCACACTCATGGGCGCCACAGCAGGTGATCCCAAGGCACCCTGAAAGAACAAGGATAAAATGCCAGTGAGTGGTGTCCCTCTTCAAGTGTTCCATGAGGAATAATAGAAGAGAAGGAATTCGAAAACCAAGAACTGAGATAGGTGAACATGTAATCAAGCTGAACAGAAACAAAAATTGCAATAATGGATGCATAAGATAACAAACCATCCCTCTTGCAAACTGACTTATCAATAAGATTAAGAGAATCAATCAAATTACACATTAATAGATGGACTAGAAGGATTATCTCATAGTTACTCAAGTAAATTAGCAATCACATTCCACTTTACTTTCAGTTAGTAGTAACTGAAAATAAACAACCCTACAATTTGACATGATATTGTAAACCAGCAGTCATGTATGAGGTACACTATGGAAGTAAACATATGACAATTCAATTATAACCAAGAATATAGAAAACAAATGCTGGGTATCATCAAAATGTTAAAACAGAACGTTAAAAGAAAGAAAGAAACTCACGTTTTGGATAAACGCAGTGTCATTGGAAGAAGCTGAGCCATGGGCACCATCAGTGACTTCCTCCTTGACCTTGGCCTCATGAATGCCTCTAATATTATCATTACCATCTTCTTCTTCTTCCTCCTTCTTGACTTTATCCCCAAATTTTCTCCGTTCCCTCCTCCCTTCCTTCCTCTCCTCAGAAAGCCTAATTTTCTTATCCTCGTAGTCCCTGTCCTCACTGTGCTCCCTCTCTTTCCGCTTATGAGAATGTGAGGAGAGTCGTGGCTCTACCAAATCTTCCCTCCCCTCATCACGGTTCACCTTCAGCCTATCTTTGCTACCCTCTCTTTCGTAATCCCTATCCCTGCTTCCTTCTCTGTCATAAGTCATATCCCTATCCCTTGATTTGTGGTCACGCTTGTGATTCCTGTCTGATCGATGACAGCGGTGATCATCAGAATCGCGATGGTATTTGTCATCACATTCCAAGTGTCGATCTCTGCTTCTCTTTTCAGATTTGACTCTGTCGTTCATTTTCGGGTTTGGGAGATGCTTCCTCTCTTCTATTGTAATTTGGGGATCACTTCACCTTAGCTCTTATCTTTGAAAAATATTAAATAATATTTAAATTTAAATACCATACACACCAGATGACTTTTACAGCTCAATGTTCCTCTTCAAAGCTAAAACAAGTTAAATCAAATTACAATAATTAAGAAGCAAATAAACATTATTCTCCTAGAAATAACAGTTTTTAATGATGTATTATTTGATTTTTTTGGTGAATTCTTGTCCATACTTTGATAAAACTCCTGATAATAATTAGATTTTTTTTCTTCCAATTACTAAAGAAGTTAGAAGAATTTAAATGAACACTACAACACCAGAAGATCTCAACCAAGAGTAAGTTCGGCCAACCAAACCACATGAATTAACCAAAGATGGGAACCTTCACTACTCTTCTTGCATGTTCATAGCTGTTTTCATATTCATAGTACATGCACATTTTAGTACATATCCCTATGTGAAATTGTCCTATATACTTATACTTATTGTTTATGTATATATCAATTGCATGTTCCTCAAATTTTTATCACACAAGTGTAACAAGGTTCAGGAATACTACTAAATACAGGCCCATATATCATTCAAGGAGATACCATGCACCAATGCCACTATGACCAAGAGTCTAAGATAGTTTCAAAAATCAAAACAGTTAGAAGAATCTAGATTATTCCAAATACACGGGAGTATAATACCGTGATAGTATTTGCTAGTCAAGGTCTATCTTCAGCAGAAAAGCAGTTCCATACAAATTTAATTTACCATATACATTGCCTCTTCATCACTTCATTTCTCCTGCTTGCCTAAAAATAACAAAGAAATGCAAAATCGTTGCAGGGTAGAGCAGAAAACAGACCTGAATTTGACTCCAAAACAGTTCGAATAAAAAACAAAAACAGCTTCATGGAGATCAAATTTTTATAATTTCTTCAAAATCACAAAAACTAGTTTGTTTGTTTGTTTACAATAAAAGGGGTTCTAATGAAAAGGGAAAATAGCTACAAATGTTGATGCTGTGCCCAGCAAGATTCACACTTGAAAATTTCGAAATACTAAAAAAAATAAAAAAAAATGGAAAAACCTAACGCAGGAAGCTGAGAGAAAGTGATTACAGATTGACGGGCAGATTGGAGAGTGTCGGAAGCAAGCAAAGCAACAAAGTCACTCTTAACCGCTTCGGGTCCGAACCTAAGAGCATCAATTCGGTGTTCTATGCTTTTTCCCGCTTCCTTTCTCTTCTTCCTTCCCTATACTATAATGACTTCTATAGGTACCACGCTAGGAACAACCAACAGATCTAGGGTTTTACTTCAAACTAAAGTTCTTGCATTTTAACTAGTATTTGCCAAAAAGGGTATGTTTTTCAGCTATTTACTAAAAAGGGCCTATTTTAATTTTAATTTCATCAAGTGATAATTTTTATTTTTATTGTTTAAAAGAAAAGAAGTATATGTGTGTGTGGTTGATATGACAAGATTATATTAATCCATATGATGTAAGAGCAAAGACAAGAGGCATTCAATGCACACTTTTGATGTTTAATTGTGGAGTTGCATTGCATCAGCTGTTTGTTTATAGTCCTTGAAGTTGAATGGCTTGAGGCCATACAGTGAGGGTTGATTGGTGTCTTCATCTCCACCACCAGTCAAATATTATCTATATTTTCAAAATAAAATAATTTTCTCTAAACACCATAAAAAAAAATAAAAAGAAAAGGAGAAGCTTTTTCCTCTTACTATTCAAAAGGAACGTGTGTTCGTTTGTTCGGTGGTGAATTCCTATCCACCCGTCTCACCGGAAACATGTCAGCGGTGGTAGCTGGTTCCTCCTCTTCATTCTGTGCCACCTTCACCACCAGAAGGAGCCCCTCCTTAAAAAACTCTCAACTCTCTCATTCCAAGGCACTCACTTCACCTCAATGCCAGGTTCTACTACTTACTATACTTTGCTTATTACAAGAAATTGTTACAAAATTTGAGATCACGTAATTGAACGTTATTAACTTTTTCTTATAAATTGAAAATCTCGAATATATGTTGCGTGAAGATTGGTAAGTAAGCACCATGGACACATGATTATTTGGAACATTATTTGGTACCACGTAATAATTTATCCATTGTTATTGATTAACAAATAGAATTCATTTTGCTCTTGTATCTGCAGAAAACATCTTTACAAGGGCTCTCACTTCATGAAGCCAAAAGGGGTGTTTCAGAATCCTTCCTAGTTGAGAACAAGAATGGTTCCTCCATTGCTGGAAGGAGACTTGAGATCACAGCAAGAACTGCTGGGGCTTCAAAGACCATTGAGGTGGACGTTGACAAGCCACTTGGCCTCACCTTAGGCCAAAAGTCTGGTGGTGGTGTTGTCATCACTGTGAGTATCTTGCATCCTTCTATTCAATTGAATGATTTCCAATTTGCGAATGAGGATTGTTTATGCAATGCTTGTTGTCTTCTATAGGCTGTTGATGGTGGTGGGAATGCAGCAAGAGCAGGGTTAAAGGCAGGGGACCAAGTCCTTTACACTAGCAGTTTCTTTGGGGATGAATTGTGGCCTGCGGATAAGCTTGGATTTACTAAAACCGCCATCCAAGCAAAGCCGGACTCTGTCTACTTTGTCGTCAGCAGGTTCTCTAATCCATCTTTGTTCCATTCTATCGTCTTAATTGCATCAATTCTCTAATGTTCATGTGATCATAATATAATTCAGTGATTCATTCTAGTATTTACCTAAAACAGCTGCAATGACTTAACAACTTACATATCTTCATCTTTTGTTATCAAGGGGTGCTGAAGTAGACGTTAAAAAGCTCACAAAGCGGCCTGCTCCTCCTCGATTTGGAAGAAAACTGACCGAGACTCAAAAGGCAAGATTCATTTTGGATTGACATGCTTGTTCTTCCTCCTAATTATTTGTTGTCTAGGCTAAAGATGATATTATGTCTATTTTACAATCAATTGTTGATTAAGTGCACTTCCATGCAGGCGAGAGCTACTCACATTTGCCTTGATTGTGGATACATATACACCTTACAGAAACCTTTTGATGAGCAGGTAAGTCCAGCATATAAAGGCTTACTTCTAATCTCTACCTCGGTTCTTTCCTTCAGGTGCCCATGGTTTTTGAAAAGATGGAACGCCTTCTATGTTAATTTATTATGATATTGGTATCAGCAATTTTCATGGTGGTTATTAAAAGGGATTTCATAGTGAATAATATTCCTCGTGATCCGGTTTTTAACCAAATCCAGCAGTGTCATGTAGTCTATGTAGTCAACCTCATCAAAACTTCATTGTTGTTGTTGTTGTTGTAGTAGTAGTAGTAGTAAGTAGTAACTGTATCGGCATTCATCAATTTTCCTATAATTTTGATTATTATCATTTCTTTAGTGTTGCTCTCTGCAATATTCAGGTATCATTTGCTTGATAGACCTTCTGTGCTGATTACTATATTCTTTTGTGCTTGCCAACTTGCCATTATACTGAGTGATTTGATGATAACCATAAGATCTGTGCTTCAAAAACTAGAACAAAAAATTTATAAAATGAACTATGTTTAAATTGCAAGTCATGTGCCCGGAAAGTTTATCTTCTTGAGATGGTATTTGTTGAAGTTGAATTGTAATTTATCAACGTGTTGAAGTGTTTTGTGATTGCCAATTTGTTTTATCTTGTGCAGCCGGACACATACGGGTGTCCTCAATGTCAAGCCCCTAAGAAGAGGTTTGCTCGGTATGATGTTAACACTGGAAAAGCTATTGGTGGGGGCTTGCCTCCAATTGGAGTTATTATTGGACTCCTGGCTGGTGTAGGGGCAGTTGGAGCCTTGCTTGTTTATGGTCTTCAGTAACATTTTATTAATTCCATGACATGTTAATTTTGTTTATTTTCTGTCCTCCAAAGCTGTCCAATATTGGAGCTTGTGTCTCAGAAACTCCTTGGATGCTCATGTCAAAGTTGAATGAAGCTTTCTATGAGATTCAAAATAAATTTGAATCTACTATTTTTTTTTATGGTGGGAGATGATAATTGTAGCATGGAGACTTAAACGTTAGAATAAATTTGTCATACTTTTTATATATTTGGAGATTAAATTTTACTTTTTCATATTTCAAGAATTAATCTGTCATCGTTTTACACTGTTAAGAATCAAAATAGATATTTATGATAATTTACAACATTTATTATTCATAGATTTATAAAATAATTAAGGATATTTTGATAATAAAAAAATAATGTAAGAGATAATTTGAAGGAAGTTTTAACTCTTACTATAAAAATAATCAAACAAATCTCCCAAAAAGTTCTTATAAAAATATAAGGGCTGTTGGGAATTACTATTTTCACCCTATATTTTGCTATTCTCATCTCATATGCTTTAAATTTTGCTTTTACATTCTTTCAATGGAAATACAATTTCATTGTATAAAATATAAAAATGAAATGCTCTTTTATTGTAGTATAGAAGGTGAAAAAAATGGAAACAAAAATATGTATTTGTTGTATACTTTGAACAATGAAAACATATTTTCATTTTTATTTTTTTCATACCTCTTATACTACAACAAAAATATGTTTTTATTATATAAAAATGAAAACATATTTCTGTTTTGATATTTTTCAATCTTTATACTACAGCAAAAATGTGATTCCATTGTTGTCTATGTTAAACACAAAATAGAATCACAATTCTATTGCAACTGAAGTCAAATGTGAGGAAGGAGGGGAAAGGGAATAGGTGTAGGTAAGAGAGGAGGGGTTATTTTGTCCCTTTACAGTATCTTTTGAAAAAGTTGGAGATGAAAATAGCAATTTAAGAGTTGAGAATAAAAATTCCCGTAATGTTTTTGAACTAATACCTTGGTCCTCGGCCTAATATAGGCCCGACAAAATTGTCAATTTTGGCCTAATATTTATTAGTATAAATATTTAAATTAATATAATTAAATACTTAATTAATATTTTTCTCAAGTATAGGTTACTTATCCCCCTCAAAAAAGGTTACTTATTATGTAAGTAGATATTTTTTATACATTATATTTAATATAAATTTGAATGTTGATTTTATAAAAAAATATTAATTAAATAACAAGTCTATAAGAAAAAATATATTTTTTTATTATAAATATTACATTAATGTCTAATTATTTATAGAGATTATTATTATTATTATTGGGCCCACTGGAATTGGGTACTAGTATTTGTTTAGATTTTGTGTGATCTGCGAATTAGTGTCGTCTGTATTTAGTACTAGTATTTTTTTTGACAGGCAATATTTAGTCTAGTATCTAACAAAAGTTCTAAATGTCTCTGTCCGTTCTACGGTAACCTCTGTCGGAGCATTGCTGCCACCTTTGCAAGGTATTGAATGCTTTATCTTCTTCTTTATCAACTACTGCTAATGTTTCTTTTAAGACATGGAAGCTTTTCATTTGTTATTTCAAAATTCAAATCAGTTGACAGAGGCAAAAATAAATAAAAATAGCACTTCAATGATTTTAAAAATCTTACAACATGCAAATTTGTGAAACGCTATTATTTCCTTTGGCATAGGGAGTATTGTAATAATATTATGATTTCCATTTATTTAAGTTTTTTTTTTCTAATGATTTTATTTTGAATACTGTCTTGTAGTTTGGAATCATTAAATTCTTCATGCACAATTAATAACTGTCTACTTTTGAAAAACAATATAAAAATAAAAAAGTTTAATCATATATATTGTTAGTAGCATTTTTTTGTAAAAGTCAAGAAAATTTACAATACTTAACAATTTGTCATTCTCTTTGTTTTGTTTGCTTGCCAACTGAAATAAATAAAAAAATTACTATGGCATGTTTTAGAGAAATAAAATTGTTCCTATGTTATTTTATAAAATTAATGTTACATTAAATACTATTTCCAAAATTATCCCTAATCAATACTCAGTGGGAGTGATGTATCCGAAGAATAAATTTGTCATTAATTAAAAAATAAATGATATAATAAAAAGATACTTGATATTTTTTTTAAATCCAATCAAATTAATTAAAAAGTTTAATACTTGTATCACAACCCTAAATGTCATATACTCTAAAATAAAAGAAATATAATTTAAAAAATATTACACTACCAATGCATATATTATTTATTCAAAATACAATAACATGTAAATAGTTGAATTAAACGCATATACTATTTACTCAAAATACAATAATAACATATAAATAGTTAAATTGAACTTAAATTCTTTCAGTAATATATAAATATCACACAATTTTTTTTAGTGAAGATCAATATGTTGACCCAATAACTTTAAAGAGTTGATTAAGTAAAATAAGATAGGATATTATATTTGATCGAATCCAGTTTATATCATTGGATGAATTAAATATAAATATTTTTATTAATGTTTCTTTTTAGTCCGGAGACTTTTCTACCTTGTATTAGGGTGTCATCCCTTTCCCTAAGTTTTAGTTGAACAAAAAATAAATATGTTGAACCAATATAATAATTTAAGAATTATATTTAAAATTAACATTAAAAAATATATTACAATAACAAAATCCCAATAAAAAAAACTATCAAACTGAAATGTAATGTTTGAAATCGGCTTCGATTGATTGGACTAATTGGAGCGAAACTTGATGGTCTAATCAGATCAATTTTATTATTGAACCGGTTAGGTTATTGGATCTCGATTAGATTGGTTCAACCTGATCGATTTTATAATTTTTTTCATAGAATTTTGAATTTTTTTAAAAAAATTAAATTTTAAATTATTATTAATTATTATTTTTTATTTTAAAATATAAATAAATTTTTTTTACTCAAATAATTTTAATTATATATTTATATATAATTTTTAATTTTTAATACATAAAGAATCAAATCGAACCAACTAATAAACTAATCATCATCGGATCAATGAACAAGGTGAAATCTATCATAAATCATATTTTAATGTCTGAGACGAATCGCGTATAGAGATTATCATTGCCAATTAATACAATGCAATAAAATACACAAGTTAACTATAAAACGAAGGTCTTAGAGAAATTTTCAAATTAAAGTGAAACGTATTTGTGATGATTACGCCTGACATTTCCTTAAAATTCAAAAACATGGGAGCAGAACAGTGCAATTATTGATTTTAGCATGATTTGGTGGTTGCATCTGATCTCTGTGTTCCAAAACAATACTACGATGATGAAGAGATGGGGCATGCAAATGTAGCAAAGAAAATGATTACTTAACTAACTGGTTCTTTCTAAGTACCCAACAACACCAATACTGCACTTTCAGCATTTTAGGAACAGGAACCCCCACACTCCACAGTTTCTCAGTCAGGTAATTCCCTCTCTCTGCAATTTCTTGAAATGAGTTTTGTTAAGTTACACGCTATTTGGCTGTTTTTCACCACCCCTCTGCTTTGTTGCTCCTTGCGTGTTCGTAGAAATTCCCTAATGTTAAAAACCCATATTGCCCTGGGGTTTGTGATGTGATGATCCTTGGGGTTCCTGATTTAGGAATTATTATAGCCACCCCTATATGTCTTCAAATATAATTTTGTTTCTTGCTGCACCTCATTCTGTGCTTTAAGGACTTGTTTACATCTATTTTCATTTCCATTTGCTGTGTTCTCTTATTAGCATCTCATTCAGTGCAAATCTTTGAAAATAGGAATTTTGTAGTTAAAAGTAAAAAAGGCCTGTAGTTTTTCTGCTTAAGGAATTGATTGCTGGCGTTTCATAGGTATTAAGCTAGAAAGTATTTACGGATAGTATAAAATAAATAGACGTATTAATACCATAATCATGAAAACTAAGGGTGTAATATAGCCCAAACTTGATTATCTCCTTGTACTCTTCAACTTTTCCCCTGTCCCTTTTGATTGCAAAGCTATGCTTAAGGTGGGTTACTACTTACTAGGCCATGTAGGCATGTACAATTGTTGTCTGGCTTTTGGATGTTCAATTTCGAACTGAAGTTTTTCTAAATGTGGAAATTATTAGCGACTACATAACTAGGTGGTGATGTTATTATGTTTGTTCTTTTGATAAATATGCGGACGGTGAACCATTATCTAGAGAAGAAAGCCTTGACGAGGTGCAATCCTTGTAACCGGGAAAGCCACAAATGGGGGAGGAGGGTTTGATCTGATGGTGACTCCTTCTTTCTTCTTGTTCTGTTTGTTTTAAGACTTGCTTTCCATATTTTTAGTTTGTTTTGAAGTAGTGTAATATTCTGTAATCATTTTTCTTAATCGGCATGTTTATAACAATTGAACTTTAGGATTCATCTAATTACAGTTGAAAACACTTTCTTAATGACCTAGAGCAGTTATTTGAAGTTACAGGCTTGCTGGTTATGTGGATGTGGATTCTTGTGTTATTGGAAACACATTTGATTTTATGTACGGCTAGATTTTTTGGGGGGGAAGGGTGGGTGGTGAATTGAGATTAAAAAAAAGGGTATATTCTCCTGCCCATATGCTGACTCATCAATGGGACCTAACTGTTTTGGTCATTACTTATTAATTTGGATCTAATTTATGGCAAGGTCAACTTAAACTTATAAGTGCCATATTGTGTAAACTTGTCACATTACTTGTTTGACAACTGCCACTCATCCTCAGTCAAAGAAGCGATTCCCATTTTGTGATGCTTAACCAATTTTCTATTTGACATTCAAGTAAACATAGTAGGATAGTTGCATGCTCTATAATTGATAATTTTGCTACGGGTGTGGAAACAAACTATCATATCATATATGCATTAAAGAGAGTAGATGACACCACAAAAAATTAGAAATGAGAATGCTGTGATCAAGTATAAGGGATGAAATGACTGCATTAAATGTTGGAAATTTGAACAATTTCTAGCAGCAATAAAAGATTTGTGATTCTAGGTTATGTGTTACTATGAGCATGCTTTATGAACATTCTCAATTTGATTGATGTATTTGCAACCAATGTTATTTTGAAATGATTACTCCCATTCTCTTGTCCCATTTTTTTTTGGTTTTATTTATATCGAGGAAAATTCTTCAAAGGAGACAAGCAATAAAGTACTTATCTAATAGACAACCTTTTATCTGTTTTTGGGTGGGGGTGTAATTTTTTTTCTGGAAAAACCTATAAAAGTTATAATTTTCCACTCAAACAAATGAATCCTCATCATGTTTATTTTGTAACATTTAATTGTAACATTTTCATGTTTATTTTGTCTTATTGTAGGGTGTAACAAGTTTCGTTCGGGTGTGTGTAACTATTGCTGCTGAGGAAACACCTCTATATAATTTTATCCTTTTGCCATTTCACTGTGTCTCTCCTGTTGGTGAGAGGCAGACATGCACATTGGAATGATGGTGATGATGACTCAAGCATTGAAGACCATTGTGTCATCCTATCATGACTATGGCAAGAATTCCCGTCTATGTCCTTTGCCTATCAGTCGATCCAGAAGCCGTCAGTGGTGCCAATGCCGCATTGGAACCTTTGCTGTAGCCATAGCAGCACTTCTCATATCTACCACTGCTTGGCTATCCCTTGTCTTCTCTGATGCAACTACCTGTTGCTTTCATCACTTAAAGGATTGGGAAAGTAGCCCCCACTTTTTCAATTGGAAGAAGTGTATCTCTCATCGCCTTGCAAAAGTAACACCTCCACCAGCTCTCCAATATGAGACCATGAATGCTCGTCTTCATAATGGTAGCAGTATTGTTGAACAGGAAGGCTTGTCACTTAAACATATTGTTTTTGGCATAGCAGGATCATCTCAGCTTTGGAAACGGAGGAAGGAGTATGTCAAATTGTGGTGGCGCCCTAATGACATGCGTGGCCATGTGTGGTTAGAGGAACAAGTGCTTGAAGAACCTGGAGATGATTTATTGCCCCCTATCATGATTTCTGAAGACGTATCATATTTCCGCTACACTAATCCCATTGGTCACCCTTCTGGCCTCCGAATTTCTCGCATTGTCAGAGAGAGCTTTCGCCTTGGCCTCTCTGATGTGCGCTGGTTTGTCCTCTGTGATGATGATACCATCTTCAATGTGAATAATCTAGTTGATGTTCTCAGCAAGTATAATTCTTCTGAAATGATTTACATAGGTAGCCCCTCAGAGAGCCATTCGGCAAATACTTATTTTAGTCATTCAATGGCCTTTGGCGGTGGTGGGATTGCAATAAGTCATTCACTTGCAAAGGCTCTCTCTGAGATACTTGACGAATGCATTGAGCGATATCCCAAGCTTTATGGTAGTGATGATCGACTGCATGCCTGCATCACTGAACTTGGCATTCCACTGACATGGGAGCATGGTTTTCACCAGGTTTTTTGTTGATCCATTTTATTTTGACCACATCTATTATTCTTTTCAATTTTTATTTTCTTTCCATTTTAAGAGAAGGAATATTCGTCAGATGATTAGTATGATTGATTATCATCCAGCTATTACTGTTTTTCTCATTCAGAATATGTAAACGATCATGATTAATTTTTCATTTAATCTTTCAGTGGGATATAAGAGGTGACGCTCATGGTCTTCTATCCTCTCACCCAATAGCACCATTTGTATCAATTCATCATGTTGAAGCTGTTAATCCCTTTTATCCTGGCCTGAGCTCTTTGGACAGCCTGAAACTTTTTACAAAGGCCATGAAAGCCGATCCCAAAAGCTTTTTGCAGCGTTCAATATGTTACGACCATGCACGGCATCTAACATTTTCAGTGTCACTTGGTTATGTCGTTCAAGTCCTGCCTAACATTGTTTTTCCTCAAGAACTGGAGCGCTCTGAAAGGACTTACTCTGCTTGGAATGGTATTAGTCAAACGAATGAATTTGATTTTGATGCCAGGGAACCATACAAATCTGTTTGTAAAGGGCCCACTCGATTCTTCTTGAAAGATACTAGAAGAGAGGGTAATGCTTCTTGGGGTTCATATGTTCGGGGTAAAGATAAAGATGATTTCAAAAAGAGAATTTTATGCTTTCCTCACTTCCCCCCTCTGCGCAATGTGGGAGAGATCCAGGTAGCAGTGCAACATTTGAGCAAGAACTGGCATCTGGTATGTTTTATGTATATCAGTTAAGCATTTTATATGATGATATTACCAGTTTTCAATCTTGATGACATTTCTTGATTCCACTGTTTGGTTATCCTAGGTTCCACGACGTCTCTGTTGCCGACAAAGCCAAGCTGGCAAAGAAATACTCCAAATTTCAGTTGGAGAGTGTGGGAAGGGAACTTTTAGCTCTGTCTACTGATTATGGTTTGTACATGATTTGGCCTTTCTATGAAGAGCTAATTCCATGCGGCATTTTTTACCCCATGAATTGAGCTTTCTTGAACTTCTATTTTTTCGCTAGTAGACACTTGAACTTGCAGATGTTAGAGAAAAGGTTCCCAACTGCAAAAACCATAGTATGCAATTTTTCTATATGATATCTATCTCTACACCAGTACACCATGTATACATACTTGCTTTTTAGGAGTATTTTAACAAAGTTACACCTAGAGTATATTTTAAGAGGATGGATGTCATAACTCGTTAAAATACATTTTCTAGAATATAGGTGGATGTATGTTAGTAAACTAAAAATTATCATTATATCATATTTGAATAATTAAAATTTTAACAAAATACACACAATCCTTTTAATGATCATGTGATCACTAACTAATTTTTAATCTTGAATCTTGATCAGTTCATATATATCAAAACAGACGACTAGTGATACGATGCCTACCAACCCAGGCATATGCTAGGAACCCAAGGTTCTTCCGTTCTTGTAGGCCCTCTATGATGTCCCATACCATTCCAATTCACAGTAAGGGTAACTGTGCAGATTGAATTTTGTTTGACCTTGCATTTTGGATGAAAGCCAAGCATGTAAATCCCTACCTCAACTCAACCATTCCATTAGCTTTTTTATTTTTTTATTTTATGAATGAAACATTTAATAAATGGTTAAAAGCCTTTAGGAAAGCTAATACAAGCTAAATCTGCCATCAATGGCATGAGCAATACAATTAGGTACTAACAAACATATATACTATCTTGAAAAAAGATGATCTAGCCCATACTTAGCTAAGACATCAACAACTTGATCGGACTCTTACTACAACCAACAGTGAGGGGATAAATATCGGGGAAATTTACACCAATGAACCATGAGTAACCATATAAGTGAATTAGACACCACCCTTAATTCAAAATCTTAGGGCTCAAGTTTATAAGTCTTTTCTTTAGTTATATGGTGCTCAACTGTTCTATTTTTATCCAATGTGGGACTTCACCTCACACTTGTACTCTAACACAAATCATGGAAAATTTCCCATACTCCGCTGCCAACATCGAACAACCACAATTTAGAGCTGCAAAACTTGTTATAAAAATTCCATTTTCATCTCGAATGACAGACCCATCACAATTTAGAGCTATCTCACCTTGATTAAGAGGAATCCATGTAATAAGCTAATATCTCCCGCCACCCGAGACGCAAGCCAATTTCTTTAATAGCCAATGAATAACTATAACTATGGCCAGTATTCCACGCTTTCTCCTCCGCTTCAACAAAAGAGATTCGACTTGCATTGCGCCTCTACCACAGGACGTAAATTAATGAGCCAAAGAAAACTTCCATTTCATCACACGGAAAGGCTTAGTGAATCATACTTTATTTAGAACAGTGTATGAAGATGTTACATCTCTAATCTTTCTCTTGATCTCAACCTCAAATTTACATTAAAAATTATCTCTACTGATTAGTGCAATCAGTTGCCTTAAAGGAAACAGTCTTTCTATCTAAATCAAATCCAATCAAAACATTTGATTGAGCAAAATTGCCAAATATATATAAGCCATCAGTAGTGCCAGCCATTGCAAAGCAAAATACCCCATCTTTTGGTGGGATGAAGGTTTGAATAGGCATCAATTGCACATCTGCCCCCTCAAAATGAGCAATCAAGATTGGCCCTTCCAAATTTGTCTCACTTCTGTAACAAAGTTGTGTGCCCAAGTCAGGGTCATCATCTATGGGAAACATGTTACTCTGCACCTTCAATTCCTCCACTAGTCGGTCATAAAATTCTTGTGGTAAATATGTTGCCGGTGTACCTGAATCAATCATTATATTCCCCTTGGAACGCATTTCAGAAGAATTAAAGGGCACAAATGTGTCTCCAACACTTATGCCTTCCAATGTGACAAAATAAGGAGTCTGACCTTCTTCAGAGACCAAAGGAGTTGTGGCTACTCCTTCACCTGAAACATCACTGGCATCACCAAAACTAATGGTACCTGAAGTGTGAGGGTCTGCATGAAAAGGAACTAGGCACTGAGAGAACCTTTTGCTCCCATAAAGGTTGCGAAATTGTGAAACAAGTGAAAGAGGCCCCCCACCAAGTCCAATGATTCCCATGTCGTTTTCATTGAAAGTTCCTGAGTTGCTGTGCCCACACCCAAATACAATATCTCCAACAACAACAGGTTCTCCATCAGTGGAACTAAATGTGACAGTTTCCCTTGCAAGCACCCCTTTTGTTACTGAAGAATCAGCATAAGCATAACTATAAGCACACAGTTTTTGAGGAGAGCAAGAATGACCAAAGAGTGAATTACACTCCTCTGAATCACATGGAATAGGAGTGTATGTATTGGACCTTAGAGGCTCAAACATTGGACTTTTCTGCCTGTAACAGCCCTGGCAAGGTGTGCATTGTGCCCACACAAGATCACTGCCTGTGTCAACCAAACCATACACGTCAACCGGTGGTGTTCCCAATGTGAGTTTCATGAGATAGTCGCCATTGTTGGATGTCACTCTAGTGAAGGCACCATTTGAGCCAAGTCTATGCATATGAAGTTCATCTGATTTGTAGAAGGGAGAATAATTGGGTGAGTTGTGACGGATTAGTTGAATAGTAAACCCGGAGTTGTCAGCTCCCATTGGTGTTTGACATAAGAACGTACACAGTACAAAAAAGCACAGATGGAAGCAGAGAATGTTGGCCATGAAATTTAGCAATGCACAAAGTCAGGTGAAAAATAGAGGAGTTTATTTCATAATATATATATATATATATATATATATATATATATATATAAGCGCAGCATGTGAGTGGGGAAGTTGGTATCGGTTAGTCACAAGAAGTTGACAGTAGCAGCATGTGAGTGATTTCTGTGACAAGAGATCTAGAAAATACTATTTTGCTCCCTGGTCCCTACTACTTAATTTTCTCTTTTTTTAAGGATAAGCAAAGAGTTCAAGACCCAACACTACCCAGAGAACCTGGAGAAAGCTACAACACAACGGGGACATCATGAATGGCACCATGTAGTTGGCCAAAAGGAAGTGGCACTGTTAAATAAGTTTGTAATCAGCCATGTTGATATATACCTTCTTTGATTCTGCATGCGCATTTGCATTCAAAGATTTCCAACTTGCAATAACTTATATATATTCAGTTGAAAAAGCTGAGAAAATGCCACACAGACTACTAAGAGACTAGTATTGATTACAAAGTAATAGGAAATAAAAAACTAGGATAAGCATGAGGATTATAAAGTCAAACTAAGATACACCGAGTTACCAACCAAACAAACCAAACCAAAAACAACAACCAACAAAAATATGTACAGCTAAAATGTGTCGCCGGCACGACTACTCTTCCATTTTTATTTTTATATTTCATGTAAGTGATACCTTCCTTTTAGGAATAGTGACCAGACTACCACGTTTTAAAAAATAAAACACCAAAATGTCACGCCAACACTAAAAATTGTCAGAATGCCACGTGGGCTAATTCGCTTCACACCCCAGCGAATTATGTTAGTTGATGTGATGTCAATTTACTAGTCAGGCAGGACACGTGGCAGACACTACGTATTTTGCTGGGGGGCCAAGCGAGATACGTGGCACGAGCAACAAAAAAAGAACTATTTGGGGACACGTGTCACGCGTGGACGAATTCGCTACAGGCCCCAGCGAATTATGTGTACATGACCCACTATTTAAACCCCTCCCCCTCCCCATCCCCACCCCCATCACTCTTATGTCGAAACTTCAAATGATGATAACTTTTGATATAAATATTTGCCCATGACTTCTTCTCTTAATTCCGAGCGTTTTGACATATCGTACGCCTCAATCGGACATTTCTATCCAAAGTTATCACCATTTGAAGTTTTGACATATTTTTTTTTCCCGTTACCACGTATTTCGTTTGGCTCCCTAGCGAAGTATCTTATGTCTACCACGTGTCCTGCCTGTTTTGACCACGTATTTCACTTGCACCTGTAGTGAAATACGTGGCTAACAGAAAAACGCCACATAAGTTGACGTAATTTGTTGGGATGTAGAACGAATTAGCCCACATGATATTCTGACAATTTTACTGTTGGCGTGACATTTTGGTATTTTTTTTTTAAAACGTGATAATCTGTTCACTGTTCCATTCTGAGTTTATGACTAAGAACGAGACTACTAGCCAAACTGATAACTATATGAATGCAGTTCATTCCAATAAATCAACTAGGTAGAGATGAATTTTGGTTTAATTGTTGTCACAGGTTGCATTTTTTTAGTCATATAACTGAAGATATCATATCTACTCTGATTTTCATTAAAAAAAAAAAACGGTTTATGATTCCCACTCCGTTTACAACTCTTTTCTTTATTTAAATCTATAAAGATTCAAATGATATAATAGAAGTAAGAAACTATGGTTTTTATGTATTATTAGGATTTGTGTAAAAAAATGTACAATTAAGATTAGCTTTTTGAAAGAAAGAAAAAAAATGTATTATTAGGATTTAGGATTTGAAAATTTGGACACGTGAAAAGTGGTAAGTTCAACACCAAATAAATGCATGAGACAAGATGTTTTTTTGACGTTTTACGACACGATATGCATTTTACGAGCCACCGAAGTCCGTGAGTGACTAAAAGCTACAAGACATGCATTGGACGTCATCGAATGAGATAAAAGGTTCAACAACCTTAGCTTAAATTTGCATGCACGTGAATTCCTTCCAATAACATATTTGAATATGAGTTCAACAAGATCCACATTTCCATACAAATTTGCATCAAAAAACTTAAAATAACGCAGAAACAAGAATTATTTGCTTCAACTTTACGCAGGTCAATTGCTCTCAACCCGTTTCCAAACAGGTTCTAGGCGTCTACATGGGTTGCTTGATTCGAATTTGGAGTAACAAAAAATTCATACCAATTAAAATAGTTTGGTTTTATTAACTCTTCACTAAATAAAACTAGTTAGTTTACTTCATTTTGTGGATTTTGATATATATATATATATATATATATATTTAAAAGAATAGTAGAAGACATTTAGGTTGATTTTGCGTAAGATATTTTTTTTTGCCTTGAGAGACCAAAGCCTCAAATATTGTGTAGAAGTTATTTGTATAGCCTAAACACAGTCTAATTTAGCTAATCGTTCATTTTAGTCAAAACAGCATTTTATTATGCATGAAAAAAACTATTCTATTTTTGTTTTTTAGGAAATCTTGCCTCCTTTTAATTATTTTTTGTGTTGGAAAAGGTTATATGTTTCTTTCATTGTTTTTAAAACTTTTTTTAATTTGTTTTTTACATAGGCTTCTAAGATCATTTCCATCTCAAAATATTATTTTTCACCTTGTGGTTCTTAAATGAGTCCTACTTTACACATCTTTCATGTGAAATATTTAATAAACTTGATTAAATATTTATATAATGTTTTATTAAATATAGTATTTTTTACCGATATAGTAACATTTTATATTTTATTAAACATGGTATTTATTTAAAATAAATTAATTTTAATAGTTGACCAGCTATCATGGTTGTTGTTCTTGCACCTCCAAGTTAGTTCTTGTACTTTTTTCCTAAATGTTTTTTTTTTAACCTTTCAAATTATTCATTTTGAAAGCCAAAATCTGTAATTAATCCGAAATATAATCTTATATTTGAAGCGGGGGGAAAAGGGGGTGCAGGAAGCTCTTGAAAGTGCAGGAAACAGTAACCATCGTTATTGTGAAATATTAGATAGATACGTTCTGTTACGGACCAATGTGACAAGTCCTATAAAGTGATTGATTTGTTTCTAAATATTACATTTATATAATCAATTTAAAAAGTATTGTTAAACATTATATTTATTAAAATATTGATTAAATATAAAAATTAATTTAATATTAAATTCTACATTCAATACTTTTGTTGAAGTCTATTTACTTTTTAAAATTAGTGATAGTATATATTTAATATAATATATAATTATCTTGTAAAAAAATATAATATATAATTAACTTAAATGATGTTTAAATGTAATATATGTTTTTGATCATATATTTTATCTCTTAATTTCAATTATCATCATTAGTGGTAGATCTTAAGCAAAGATCTTGATCTCAAGATCTGATCTTCACAAGATCTTCCAATAAATTTTATCTCTCTTTCTCTCTCCCTAAGATCTCAAAATGAGATCTATCATTAAAGGAAAAAATTAGATAGATCTTTAATCCTATGTGGTACTATAAGGTCCACTAAAAAGTAGTCTAAGATCCCAATTTAAGATCTACCACTAAAGATGCTCTTAATAATTTGATTATGTATAATATTTGATAAATGTAGTATTTAATATTTATATTTATTAAATATAATATATTTATATATGAAATAATATATGTATTGACACTGTAAATAATTGTTTTATATTTTTATTTAATAAAAATTAATGTGTATTATAAATTTGTAGATTTTTATATAACAATATTAAGACTGAATTGTACAATGAATTACACTTTTTATTATTTAATCATATAATTCTTTTATAGGTTTATTAAACTCTTTATTTAAATTTAATAAATGTAACATACATTTTAATATATTAAAAATTATTTTAAAATTACTACTACAATAGAAAATTATGTTTTTGATGATTAAAAAAAATAAAGCATAAAGAGGTTTTCCATTTATTTATTAAATAAACCTCTAGTACACTTAGATCATTTCAATTATTCCAGAATATAAAGAGAGAGAAAAAAAGATCATTAATTTGAATCGCAGGCATGAGACTCCCACCCCCAAATTGTGTATGCTGTTGGCAGTTCCCAAAAATGGTAAGATCTTTGTCATCCTCATTTTCAATAAAGGCCAAACACCTTCTCTCCGTGATGCCGCCGGCGAACGAAAAACTCATCTTGGGAGGCTCCTCTGTAACTGTAATCATAACACTACTCGATTTCCTAATAGGCTAATACTTAATTTTTTAGTTTATTTATGAAAAACTCGGGACTTTTAGCTTTGTATTAGAGGATTATATAAAACTTTCAAATCTACTTGATTAGATGAGTGATTTCGTTTATATTATCTTCGTATAGTGTTCTTTTTTATTGTAAGATGCATAGGATAAAGTTAAACACATAATTGAGTCTCTAATCAATCATGTTAATGAGGATTGAATTTATTTATTGTATATATGAAAAATGAAGAAAAATATTGTTGAGAAAAGTAAAATTAATCCACCTTAGTATTATTCTTTAAGTCTAAGAAAATAATTAATTGCTGACTGTCGACAAAGAAATACTTTTAATTAGTATATAAAAAAAATGCATAGTCATGGTCATTAATATATTTTATACATGACTGGCTAAAGCTAAACTACAAGGTGGATGCTTTGTCAAAAATTTAAAAGTGCTTATGTACATGTGGTATGGGATGAGTGTCAACACAAAAGGTGTAATAAGGAGGGAGGAGTTTAGTTCTCATGGTGCACGACCGGATGCTACCTTGGATTAGCTGCTTATTCCAAATGCATGCAATGAATCAAAAATTGCTCCTTATTCTCTGGAAGCGTTTTGCCGTGCATATTAAATATAGTTAGTTTATGCATGTTTATTAATTAATTAATTTAAGTTAGAGTTTTTTAGTACAATATAAGCTAATTAATTAAGGTTTTATTAAATCCTATTTAAGAAGAATGTGTATATAGTCTTGCTACCAGGCTTTTTCACTATTTTCATGGTCAATAAATTTTTTGGGGCACAGGATGTTATATCCCTAATCATTCTCTTGACCTCAACCTCTAACTATAGATGTCAACTTCTGGTCTACAATCAACTTGGAATCGGTCATTGAACAGCTTCTGGTTTATTAGCCAACTCAATGATTGAAGGACTCTCGTCCCTCAAGCAAGCACCATAAGCTGTTACACACCTTCAATTCATCGTTAAAGAAGGCACCATCCATGTTGCATGCATGCATTTTAAACTCCCTCGTGAGAATATCATTAATTATGCTGAGTGTCTATATCATTGTTGACCTCGTGAGCAGCCCGCCAATCTGCTAGAACAAGTTTGGCACGGTTTAACACACCAACCGCTTTCTCCTCCCCCGAATTCCACAATTTGTCATTTCTTCTTTTCCACAAACTCCATAAAATCATCACAAATAATTTAAATTGATCCTCATTTAATGAATATCATAACGCTTGAACACCAAATCCTTGACAGAATCAGTGTTGAGTAAGAAAGGATCAATCTTACTCCATAATCCACAACTCTGCCAAACCTCCAAGCTACAAGCACAAGTGATGAAAGTATGCCAACAATTCTTCAACGCATCTGCACATGAAATTTTTTTGTGGATTTATTTAATGACCATGATTATAGGTTTTTGAAGAAAACTTCGATACACAAGCCAAAGGATAACACTGTGAAACTCGTGTAACAATAATTAGGGGACATTTGCTTTAAGATATCGAGCAAGATTTTAAAAAATATGAATTTAAAAATATCATATTCTCATGTTTAATACAAGTTCTGAAAAATAATTAATTTTCAGAAATATATTCTAATGAAGAATGGTAGGTGTGTATTCTCTTAAAAATATGATTCTTAAAAATAAAATTTCATACCTTAAAACAAACATCCTCTTGAACACAGTAATCTCGTCGAGACCCATTATAGGTATACTCCAATGTTTCACATTTAGCCATTCATGTAGTAATTCATAGTTTCATACATCTTAGAGAGAAACTGAAAATAATGGATTGCTCTACCAAATTACAGTTTTCGGGTCTCACTTGTATATGAAATAATTTTTAGGATTAGATTGTGGGGTCTATTTAAGTAATTTGTAAAATTATTGGGTTGGAGAAAAAATTATTTAAGTTGCTTAAAGGAGTAAAAAAATGATATCATAAAAATAAACACTGTATGCAGCAACTCTAATGAGTTTCATCTAAATCTCTTCAAGGGAAACTCCAATTCTTATTCTGAAAGTAGATAGCAACTCATGAGTGAATTTTGTGCCATTTAAATTTGCATTTATGAGAAGAAATGTTTTTTTTTTTTAAGGAACAAGCTTATCTTATTAAATAATTGAAATAGGACTCGGCCATACAATTAGGATGATCGTGGAAAACATGACGACTAGCAAAATCTCTAAACGCCCTAGCCAAATGGTAAATCACTAAATTAGCTTGTCCTATAATAAAACAGAACTTAAAGTCTTATTCAGTACTTAGCATAGATCTACACTTGCTTATTATGCTACCAAATTCATTCAACTCTATCAACTTGGCTACCTACCTATGTAGCACCGACACGATACGGCGTTTTTGATGATACGCTCCTGACACGAAACTTCGATAAGTTCTTCAAAAATTTTAATTCCCGATATTTCTTAGTATTAAATAGTATTTTTTTATAGAGTATATTTCATATTAATAAAATATAATAAAAGAAAAATCATAAGTATAAATAATAGATTATCCATACAAAATTAATAAATACCTCAACTAGTGTGTGGATATGGAAGAAGAACAAACTTCATTTTATTTTGGGCACTTTTTTTTTAAATTTACAAAATTACCTTTTAAAAATATTTGACTAACGTAAAATGGAGTATTTTTAGAGTATTGGTGCTTCATAAGGCAGCTACCACCCTCTGACAATCAGCTTCAAAAATCACCTTCTTATAGTGCATCTCCTTTTCCCACGATAACGCTTTTAGAAGGGCTAAATGTTGAAAATTTACTGGAAAGAAATTGATAAAATAAAGAAATCATACACAAATTCCCAATCTTGAGTGTATATTCGTTTTGCTCTTGTGCCTGATTATTTTATTTCCTAAAGAAAAAAGACAAGTGTCGTTTTTTTATAGCTGTTATTTATTTGTTAAGGTACAGCAAGCCAGATGAAATGCATAACTTAAGGGTAAATTGAAACATATGAAAATCTTCACTTTAAGCAAAAGCCATAATTGATCCATCAATGAATATGATAAACGACACAACATAACATAAATGCTTTTCATACGGATACAAGGTCTTAGGCATGGCCCTATTTGTGTTTGGTGCAATCTTTTGGCTTGAAAGACACCACTTGTCTATCTAGATCAAACCCAATCAAGTAATTTGATTGCGCAAAGTTACCATAAACCCCCCCATCACTACTAGTATTAGTGAACCCCAAGCAGAAAAAACCATCTTTTGGAGAAATGAAGGTTTGAGTTGGCGACAATTTTACATCTGCACCTTCAAAATGGGCTGTGAGCACAGGCCCACGAAGATTATTCTTTGTTCGATAGCAAAGCTGGGGACCCAAATCCGGGTCATCCGTAACGGGTTTCATCGCAACCTCGCTCCTCACTTGAGCCACCACTTGATCATACAATTGAGTCGGTAAAATAGTTGGGGGTGTCCCTGAATCAAGGAACATGTTACCTTTTTCAACATTTTGTGAAGAACCATTAAAATGCAAATACTTATTTCCCACACTAATGCCAAGTAAGGTAACAAAATAAGGGGTCTTGTCTTGCTTAGCAACCAAAGGTGTAGAAACCACTCCTTTCCCTGCCACTTTACTCCCTTTACCAAAACTCATTTTGCTAGAAACACTAACATCAGTGTGGAATGGGACCAAGCATTGTGAAAACCTCTTCCCTCCAAAGGAAGAACCCATTTGAGAAATGAGTGACACTGGCCCTCCTCCTAGGCCTATGATACCCATCTCATGATCATTGAAACCACCCGTGTCGTTGTGTCCACAACCAAACACAATGCCCTTAAGAGGAACACTTTTCCCTTTGTTTGAGGTGAGTGTGATTGTTTCCTGCGCCAAAACGCCTTGTGTTATAGCAGCAGATGCGTAGGCATAGGTGTAATTGCAACGCTTCTGAGGAGAACACACGCCTGTGTCAAGTTTATGGCATAGCTTTGAGTCGCATGATATATTCCTATACGAGGTGGACTTCTGAGGATCGAACATGGGGTTACGTTGCTTGTAGCAGTTGTTGCATGGCACACATGAGGTCCATGTGAGATCACTGCCCGTGTCCGCAATGCCATAGATTTTGAATGGTGGAGTTCCAATAGAGAGCTCCATGAGATAGTGACCAAGGTAAGCATATATTGGGGATTGTGGAGTAAGAGTCTTTTCCATAGCTGATAACTCTATTAGACGACGTAGAGGGAGGACATGGCCATGGGAAGAGTTTTTTCGAATCAGGTTAACGCTGAATCCCTCATCGTTGGCTTCAGTGGCTGAGATATGTAAAGGAAGAAGCATGAGACAAATGATTGTTGCAAGATGCAATGAAGTGGGATAAACGACCATTGTCATCTATATATATATGAGACAATGAATTAGTTAACAAGAGAGGATGGAGAGGCTTGTTTGATGAAGAATTTTTGTGGAGGCTCGCGAGCTTTATATATGCGCTCAAGGCTCAACTCATCAACGTTTGATGTTGCGTGCGTGCCTTGTCCTAGCGTTGATGGCTTAACAAATGGTGTGGTAGGTTTAATGACTCACTTAAATGAATCGCCCGGATATGTATGCCAAAAGCAAAATAATCAATGGAAATACACTACTACTGTGTAAATGTGATAGCAGTAATCAATATTTATTTCCACATATTCAGTTATAAAATCAAGTTTCAAATGAATTATCAATTGTTTCCAATCAATTATCAACTATAAAAAAAATTATCAATTACTATTAATTATCATTATCATTATGTCTTATAATAGAAGATTTTGTCATGTAGGAATTAATTAATGTCATCTTACACCACTATATTCTTTATTTTCCTGTCTATATATGTTTCATTGATTTTCATCTATTTTTTTAATTTATAAAAATTCATTATTATATTTTGTTAAAGTGATTATATAGTAATTAAGGATATTATAACAAATATATATTATAATTAAATTAATCAATTCAATCATTAAATCAAAAATGAATTTTCATTTTATATAATATAATAATCAATTTATTAATTTTCTTTATAATTATGATAATTTTTCTGTTGTTTATTCCCACCACTTTTTTAAAAAAATTATGTGTATAATTTATTTACATGTTAATTTATTCATTTTGTTATTCTATTAGTATTTAATATAATAGAAATATTACATAAAAAATATGTAATAGAATTATAAATGTACCATCAATACACGTAATTATTTTTTAATTGAATTCAGGTTTTTTTATATGATTTAAAACAACTCACACAAGTGTTACTCAATCAATTGAGTTAGACCTTCTAAATAATAATATAACCAAGTGATTGAACGTAAGTTACTGATATGCTTAACTCTAGATTAAATCGTTTGGGTAGCACAAGAGTTCAATTCTTGTTGGAAACAATTTTTTTGTCAAATTTTACTTACCTTATGGCTAAACTATAAATTAATCAAGGTTTCTTTCTCATGATGAAACAAAGGATTAAGACACAAAAAAAGACCCCCTTAATATATAATTATTTTATTAACATTTAAACAATCAATTATCAATTTCCCAACTTTATTTATTGTTTTTTCCTCTTAAATTTCATCATTTTTTTGTTTTTAATTAATAAAAATACATATTATTATATTTAATTATAGTAATTAAGGTGATTATAACATGTATATAATAATCACTTTATTAAATTTTATGAAATAATTTTTTATAAATGTGATACTCTTTTGTTTATTGTCTTATTTTTTATAATTTATGTATATAATAATTCATTTACAAGCTATTTTATTTATTCTATTAGTATTTGATTTTTTTTGTCTACACCACGTACAACTGTTTTATAAAAAGAATTCATTAACCTAATGGTGGTTAAACAAGAATCAAGGGTTTAGTTTAATTAGTTGAATAAAGTATGTGAATTATTATATTTTTTTATATTTATCTTTAATTTTCATGAATAAAAAAATCTTGAACGTACAAGAGGTGTAAGCTGAGATTATGGGGGTACAAGAAGAAACAACTCCCATGTGGTTGGCCATGTAAACTATATATAAAATAAGAGAATGTTTGTATATTATTTTATATGAAAAGTAGACTTTCTGCTAACCCGTATATTTTTTTTGTTGCATCTCTCACGGTGTGTTTGTTTATCATTTGGTGCAAGAATTCTTTTCATTGCCAGCTTGATATCTGGATAAAAATAGCCTATATTTTACATAGGAAAAATATATAACTTTAATTGTATTGAAACCAAAAGAATCAAGGAAGGAAGGATGGGTCTAGGAAAAAAGAATAGTCTTTGTAATATGATAATAGGGATGGCATACGGCCTGGACCACACAAAAAGGGGCAGGTTGGCCCAGCCCGCTTTTGTAAAGTGGGCTGGAAATGCTAGCCCGCCCCGCTTTAATGCGGGCAAGCGGGTTAGCGAGTCAGTCCGTCTAAAAAATTAAAAAAAAGTTAATTTTAAAAAGAAATACAAAAAAATTATTAAAAAATACAAATATGATAATTAAAAAAACACAAAGTTAAATAAAAATAAATAATTTAAAATTAATGTTAAATAAATGATGTCATGTGATAATTTACAAAATTACATCATTTGCAAATGAAATTTACGGATGTAAATTGTCCAAAGTGTAATATGTTAGTAATGAAAGACTATTTGAAAGTGATCATTATCATAAATATTTTAATATTAAAACTTAAAAGTTAATAATGAGAGTGTAAAAGAGTATAAATTAAAAGAATATACCTATTTCAAAATATGTTAAATATATCTATTTAATTTTAATATTTAATATTTTAAATAATATTGGTCCAGCGGGCTGGCCCGCCCTACCCTGCATTTGGCCCGTAATTTTGTGGGCCAAGCTGGCCCGCCTCACTTTTGATTTATGGGCTGATATTGTCAATCCAGCCCAGGTTTTTTTTTTTGTGGGCTAAGTAGACTGGCCCGATAGATCAGACCCATTTTGCCAACCCTATATGATAAACTATATATATAAAGTAATAGGCTGTATAAAGATCATTAGATCCCCTTCTAGGCTTGAGGCCCATCTCCAAAATCTGCGGGCCTTACGATGGTTTGAAATTATTCCCCTTAAGATATTTCATTATGATTTTAGGCCATTCTTGTTTCGTCAAAGGTCGGTGGTTGGAAGTTGGAAAATCAAGTCAAGTCATGGAGGTAGTAGATTATCTTATATATATATATATATAAGATTAGTTTGAATGAATAAAACGGAAAAATCAAAAATCTTCGTTGACTTTCTGCTAACCACGTATCCTCTTTGAATTCCAAAATTGAGAAATGATATGACCGTTAATTCCTCTCAAGTTATTTGAATTAATGACCTTATCAAATGATTTATGGACCTTATAATCAGTCATTAATCAGGAACGAATGCTCTTCTTTCCTTTGGACTAGATGAAGGGAACTTGCATAAATTGTTTACATCTAACTCACAAATAACAACAGAAAGGAGGAGACGGAGTCTTCAAGAATGAGACTTGCAAGAATTGTTTGCATTTTGGCTTTTATCAGTCTAAAGATATTGGGTACAAAACTGGCTTCCTTAATTTTGCCTACCCTCAACGCTAAAAGTTGCATCCGACGGTGTGTTTGTTTATCATTTGGTGCAAGCATTCTTTTCATTGCCAGCTTGATGTCTAGATAAAAATAGCTCATAATTTTACATTGGAAAAAAAGGTATAACTTCAATTGTATTGAAACCAAAAGAATCAGGGAAGGTTGGGTCAGGGAAAAAAATTAGTCTCTATGATAAATCAATATTTACTTTTTTTATTAAAAGTGTCTACATTTAATGTTTGATGGTATCTTTATAGAATTAAAGAAAAATATAGTTAGATACTCAAGATACTATTCAACAAATAGAGAGGGTGAAAGAGAGAAAAATATTTTATTTTTTTTCAACGAAAAGGCCTAAGGCCAAGAAATAAACAGGAAAAAAAAAACAAATAAAACTAAGAGAACACTCTCCTCACTCTACCAACAGAGCTAGAATACGACAAAAATAGCCAACTAATTCCCTTAGGAGGAGCAGGGAATCTCAAAAAATCATCCTGATCAGCACACAGAAATGGAAGATTAGCAAGCCAATCAGCACAGATGTTTCCTTCTCTATAAACATGCACCAGCCGCACCGACCAATTCCTTGAGAGCCAAGCCCGTATTCGAGTCACCAAAAGAGACTCACACATTGCATCACCTCTATTGGTGAGCAAAGTGATAGCAGAAACATAATCACTTTCCACAATAAGATTTCTCCAACCCCCTTCCCAAGCCAACTGCAGACCTTTAAAAATGCCCCACAATTCAGCTGTTATTGCATTGTAGTGGCCGATCTTGTAGGTGAAAGCATCGAGCCACTGGCCCTCTGAGCCCCGCACAACACCACCACACGCAGATAAGCCCGAATTGCCTTTAGAAGCACCATCAATGTTAAGCTTCACCCAACCCGTTACTGGAGAACATCCGCATAAGAGAGCTGGACATTAGCTTTGTCTAAAAGAAGGAAAGAATTATGAGTTTCCAATGCTTTTATTTTAATGACTTTAGGCTTATGGGTGTTACCTCCTGAACCCAAAGCATGGACCAAATCATTTCTCCACACCCAAGAAAACCACACAACAATGCCAAACATCGTAGGCCAGGGGACACCAAACACAGCAAGCGAAGTTTGCTTTAAATTCCAAACCAACCAGTCCTTCAAATCCGAGAATCCAATAAAAATCGAAGGAGCAGGGGGATTGATCCCAATCCAAACATTTTTAGTGGCAGAACAATCCCTTAACAAATGAAAAAGGTCATCTTCTTCTTTATTACAAACTGGACATACAGGATCCCCTAATCCAAATCTACTCATCCTCTTTTTAGTAGGCAAACGACCATGACCCAATTTCCAAAGAAATAATCTAATTCTTTGAGAGCCCTTCCAACTCCAAATCAAATTCCAAATGTCAGAATAAGAAATTTGATCATTACCATCTGCAGTTAAAGCCTCATATAGACCTTTAATAGAGACCTTAGGATACCCTGATAAGCACCAAACCAACCGATCAGGACCATCATCAGGCTGAGGTGGGATAAAACTCTTAATATGGCTAATAGTCTCAGGGGATAGCCAATTAACAAGCCCCTCCAACTTCCAATTCCCCAAATCATCAACATAAGAATTCACTTTTTTATTAACCTCATCCCAAGGAATTTGATGAGAAGAATGGTTGAGAAGCTTACCAAACATTCTGATCCAAACATCTTTCCAAAACAAAACCGAAGCTCCATCTCTGAAGTCCCAAAATAGAAAATCTTCCAACTTCTTCCACAATAAACACATATGATTCCAGAGCCTTGAATCCCCATTTTTAAATCTGGATAGATCTATCTCCTCTCTATTTGCAGCATATTTAGCTATAAGAACTCGAACCCAAAACTCATGAGGTTGAGAAAAAACAGCCCAAGCTAATTTAGCCATGAAAGCATCATTCATAGAATTAAGCCTCTTCAAGCCAAGACCTCCAACATCTTTCGGCTTAGTGATTGTATTCCACCCTACCAAATGCATATGGCTCTGATTCTCTATATCCCCCGAAATAAATCTCCTCTGAATTCTCTCAATCTCCAAACACACAGCCTTAGGAAGCCTACCACATTGCATATGAAAATAAGGGATAATTGCTAAAACCGTCTGAGACAAAGTGATCCTACCAGCCTGTCACAAACATTTTGACTGCCAACTAGTTAATTTATCCTTAACTCTATCAATATTTGCACTATAAGACTGCTTGGTAACCCGACCATGTTGCATCCAGGCTCCAAGGTATCTCCCCATATTTCTCACCCTTTTGAAACCACACAAACCAGTGATATTGCTAGCAACCTCCTCTGGAGTATTTTTAGAAAAATAAATAGTTGTCTTTTGAACACTAACCTTCTGGCCAGACATCTCACCAAACAGCTCCAGACACTTCAAGACAGTATGCATTTGTTCCATATTAGCTTCAGCAAAAAGCATTAAATCATCTGCGAACATGAGATGAGAAATTTCTGGTCTCTCCTTCCCTATCCGAATAGGCTTCCAAAGATTCCCATTCACTGCTGTGTTTATAATATGAGATAACTTCTCCATAGCCATAACAGACAAAAAAGGAGATAATGGATCCCCCTGACGGATACCATGCGAAGGCTGAAATTCTTCTCTGACACTACCATTCCAGAGTATTAATTTTTGTCGAGGAAATAGCCTATATAATAATGTCAACCAGAATTTGAGGCACTTTCATCTCCTGAAGAGTCAATTTCATAAAATTCCAATTTAACCTGTCATATGCCTTCTCCAAATCTATTTTAATATATGTACACATTGAATTGTGAATAAAGAGAAATAAAGATAAATTACTGCATTGGTGAAATATGTAAAATCATGAGATGTTTAAATATTATTATTTTAAAATAATTGCCTATAAAAGAATATTCATGGATAAAAGAAATCCAAAAGAAAATAATCTCAGGGAAACTATTGTTTATTTTTGTTATTTATGGTTGACATTGAGACTATGGATGTTTACTGATTGGATTGCGTATGTTTTGAAGACAAAAATTATTGGATTCAATTATTCCATTTTTGTTAATTTATTATTTGATTTGTTTAGTTTGAACTTTTAATCTAATTTGATATACTTTAATTTAAAGGAGTTTGGATTGAATCATTTTAGGTTTTAATTCTACTTTTAACCTTTTTTTTAAAATATTAAATAAAAAGTAAGATATATAATAAATAAAATAAAAAATATTTTAAAATTTAAATATTTTATTTATATGTTATTATATAACTAATAATAGAATATTTACTCATTTTAACTTAAATAATTAATAAAAATAATTTTTAATATATTTTTCATAAATAAAAATAAGTTATACAATAATATTATAATATATAAGAAATAAAAGTATAAATAAGTGATATTATAAATTTATGATATATACATATAAACACTCAAGCAAAGAGAATATAAAAATTAATAAAATAATTTTAAAGTATTGTCGAATAAATTCTGAATTAAATTTCAACTTGTGAAGGCTACTACTGCGTTGTAATTCTAGCGTTTGACATTTGTCATGCACTTTGTATGAATAACCAGTAACTACCAATCCGCGGCCTACAAGTTCTTGACATGACGTTTGTTTCTCTCAATCCCGTTTTCCAAATGATCATCGGGAATCTATCTTTCACACGGTCACACCTCTACATTTCAAATTTCCTAAAATTGTTTTTAATTGTTTTAATTTCACAACTTGAAAACGAATAGTAAAACCTTTTTGGTAACTAAAGACCTGTATAGTAAGACCTGAGGACAAAACAGCAGTGACCAGAAATGAATATTGAGGAAGAAAAAACGCGAAAAATTAATTTAAAATTTGAAACCAGAATATTCCATTATTCCTTTCCACGATCCGTGTCTGAGACGCGTTATTCGTTTATAGCAACACTGGAGTAACCGGCCACGGGTAATACTTTTTTTTTCAATAAATGGCTAACAGTACTCATATATTATATATGTCTTTATAAATATAAATATCAACAAGTACTTATAAAAAATATAAAAAGTAGTTTAAAAAAATTAATTTAATTGGTAAATTAGTTTATTAATAATAAAACATACAATTAATAAAAAATGTGTGCTTGTTTAAAATGCTAAAATTATATTTTAACAGAACAATTGTTCTAATAGTTTTGTTAAACACTAACTCGTTATGTACGTGCAAGACAATAAATTAGTAAAAGCTAACAAGTTAAATGAGTAAATAAAGTAAGCAAATAGAGGAATAAATCTATGGCTAGATTACATTTTTTACTCCTCTATTTTTTTTTATTGGCGATTTTGTTTTCTTTTTCGTGATTTTGTCATTTTATTTATATTTTTTAGTTCGATTCTTAATTTTACAGATATTTTTATTTTATTTTATACATTTTAATTGTTTAAATTATTTTTTAATGATATATTAAGTGATTATATTAGATTTAGGATTTAATTGGACCAAAATAAATGAAATAAAATATATGTAAACTTAAAGATTACAAATTTCTAGAACAGACAACGTAAATTGTAAAAAAAATAGAGAAATCAAAATCTCAAATAAAAAGGGAAAGGCGGAGCCAAATTACAGTTGATTCCAAATCTTTTCATATTAAAAGTTACATAATATCAATGTGCTAAAAATATGTATCTATCTTCTTCTTAAATATTTACAAGTATTTGTAAGATGGGCTTATTTAACATTTATAAAAAATAAATGAGTAAATCCCATTTTGTCCCTTGAAAGATGTACGTGCTAACAATTTTGTCTTAAAATAATATCTAAAAGTTTGCTCCATTGGCCATGTTAATCTTTATGCGGACTACTTTGCTAGTGATAAAAAAATTGAATGAGTAATTCAACTAAATGATAAATGTAATACGCGTGACGCGGATGAGGATGGAGAGTGATCGTTGGTGTAATGAGACACAAAGCGTCTCTTGTTTCCAGCGGAAGGGGTACATGAATAAATCGAATACACACATAAATGAGAGGGATTCAGAGGCTGTATAGGTATAAAACTGTATAGTTGATGATAACTTAAAGGAAATAATAGTACTACATATATTAAAAATGTGCATTTACTTTTCGGTAATCTATAACTTAAGAACTTATATCATTTTACTATTTTTCTTTACCGATATTCTTACTATGTGAGTTTGTTTTTAGGAAAATTTTTGCATACTCAAAAATCATGATTTATGGTAATCAAGAATATGAGAATTGTAATTTTTAGAAATGAATAAATATCTTTGTTTAATTGATCATAAATATTTTTTACCTATAATATTGATATAGAGTATTTATTAATTTTATTGAAAATTTATCTATGTTGAAAAGATCAGATTGATCATCTTTAATAGAATCTATTTTCTTAATCACATTTTTCATTCACAAAATTCAAATTAAGATTTTGTTTAAGGAAAGAAATCAAATCTAATACCACTTGAATCAGCCACTTAATCATAAATATTTCTTGATAATATTTCCAATATTATAGATATTCTTTGGAATTTATATGTTTATACTTTATAGGGAATTAAAGATTTTTAATATCACTTTCGTATAAACTTTAATTATTTAACACGTTAGTTGATATAATAAATTTGAGGTGATATTTTTACGGCATTAAAACTTTTTTTGAACTAAAATAATTAAATTTTTACCTCTCTTGAAAACAGTTTTGTAGAAAATTTTTAGGTAAAAACATAGAAATATTCTTATTTTTTAAATAATAAATCAAGGATGGAAAACTAACGTTTCTAACTTAAGATTTTTTAGAAACTTATTTTTTCTTGTATCAAACATTCCCTTTAAAAAATATTACATAAAAAGTAAAAAAGAGAGAGTAATATCTTAAAAATATAAAATACATTGAATATTTATCATGGATATAAGAAATAAAAATTACTAATAGAAAAATGTTACAGAAATATTCCTTGAAGAATCTGCATCTTAAAAGTTAAAACAGCATGAAGACGACAAAGTAATAAATCTGGGCTATCTGGCTATAAGGGCGTGCGTGTCTTAAGAAAAAGAGTAACGGCGTGCGTGAGGAAATGAACGGGGCGTTAAGAAGGAGTGTTGTGCATACGTGTTAGGTACGAAAAGCGAAGGGGCATTGGCACCATCTTTTTTGTGTCTACCTCCACCTTCTTCTCATTATTTTTGTCTATAAATATATCCATTTTCAACTAACACATCACAAAACAATCAACTACTACTACTGCACAGTCTATTTCTGTCTCTCTCTCTCTCTCTCATTGTATGGCCGCCAATTCGAGTAGCCGAGGGATCATCGCCTTGGGGAAGCGAGTCGCCGCCAACCGGATCTGGACTTCCAACGCCCCCTCAGCTCCTCTCACTTCTAGGTATTCACTCTTTTCCTTCTTTGCTTAGGTTTCCCTCTTTTTATTTCGGTTTTAATTGCTTTGATGTTTGCTATTGTTATGATTGTTTCTCGCTTCCGGATCCTATTCTGTAAATTTGTTGTCCAATTAGTATTATCTACTAAGATGATAATGCTTATTGTGTGGTAGTTAGTTAGTTAGAAATTAATACATCAAAGTCCTCTTGCTAATTAATCAAACTGTGACTTTCATTTATGAACCTTTTTTTTTTTGTGATCTGAGCTGTGGGTGCTGTCTAGTTTGTGATTACTGATTAGCATTGCTTCACACTTCATTGCGAGGAGTATTTCATGATCTTTCGAAGATCACTATGCCGTTTTCTAATATTCCGATGCCTTTATTCCAAACAGTGAATAATTTTTTCTTCTAGAAATCTCTCGATGAAGCGCCTATTTTGTTCTCCACATACATAATTTTCCCCTTTTGCTGGAAAACTTGTACACGCGGTTGCTGAATTGAACTGTGCAAACAAGAATCGATCAGTTTGGAAACTGTTATTTTCTTATTCCTATCTCTAGAAATGCTTTTCCTCTTTCCACTTTTTCTTCTTTGGTCTGTTATAATCTTTCCCATTCCTTATCTGATTCCTCTAACCTTTTTTGGGTGACATCATAAAGTATTGTAGCCTAGCCTTCTGGGTTTGTGTGCTGCCATTTTTATATTGTATTGTAGTGGAATGTCCGTATCTCCTTCCATCTTGGATTGTCCTGTACCGATAATAAGATATGATCTTCCATCCCCTTTGTTGATTCAGTTGGCGCCTCCATACCTGTATTAATCCACTCTATTAATTATTTTATTTTATTTTATTTTCAAGTTTCCCCTTCCAGGACATTGAGCATAATTTAAAATGAATTAAAGTAAAAAAAGCATCTTCTTCCTTGGTCGCTGTTATCTTTATCTTTCTGGGTGTGTACGAAACGTAAGATTTGACAAGGGAAAAATATCAGGTCCGTCGTTGGAGGTGAAAGACAAACTAAAGAAAAGCAAATGAGGATAATTGTTTTCCGACTCATCACCCCCATCCCTTTCCCTTTCTCTTTCTCCTTCCGTGAGTGTTTGTACCTGGGAAACTATATGAACATGCTTCTTTTCACTTTTCATATTATGCCAACTTTTATTATTATTAACAGCAACCATACAAGTATATTTATTTATTTTAAATATTTTATTTATTTTTATCTATTTCTTTTCATCATATTATAAATTTTATTATACCGATATATTTTTCTTTTTTTCAATTCGATCTTTTTCCATGTGTAAGATAACATTTTAGGTGTTTATCATTTTTTTATTACTGTTATAAATTTTAATGCTTTTTTTTCCTTTTTAATCTACAATCTGTGAAATATAAATTGTGCCTTTCTGTATCCTTTAGGATAAATGATGCGTACCTTCAATTATGGTTAATAAATAATATATTAATTACTTTGTCTTTTAAAAGAACTATGACTTGCACTTGGTGGTTTATTTTACTCATAATTCAGTCACCAAGATGGATAATTATTGTTGTAGATAGATATTTTTGTCTAATTTAATTTAACTTGCATCAAAAAATTTCTATCGACGTGGAAAATATATAAACGATAAGATAAGGCTAACCTTTGGTAGGTGGGTCCTCAAGTTTTTTTTATTAATTAATTAATTGATGGTGGAAGATTAGAAAGGAGCCTGGCTGGGTTTGTTTCTATCTGGCCATTTTTAAGTTGGGGGCCTTTCTATCCCTACTACTTATTAATATTTTTAAGTATTCTCTTGAGATTAAAATCTATGGCTCCATACGGATTTTGATACTCTGTAGTTATAAGTTGAACTGCATCAGCATCAATCTCATCATCCATTCAATTTATTTTCGTACACAATAAATTAATATTTAAATTTTAATGTGCACGTTTGCAGTTTCTATTAAAAATGTAGATGATCCGGATCCGGTTCTCTACGATTTAAATTTCCTGTATTCGTTGGATAAGTCTCTGAATTCGTTTGTCGTTATCACTTGTATGACTTTACATTTCATATGACTTTAACTTTCTTTGTTATTTGTGGCCTCTTCTACCAAGTTATGATATGAAAATGAGTTTATACGATTATTTTAATTTCTGCTGTATCTGTACCCCAAATGGTGATATCTCCACACTGTCACCCTTCTTTATGTTGGCACCAACGCGCAATTTTTATAGTCTGTTTTTTTAATTGATAATATTAATTGAATGGCTAATATTTGTTATTTAAAGGTGATACTGATTCTGATATGCAACTATACTATTACGAATCCAAAAATAAAAGTACATTGAGCTTTTTCTTTCTTCTAGAACTTCGTTTATAGACACATATTTGTGTACCTATTCAATTATTATTGAATTATTTAGCTAGACTAGCGGCATAATGTCCGTCCATAGTGCAAATAGGAGTATTTGGTAATGCGAAGTGACCCAGTTAGCTGTACTTTTCAGCATTCAGAACAGACGCGAGTTCTGTGCTTTCCATAAATTTATGTTTATTTTCTCCTAATCATATGATGCCATGGGACTGGCTGCTAAAAACTATTATTATTACTGCTATTATTGTCTGTCTTCAGTGCTTGTCAACCTGTGCAAGTTCTAATGTTGGAGTTGAATAATCGACTTATATGATAAGTGTGATGGTTAGGAAGTATTTTTAATATGATTTTCTATTTTCAAACCTTCGAGCGATAGCAAATTGCAATGTCATTAATTGGAAAAGTGTGTTTTTAAGAATTTGGTGTCTGTTTTTGTTTTCTTTATATACCAATTTGTAAAATTTGAGATTTATTTTTCCTTATCAATAATACCAATATATTCATCGAGTATCTTTTAAATATTAAAAGTATGTTTTTAATTTTAATAAATTATGGTGATGTTATAGTAAATAATTTAATAAAAGGTTTTAAAGTTATGTTTGCATCCATCAACAATGTGCCCAGAAAAAGGCGTGGAAAATGCGTACCGAATACTTTAATTGCGATTAGTAGTTGGGTTGGTTGGTGGTCCAAATCTCGGTAAGGTCATATATAACCATCACGTGATGGTCAACCTTTTTGTTTTGACACCTAACCATCATAGGTATAACAGTAGTGCCACGTGGATAATGAAGAGATCTCTATGTCGAGAGGGTGTAGCCAATGTCACTTAACACTTTGATATTTTTTTGTTCTTAACCTCGTATTAATCAGAAAAAAAATGATTAATTTAAAATTCGAGAGGTAAATAAAATTTGATAAAAAATATTTTTATAAAAAATTAAATTTGAATATTATTTGAACGATTTAATTTTAATTTTAGTACACTAATTATTTGTCGTTGATTTAATTGATTGCATGAAATATATTATTTATGTTTTAAAATAAATGTTAAGCAAAAAAGTAAATTTAAGATATAATTAGGGTGTTTTAAAAATGGTTTGGATAATGGATGGATGATTGATGAATGCAGGAGGGGAGCAGTAGCAGCTGCATACAGTAGCAGCAGCGGCTCAGTGTACGACAAGAACCCTGATGATCAGATCCACTCTGGGCCAGTCCCAGACGATGTGATCCAGGCAACACAATCCGGCAAATACTGGGCCCCACACCCACAGACTGGGGTATTTGGGCCCCCTGGAGCTGCTGCTGCTTCCACTTCCACTTCGGATGCGCTGGAGGAGAAGGCCTGGTTTCGCCCCACCAGTCTCGAGGATTTGGAGAAGCCTCACACCCTTCCTTAACCACCCCTTTTCTTTCTTTCTTTCTTTCAGTTAGGACTCATATATTATATTATAATACAAAATTAAATAAATAAAGACTGAGAGACACTAGTCAGTAGTAGTGTCTGGTGTGGTTGGTTTGGTTCCTCCATCTAGCTTAGCTTTGCTTTGCTTTGCTTGTGTATACTTATTTAGTCCTCGGCTTCAAACTGCACTGCAGTACTCACTCGATCTGCAGGTTGCTTGCTTGGTTGGTGATGCATGCATGCATGCTCCGCTCTAGCACATAGCAGCTAGCTAGTCATGAACTACCTTATGATGCATCCAGTGTTTCTCTTTTCAAACAACTTTTATGTCAGACTTATTATTATTATTATTATGCTTGCTGCTCCCTAGCTTCCTTCCTTGCCCTTTTTGTTTCTTGCGATCACGCTAGCTAGCTCTATTAAGTACCCTTAACCCAAAGTGATATGGACCATTAAAGAATTAAACAAAGAAATACTTTTATTGGAAACGTTAAATTACCTTGTGAGTTTTTTATTTATTTTTTCTATGATTTTTATAATACATATTTTATTTATTTTTAATTAATATCCTAAAGACAATAGTTAGTCAAATTCATCTTTGTTTAGGCACGCAAGCTGATACTTACTTGAGAAGAAAACGGGATTACTTGACAAATATTCACTTACGTTTCAAAACAAAGATAGTCTCGATATTTCAATACCATTGAAAAGTAATAAATAATGGTCCCTTTAACTTATTATAAGGATTAAGAAAACAAATAGTTTTATCAAAATATCTTAATTTTCTTAATTTTCGTAAACATACTTAACTTATTATTATTTTTGTTTGAAAATAAGTATAATATTTGAAAAAAATTATATTAAAATAAATATTACATTTGACTTTTCAATATAACATTAATCATTTTTTTCACCAATATTCATAATAAAGTTTATTTTAGTTTTTGAATCCAATATTAATATTACTCTTATTTATTTATTTAATAAAATTAATTTTGTAAAATTATCATTTTTTTATTTTTTATTTTTTGTTTTTGAATTGTTTGTATAAAATAACCTATTTGTTTTTGAAGGGAGTATAATCCTATTTTCTTCTCATGAGTTTGTTATTTATTATTTATAACTTTTCTTAATGCTAATGGACCACTATCATTTTAGTTTTCCATTAGTTTACTTAGGTTAAGGGGATATTTCAGCCTAATATTAACTAATGACATAAATGACTAAATGAGAGAGAGAAAAATTCAAACAGTATTAAAAGATTATTATGCCTTTTTAATAAGTTAAAATAGTACTATTTTGACTGTCACTTAAAACTGAAACACGTCAGTTAATATAATTTTATTTTAATGCAAAAACTTTAATTAATCAATTTGAACTAGAGGGACGGGTAACTATCTTCATTAACTTTACAATAAATGAAGTTAATGAACAATCATGGAGGAGCAAAATCAAAATGTTTTCTCACCAAGAATTCCAAGTTCTAGCTACGTGCTAGTTAGAAAACTTGGAACACCACATTATTACTTTTTGGAAAGTACAAATATATTCTATTTGCAATATTTTAAAGAATAACTATAAACTTATAATGCTTATAATTGATGATTCACGATCATACTAATTAATTATGTAACAATTTTATGTGATATTTTTTTTATCACTTTGTATTGATTGAAATGAATACAACAAAAACATTTGATAAGAAACATTGTGCAAGAATTGCGAACTGAATACTATCTGCATTGAATAGGCACGGAACAGCGGCTAGTTTATGTTTAAACTTTAGTTTATCTTTTAGCTTATCATTTCCCATTCAGTTGTAACAACTCCATCTATATATGGAGCCTGTACTTCCATTGAATAAAATACATCCTTTCATTCTCTCAATACCTCTATAAATTGTACACTCGAGATAATGGGCCACTGAAATTTAACTCGCAGAAACGGTACCTGGAATAATAATGATTGGGATTTATGGAATAATAATGATTGGATGTGGATCTCAAAATATAAACAAAATTAAATCATCTGATTTAATGCACACCGCAAATTAAAAGCAGTTGAGTATAGTTGAAGTAGTAGAAAGGCACATGGCTTTTCCAAAAAGCATATAATGTATCAAGTAATCTTCTGACATAGTATTCCGTATTCAACACATTATAATGGAACCATTTATCAGCCCTGGTGTTATCCTTTTATACTAGAAAACTATATTCAATTGTTCATACACTCACTTGGTGTATACACCTATCTAAAAATAGGAAAAGACAGAGTAAAAGATATGACCAGATATATGATGACAGGAAAAGAGAAGTAAAAGATACAGAGAAAAAAATGAGGTGGAAGAAAGGTAGAGGTAGAGACCGTATAGGAGGTGTATGCATATCTCTGTTTTTATACTATGGCACCTTCAATATCATCTAGTAAACAAGTATGAGCTAAACACCAGCCATGAAAAGAATCCAAGATGATAACATAGGAACTGAGCAACATTAAGCCAACGCAATAGTTCCATTAAAACGATTCAAAACTAATCATAATGCAGCTGAGTGGTACCAGCATCGGGCATGAAACTTGAGTGAGTTTTCCATGTTTAGTGCTTGTTTCTTTCTTTGTCATCATCTAAGTCTTCATTCAAGTGCTGACGGGGTTGTAAAGGCCTCTGTGAATCTTCCCAACCTCCAATATCCCTTGATTGTTCCTGGGCATGTGGCAGGTTCTTCTTTTCTTTCTTGATTCCCTTAATCACAATTCAGAACAATTGGAAACCACGTTAGAGAAAAATCCACGACTTATTTTCAATATGCTACTGATTTATGTTAACAGAGGAAAGAGCACCTCCTCAGACATTTCTTGATGCAGATTTGAATGGCCTTTCTTCCTATTATTTGATGATAGCTGATCTGCGACATTCCTGAATAGTTGAAACCCCTGAATATCTCCATTTCTAATGCTTGCTTCCAGCTGCAATGTGAATTATTCTATCAATACGAAAAGAATAACAGCTACAACAAATATTAAAAATCATTGGTCTAAGCCAGGCCACTATATATTTTCAAGTCTAGTCATTAAGCTCTTGGAAAGTTTTAGGACATGTTTGGCTTTCAGTTGGGAGGTCCTAAACTGAGTAAAATTGAAAAAGTCTCGTGTTTGATTTTTAGTTGGATCTGATTGTAAACTGAGTTTTGCCTTAAAAAACTCAGTTTGAAATGGAAGGAAAATAAAGGTTGATTTTACAAAATGAAGTTCATTCAACATTAAGTTTGCAAATTTTAATCTGAACATGCACTTAACTTTTGCCTGTTGGGAAATAATTTAGCTTAATCAAGGTTCAAAAATAGTAGCAATCTCAATGGCTTTTAAACGGGCATGGCATGGGAAATGTAAGTAAGTATAAGAAAAACGTGATCAGCTTGAACCTGAATGTGAACAATGCAGAACAGGATGCTAGCAATAGGCAGCCAACTTTCTTCCGGCGACAGAGATAGATTTGACCTGATGAATCAAAATATCATATCATTGTCAAGTACATGTCAAGCTTTGCATAGGAGTAACAAAATATTCTTCCACCATGTGTCAAATGAATAACACAAAGATCCTATTTGAGTAAACTTCTACAGAACACTTATAAGAGGTGAAAATGAATTGGACTTCTTTGAGTTGATTTTAACTCAGGAGAGAAGTTAAATTCATTTAACATTTTTCTTTACATTTTCTATATGGGCTTATAAAGAAGTTTATCCAAACAGGATGAAAGAATAGATGGTTATGTGAGGCATCCAAAGAAAAACAGTTAAAGAATTAGCACATCATCTAAACTTTGTGAAGGTAAGTACCTGAGATAAGGAGCCAAATAAACAAGTGCGTAGACAGCATAACGGCGTTTGCCGGTATCGAGCCAGGCGAAAATCCAACTCTGCAAAATTGGAAGAGAGTGATGGCTGGTAGCTAGTGTGGCTAACAAAGCAATTAAAATTCAAGAGTTGGGACTTGGAATAGCATACGAGCCAATTGAAATAAGGGATGAAACTGAGTATCCCCATGACGGCGAGCCTTGCGTCGGTTGAGGTGACGGCGGAGTCGGCATCGTCGTCTTCGGAGGAAGTAGAGACTGGTAAAAGCAAAGAAGTGAACATGCAAGCACCGATTGCGGCGGCGAAGGGGGCATCGTCGGAGAGGACTGCCCTGCAGGTGAAATTGGTTGGGTAGGGTTTGAGTCTAAGTCGAACTGCAGCATGAGAAGGATGATTGAGGTTAAGCGAAGGATTGAATTTGAAAGAGAAAGAGGAGCGTGAGTGAAGAAGAGTGGAAGAAATCATGATGGATTGGCTGATTCCAAAACTCCTAAGAATTAAAGGTTTTTTTTTTTAAGCTTATTCAGTTCAGCTTTGCATTCTTGTCATCTCAACTTCACTATCCTCCCAATGATGCTATTGTCGCCCATGCCCCTACAATTTCGTTTTCCGCTAAATAGTCGAATTTGTCCTCATCGCAACTATGATGCGGTGATAAATTAATTTTTAAATAATAAAAAAAATGCTCTCTTATTCCTTGATGCTGAAAACTAAGGATCAATTTTGGTATATTGTAAAATATAAATTTATTCTTTGAATGTAAAAAAATATATAATAAATTAGTCATGTTATTATTAAGTATAATATTTAATGACCAATTTAATATTAAATTATTTATAAAATTAATTTGTTATATTTTACTCATTCAATAATTAAATTTAAAATTTTAATATTTGAGGAACCAATTTATCTTGTATCTTCATAAAGTGATTTGTCTTTCAATTTTTAAATCAACTCTCCAATTAATTAGAAATTACTTCATCATGCCACATTACTTTGATTTATATGAAATCAAAATGTTAGATATACATTTTATACTAAACTTTTACAAAATGAAAGAACAATATGTAAATACACATAGTGTTATGATCAATATTATTAAATTCGATTTAATCATTGAACCGATCAAGATAATGAGTAAGTGATTTAATTAATGGGCTAGTAATTAATCTAATTTGATCCGGTGTGTATTAAAAAAATCAAAATTATATATGTAAGTTAAGGAAGGAAGTTAGAAGCTTCCTCTTGTTGATGATTAGAGATTCAAGTGTTGCTTTCACCATAACATGATCAACAAATTCTCTATAACAAGACACAAATAATTTTGAAGAATGATAAATCCTGTTTTCGTAACATTGCATAAATTTTGATTCTCTTTTTTTTATTTTCAAAATTTTAGTCTTCATGTTTTAAACATTTTGTAATTTTGGTTCATCTTTTAAAATTACATTTTTTTTCCTTTTTATTTTGATTTAACTAAACTCTATATCTAACTTAATCACTTAAGATATCATAAAAATAATTTAATTAATTAAAATATAAAAATAAAAGAAAATAATGTAGAAAAAAATAAAAATTGAACCATAATTACGTGTTAAGAATTATAAGAGGACTAAAAATAAAAATAAGACCAAAATTATAGACTAAGAATTATAAGAAGATTAATATTGTAATTTAAACTTTTTTATGAAGAAAAGGAAAAAGAAAATTGAAGGCCTAGAAAATAGAAACGCAAAGCTTGAAGTGAGTAACACGCGGGAGTAGTGAAATCTGTCTGTGTCTTAACACACAAAGGAACGTAGTCATCCCATCGCGAGAAGGCATTTTTTTTTAGCTCGCTTCTGTTTCTCAACCTTGAAAGGTAAACCTAATTTTGATCTTCTTCGTCTATGATTCACCCTTTCTCTCATTACCAATGTCTCTATTCTTTAAGAATGAAGGTTTGGGTCAGATCTGATTTCGCACAATTTTATGCTTTTGATTTCTCACGTTCTTCGAAATCACGATGAAAACTCAGCTTAGGATCCTTCCTCTCATTATCACTGTTCACACGATGAAAAATATGCTATAAGTATGCCATGATAAACAATAGGGCGCGTTTTGTTGATCGTTTAGCAAAGATCATTAAAATTTGAATTTCAGCTGGGTTGATGTTAAATTCCACGTTTAATCAAATTTTGGAGCATTACGTCAAGGATTGAATGGGATCAAGCTGGGATTTATTATCTGTTTCATGTTGTTGTCTTGTCCAATTTATGTTTGATAAAATGCTTCGAGGAAGAATTTTGATTAATTGTTTTTTTTTTTTTTTGTAGAAGCAATATGAAGAACCAACACGGTTATGTGCCACCTGCTTACATACCTTTGGGGCAGTCAGATTCAGAGGCAGCGGATGTCTCTCTGCTTAGTACCAATGGATCAAACCAAATGCAGGCTCAGTGGTCTTCTGGCATCTGTGCTTGTTGCGATGATATGCAGAGTTGTATGCTACTTCCTTACCCTGTGCCCTCATTTTAATACAAAGGTGCCTCTTGACTATGTTTATTTGGTTGTGTTGTGTCCTTGTTCCTTTGATCCTAATCACGTTAAGTATCTTCTATTTTAAAATATTTGAGAATCCTGTTAATGATATGACAAAATCAAAATGGAATTGTCAATGTTGCTGTGTGACCCAGAGGTTTTAAGCTGGAGCTGTGCAATCAGCCACTGGCAAAACAATAGCAGGAGCATCATAGCACCATCCTGCCCCTTTTTTCTATAACAAAACAAAAGGATCATGGCTGTGTCTGTACTGTAACATAGTGAGTTTCAAAATTCTTTTTTTGGGTTTTAACTTTTGTCATATTCATTTTTGTTAAAATCCTTTGTTCAACTTTTGAGGGTGAGCCTTGGCGCAATGGTAAAGGTTGTCTTATGACCTACGAGTCATTGGCTCAAATCCTAAAAAGAATCTTTCTGCTTGCGGGAGGGTAAGGCTAGGTACGTCTACCCTCCCATGACCCCACTTGGTGAGAGGCTTGTGCACAAGGCCATCCCTTTGTCCAACTTTTGTTATCAGTGTTCTAAATGTGGAAAATTCTCCATCTTTTATGCAAAATCATATGAAATCCTTTCTCTCTTGAGTAGTATTTTACACTGTATTATCATTCTTTTATTTTCTATCAATCTTGGATGATTTTTATGTTATTTCTTTGGGCATGTATTTTAATACAATAATAAGGAGATCAGTTACAATTAGTTGACAACTCATGATCTTAATTTTTGTTTGTGGATTGCAAAAGATAGAAGTTTAAGACTATTGCTAATTTGCTTCTGTTGGTGCTAATGAGGTTGAGGGATTATATCACAGAAATCATAGCAACAAACTGAGAAATAAAAAACAGCAGCAGGGGAAACAATGAAGATTACGATGGAAAAGCTCTTAATTTTATTTAGGCATTATGTTAGCCTTTACATTGTGTTTGTTGTCTTGCCCATGTTAACAATATTAATTATGTGAACTCCTAACTCATTGAATTTGTGGTTGCTGACTAGAAAAACCTTTTAATGTATTGTGTTCTATTTCACACCAGTTATTTGATATACACACAATAATAAGGGCATGGAGTAAGCAAAATGCACCAGCATTTAGCTCCACAATTAGTAAAAGATCTTTTTCTAGTAAAGAGCATGTTGGTTCAAAACTTCAAACATTTAAATTTAAATTTGCTACAAAAACTCTTGTTTTTTTTCTTTTATGATAGTATGTTATGTGTCATCTAAAATGATTGGCTGCAAACTTTTATCATCTATGCAGGTTGTATTGGTTGTCTTTGTCCTTGCTTTCTCTTTGGGAAGAATGCAGAATTTCTGGGTTCTGGAACTTTCCTAGGATCATGTGTTAGCCATTTTATATTATGGAGTGTGGTTAATACAGCCTGCTGCTTATTAACTGATGGCTTGTTTTGGGGATTACCAGGATGCCTTGTTTCATGTTATGCTTGTGGCTACCGCAAGGCTTTAAGGTCAAAGTATAATTTGCCGGTAATGCTATTACAACTATGCTTTTCATTAACTCTTATAACATTAATTTCCTTCTATTTTTCATTTTTGTTGTAGTGTTCCAAACTTTCAACAATTCTGTACAGCCACAGGGCCTGGAATTCAAGCTTTGTATTTAGCTATTGCATTGTTGCTTTTCAAGAGACTAGTTAATGAAATATAAATGAAATATTAAATGGTTCTTAACTGCAGGTTAATCAGTCTGTGTATTTGAAATACAACTCCTGGCACTTGGTTTTTCGAATGGATAAAAAAACTTTTTTGATGTGTTAATAGGGAAAGAGCAAGAAATCCCCAGTTTTCTTCTGTTCGTTGAAAGTTGAAACAGAAGTAGCAACCCCAAAAACATAATTAGAGACCAGTGAATTTAAAATGCATCTATTTTAAATGAGATAAAAATGAAAGAAAAGAGATGTTTGTTTTCACTAAAAAGATTTCTGCCTTTTGGTAGATCTATAAGGCAGTTTGAAGGATGTTATGCCTGAAGTCCATTTGCCTGTGCTTTTCTGATTAAGGAATCAGCTATTTAAAAGATAAATTAAATATACTTTTGACTTGTTTATTCATATTTCACAGTACTCAACGATAGTGAAAGGAAACTTTCTTGATTTTGAGGAAGGCAGGTTTCTCTTAAAATGCTTCTGGTACTGTGAAACTCCACTAAACGAACATTCACCTGAAGTATTTTCCCAGTTGCATAACAGTTCCTTGAGTCATAATAATCTATACTTCTTAATTTGCCTATGGTTGACAAATTTGGGTATTTTATGTGAATTTGATGTTCTTATCTTGTGTAGGAAGCACCCTGTGGGGATTTTGTTACCCATTTTTGCTGTCATCCTTGTGCCATTTGTCAAGAGTACCGTGAGATACGTGAAAGATCTGGGGATTGTGAAGCCACAGACTTGAAGCTAGCTGTAGTTACAGCTCCACCAATTCAAACAATGCAGTCTGATTCTAAGCAGTAATGCTGCTGCCATTCTCCCCCTGCACAATGACCGTGTATGATCTGAAGGGTTGCAAACTTGACCGAGGCCTGCGGTTCACTCAAAATTACACACTCCAAGTTAATGTAGTTATACTATAATACTGATGATCGCGTTTTCTCAGTTTTACCTTTTTAATTCTTAGAGAAAATTAGAGGAATATCATATAGCCAGTTGTACATGAAAAATTTAGTACGTTTGGTGCCTAGTTTACATTACTTTTTATTTTAGTGTCACCTTTACCCTTTATACTCTTGAAAGACAAGTGAAACAACTTATGCCATGGCATTACCGATTTTTTAATGTGGAATCATTCTAACTTGCAATTTCACTTAGTGATTTGCTACCCTTCTGGAGCTCGGTTTATGATTCAGATTGACGTTATTTATCATTGGTATGCCTCTCAGTGGATAAGTTATTGAAGGTTGCCGCTGTACCTTGTCCTAATTTAGATTCAAGAAACCTCCAAAGCTTGTAATAGTATAGGCTTAAACATTGAAAAGAATTCTTATAGAACAAAAGCTAGTAGGTTAAGCCATTTTTACGTTCATTGTAAGAATTACGTAAATAACTTATATGGGTTTCTGTGGCATTTTTCATTGCAGTACTGGTTATACTATTGTCATTAGATTATACATAAGATTCAACACGCAATCATTCAATAATAATCAAAATCAGTTAAATAGACGGTTATGCCCCAACAATCAATACAGTCTGACATTTTGCAAAATTTACATTTTTTAATCTATTACAGTATTTACATTTGAACAATAGGAATAAGCAAATATACATGCCATGTGGATGAACTGTTGAGATCTATGTTATAAGAAATACATAACAAAACATCAATCCATTAAGATATTTACGAGATTATTCAGTTTAAACCTCAGAATAATCACTCCATGTAATTATTCTGTCCTTATCAATATAATGAATGAGGAAACGTTGTTAGATGCTTTCCTACCTTATCTTTAGTTCAACATATCCATACAATTGCATTGCACTACTCAATAGAATTTGTGTGCTTCCTCAACTAAAGCAGCTAGACCCAAAGAATCCTCGAGCAGGTATAGTTTGACCGAGTTAAGGAATGAAGGAAGTGTGCTACTAATAGTCATACCAGCCATTGGGAGAAAGCAGGTGGTACGTTACCAATAGTCATTACAAGAGCATGTTGCATATTTGAAGCGGTGAAAACGGTTTGAATCTCTCACAACAATCTCCTTCTGAAATAGATATGATGCTAATTTCATGAAGTTGTGGCAATCCACACAAATACGAATATTCTTCATTATTTTAATGACATTCCCACCACAAGGCAAACTACCTTCGTTCATTATGGCAAATACCAATGCAATCTTCTCACTGTGATGAAACAATTGGTCTTCTTTGTGCTCCACTTCCGTGTCATACAAGGCTAAGCTAAGCTCTGGCACATAACCCATCTCTTTCAATTGTCCAATCACTATCTCAAGCCGGCTTAATATTGCCCCTCTGTTTGGATGATATTGACCACCAGAGCCAAATTCATGAACCTGCTTCCCAATCTCAACCCAGCTTAATCCAGGCTCTTTTCTCACTTTATAGTCACTCATTTCATTCCTAATCAGGCCAGCTTTTGTAAAACTACCGCCAGAGGAATATATGTTTGACATTAGTACATATCCCAATGAATTGTTTGGTTCTAACTCTTTAAATTTATCAGCTGCTAATTTGGCCAAGCGAGTCTCGCCATGCTTCCGGCAAGATCCAAGTAATGAACTCCAAATCACAGAATCAGGTTTCATTGGCATTTTACGTATCAACGCCTCAGCTTCAAATATCTTCCCAGCTCGTCCATAAAGGTCAACCATGCAGGAATAGTGATCAAGTTGAGGAACAACACCATGATCATCAGACATAGAGTTAAACAATTTCACTCCTTCGTCAACAAGTCCAACATGACTGCAAGCTGAGAGAAGCGCGACAAAGGTTGCAGAATCAGGACAGACATTCATTTGCTGGAAGAGCTCCAGTGCATCTTTAGCTTGACCATGTATGCCATAAGACTTGAGCATTGAATTCCAAGAAACCAAATCATGGCAGCCCATTTCATTGAATACTTGTTCTGAGAAAGCTAAGGAGCCACACCTCGCATAGGCATGTATCAAGGCATTACAAAGAACAGTATCTTCCTGAAACCCTTTTTTAATTACTTGTGAGTGAATAGCCATGGCATGTTGCTCAGTAACAAAGTATGCGCAAGCTTTTAAAGCAATAGAGAATGTATACCAGTCCGGCAAATAACTTTGACGGTGAAGTTGGCAAAAAAGGAGGAAAGCCTGCTCAGGATCCCGTTCTGCAAACACAGAAATAAGAGCAGTCCATGACACAATATCCAGTTGGCTACTTGTATCATGGAATATTCTATAACAGTCGGAAATGTGTCCTCCAAGATTTGCATAGGATTTTATCAATGCAGTTACCACTTCAATTTCAGAAATAAGACCACTTTTAATAGTGAGACAGTGCAATTGAAAACATTTCCTGAGATTTATGTTAATGTTATCAAAAGCACCACATTCATTCAGTGAAGAAAAGACACTAAGTAGTGTGGCACGGTCAAACCCAACTCCATTGCAGTGCATATGTGCAAAGAGGCAAATGGCTTTGTCCCCAAGTCCACGAAGTTGAAAACCTGCTATCATTGAATTCCAAGATATAAGATTACGGAACTCCATTGACTTGAACATGGTCCATGCATCATCCGGTGTCTGAGCATAACCTCCACCAAAACCAGAGCGCTTGCTGTACATTGTAATAAGAGAATTTGCAACATATACATTGGCATCCAAAGAAATTTTCAAAGCAACTGCATGTACCTGCATGCCACACTTAATGTCATGCTCCTCACACGCGCTAAGCAAACTTGCAAAAGCAAATTCGTTGGGGCGAAAGTGAGCCAGCAAGCCAGAGAAGAGGGAAAAACACTCTTTGACTTGGCCAGACTGGGCATGCCCCGAAATGAGAGCAGTCCAAGAAACAATATTCCTATGTGACATTTGATCAAACACGTAGCGGGCATAGGCTAAGTGGCCGCACTTGCAGTACATATTAATGATGTGATTGGTGAGAAAGACGTCATTTTGTATTGTGGGATCTTTGTGAAGCACGTAATGGTGCAGAGCCATGCCATGTTGGAGGCACTTTTTCTGAGCACATGCATGGAACAGAGAGGCATAGGTTTGAAGGGACAGAGAAGAGTGGGTGTAAAGAAGTGAAAGAGCTTCTTCAATGTTGCCTTGTGTGGAAAGAGCACGTATCTGAGCATCAATGTTTGTGGCTATGGTTTCTGGTTCTGCACTTGAACTACAAAGATTCCGCAACAAACAACGTTTGAAAAACACATAACGCACGAGCTTTCTGGAGCATAACATCAATGCAGAGATGTTGCTCGCACCACCAAGTACCTTGTTTTGCGTAAGTTGTTGTTTTATCGGTGACTGTTGACTCAAGCTTAATACTAATCTTTTTGGTGGATTCCTATCCATGTCACTTACAGTACTTCTTTAATCATATTTAAATTTTTTTTTTTTGTTAGAAGTTAATTTCTTTAATTTATTGTAAATAAACTAGTTCGATAATCCAATTAACAAGTAATTAATGAAAAATATTTCATAGTAACATTTATGTTTTTTAGTTAAGTCAATGACAGGAATCTTTAGAGTACAAATTTGGATCCTTAAAAAGGATACATATTTTGATTAATGTAGCACAATTTAAAATAATGTTAAAATATTAATAACGTGATTTTAGATAAATATTTTCATATTTAGTTTTAAGTTCAAAAATTTGATTGTGCATATAAATGCACATTAACGTTGGTTACACATATATCATCAAATGCACGTTAAATTCAAAGCAACTAACAACTGTTTGTGTATCTCTTTGACTTTTTTTTTTTTTTTTACCTTAAAACATCAATGAATATCATTTGGATTCAATTTATCTCTATAAAATATTTATAGTACAAAATTCTTTATGAAAAGATTTTCCATTTATAACTAAGAATGACGAAATTATTCTAATTCTTAATTTTTATCTTAACTATATATAATTAAAAGGTATATTCCTATCAACAAGATGTGATATGATTGATACTTTATTCCTTAAGCATGTGATCATGAATTTCTATAAATTTCAACAACTTTTCTATACACAAATGAGTTTAGTGGAAACTCCTTTTACTTCATCATATTTATTGTTGACCAAGTATCTTCCAACCTTCCAGCACCAACATAGTAATCCAGAAAGATCTGATATGCCTATTTACTCCTCCATATGCCTAAGTCATCCATTTCCTTCAAGACCCCATTTGCAAGTCCTAAGAGACCTTTCTTCAAAAACCCTCTAAGCAATCTGTTGTACAAATTCAATTTAGGTTTATAGCCATAACAAATCATTTCCTTGAACAACATATCAACCTCTGAAGTCCTTCCAACATTTCCAAGGGCTTCAATAAGACAAGCATAAGATGTGGAATTGAGTTGAAACCCCTTAGCTTCCATTTGAGTAGAATAGACATAGTTATGTCTCAGGATCGACCTACGGGTAAAGCAACTAAAATCCTTGCTTTAGGCCTCAAAAAAATATTAATAATTATAAAACTCTTATTTTCTTATAATACCCATAAAAAATAATATAAAAGAAATATAATTTTAATTTCCGGTAAGACCCATAATTTTATTGTTTATTTTCACTTAAAATTAATTACTCACTGTTTCTCATTAATTAGTTTGTCTCTTAATTAACTATATCAAATGTCTCTCAATCTGAATATATCAATTTTCATTAAAATTAATATGAAATATTTTTTCTTATTTTCTTTAATTACCAAAAGTAATTCAAAAGACACTTTCTATTCTCTCCGAAATTAGCAACCAGTCAATCCCTAGCAAGAACTCTAACATGGTGGGTGGCAGCGAGCGTAGCCCCTCGCCATCGTAGTCCAACTCAAAGTTGCTCTCTTCGTCCTCCCCCAGAGCATGATCATCGCGTTGAAAGGCGATTGATTCTCGGTGTTGTGGCGTCGACAGCGGAAGCCTTGCCTTGACGATTGGGCGACAGTGACCTTTTTGACGAAGCCATCGTGGCAGCACGGGCAAACGACGTCGTTCTGTTCATGAATGTGAACAAAGCACGTCCAGCTATAACATCAATACGACGTCGTGTTAGAGTTCATTTTTGCAATGAAAAGTTTAGAGTGAGAAAGGATACATGAAATGAAATTTTAATTACCAAAGGGGATGAGAAATAGAGATTTGTTTCTTTTTTAAAAAAAAATTAGATATGTTTTGGAAGATGAAGGTTGAAGGGAGAAGAAGGTAGGTAAAGGGCCGGTGGATGACTCGGAAGAGGGTTCTTAATGTTTATTTATTTTTTACTTTGATTGATTTTGACCTTTTTAACTGCCATAAAATTAAAATTTGATTTTGAAATAAATATTAACAATTTTTGAACTCTGGAAGAGCTAGAATTCTAACCTTGTGCCAGGAGCTACGGGCCGAGGGATGGTCTCTGGTAGACAATTTCTATGTCAAAAATTGTGTTATCAAATATTTAATAGGCATATCATCACTTAATTGATGGGAGAGATCTAAACAAAACTTTTCAATATACCATAGAGCATATGCAAAGAATTTTTTTTTATCAAGGATCAAACACAAAATTCGAATATATAAAATTTTCCATTAGATTGTAATATAAATTTTTTAAAATTGATTTAAATTAAAAAGAAAAAAGGGTGTAAAATACTAAAGTAGAATATCCATTTGTTTATCAAGTTTTTCAGTTGGGGCCCAAAACTAAACTCAACTAGTCCAAATACTTTTGCTTCTGCTGAGCCCAAATCAAATCATAGCTACCTTGCCAAACTTCTCTTTTCCGAGACGAGTCTCAGGTCACCGACTCATCGCACCGATGTTGGATTGGGATTGAACTGGATTGCAAGTCCCCAGTCTGATCGTCTTCTCTTGAATTTCGTTCCGAAGCAACTCATTTCAGATAATTGGTTCGTCCCCTTCAAGTTTCAGGTAATCATCACCGTTATCTAATTGAGAAAAATATTGTCTGTGAAGTATTTGATGAAATGCCTAAGAAGGATTCGAATCCTTCATAGGGCTTTTTAATTTCTGATTCTAATATTGCAAAGGATTGGGATTGCTTATTACTTCATATATTGTTGGTCGTGCCAATTCGATGTGATCAAAATGTGAACGGACATGATACCCAGTAGTATTGTTGTTCTTTCTGGACAGAATTTATTTACCCTGAAGACTCGACACGATGCAATGGGAAGCTCCAAAGTTCAAAGGCTTTCCGGAATGCAGAAACAAGTTCTTAGTCTATACAGAGGGTTTCTGCGTGCAGCACGTTCCAAATCGGAGGAAGAACGGCGCAAGATAGAGTCAATTATATCGCAACAGTTTCGGCGTAATGCGAAGGATGTAGATCGCAAAAATTTTCTCTACATTGAGTACTTACTTCGCCGTGGCAACAAACAGCTTGATCAGCTTAGAAACCCTGGTACTACTGGGTTATCTTCGTTGCAGCTTCATTTCTCCAAAACTAATTACTCTGACCCTTCAAGTAAGGGTTAAATGCTTGCCATTAATTATCACCTCAGTTCTGATGCGTGAGATATTCGCAATTTATCTAGTCAAAACGATTGATATAAGTAATTGAGATGCTTACCTTTTTTTTGTCTAATAAAAGAAATCAGTTGCTTACTGTGGTTTGCGTTTGTTTGATTATGTATATTTCCCACATGAATTTCCCCACAATATATAGATTAAGAGAGCCAATGAATTCATTTGTGTGTGGCTAGGACAGGACTCCATACAATGGATCCGTTTCTGATATCCAATACCAATTTCTAAAAAAATTCTTAGTATGTACGAATCCACTTTTGGATGATCTCAACTTGAGTTTAAGATTGGTCAAACATAATTTGATATTGTGTTATGAAAATGATTTCAAGTTTAAGACATAAGTTTCATTCAAGCTATTTCTAATATTTTTTTTTTTTTATTAATACTAAGACAAGTAATAATTTTTGTTCCATGTATACCCTTCAATAATATAACTCATAATTTTTGCATCTCTATACATGAGTTTTATTATGTCCGGTTAACTATCATATCACTTACCCGTATACTGCACATACAATAAACTCATACAAACAAAAATAAAAATAAAAAAGGAGGATAAAAAAGCATAAACCCCTGTTAATAGTTTGTGGTTCCAAATCCTTACTGCATGACTGTCTCCCTCGGGTATGGTAGGCAAAATATTTTAATTTTTTTGTAAAAGTATTATAAATTTAACTATTCTGTAATGAATGACAATACAAAAGATGTTTATGTAAATAATATATATGGATATTAAACTTATTTTGGTAATTACACATCCAAAATCAATTTTGATTACTAATTTTCAAATATTATACACCAAATTAATTTTATAATATCTATTTTCTTTTTTTAAAAAAATCACATTAGTTCAAACCCACATTAATGTTGAATCAATTCCTATAAAAATATGTTGATTCAAAATTAATTCTACAAATGCATATCTAAACCTGCACTTTAGTAACATGGATATTTAACGCGGCCCATGCAAGTTAATGAATTCCGCAACCACTTTTAACCGCAATTTATGATTAATTTTAATAAACACTTGTGCACACTAATATATGAAATACAAAACCACGTTAGTAGAAGAGTCTTGAAAATAACTGGTGAATATTTAGCTTGAAGCACTAAATTGAAAACAAATGGGAGTCTAACTCACGTCTCACGGAAAATGTATCAGCAAAGCTCAAATGAGAAAGTAAGGCATCATAATCTCAATTAATTTTTCTTTTGAATCCCTCGAGGAAACAACAGGCCGAGTGAACTTTGATTTTCAAGAAATCGTACATCAGAGCACTCGTGCTAAGAAAAATTATATTTTGATGTTCATAATTTAAAGCAGTACAGAATACAGGAAAATCGATAGCAGGTTACACCGAAAGGAGCCATCAAATTAGAGCATGCTAATACTAGGATGTGGTTAACATAAAAACATCATCGAGGAGTACCATAAACTTGGGTGGAGTCGTATTGATAAGCAGCAGGCTGGGGCGACAATGTTTTTCCATACGCAGCGGGAGCACTTGCCGGTACAGCTGCATAACCAGCTGGTTGCGTGTTAGACTGTTCATAACCAGTTTGAGTGGGAGTCGGTTGAACATAACCTGGCTGTCCACTTGGTTGGGCTGTACTATATGCTGGTGCACCACCAGTGCTATAACCAGGATCTTGGGGTGCTTGGTAGCCATAAACTGCGTTGTTGGGAGCCGGCTGCTCAGGGTAACTTGGCTGTGAAGATGGGTATGATCCATAACCAGTGGGACCAACCTGCGCATAACTGGCTGCAGGCTGACCATAAGTGGGTTGTGCACCAGGCTGGGTATAAGGTGCGCCAGATGCAGGTGGTGGGTGATTGTAGCCATCTGCAGCTGGTGCAGACCCATAACTTGGATATGCTGTTTGTGATGGCCCAGATACTGCATATGGGTATGGTTGTTGTGTAGGCATATTCGTGCCATATGACTGGGCAGGAGTTGAACCTTGATATGGCATATCCCCTGGTTGAGTAGCTCTAGGGGGACCATAAGATTGCGGAGGCTGTCCCTGTGATGGCATGCCATATAATGGTGGCTTGCCATACTGCTGCAGTGCAGGGTAATTAGGTTGAGCACCAGCCTGAGGGTAGGTTGATTGAGAATTTACATGTCCCCCATAAGAATGTTGAGTAGGAGCACGATTTTCATACTTCGCCTCATCATATCCCTGTCCATAACCTTGTTGGGGAAGTCCTGCCTGAGAATAAGCTGTCTGATGACCATAATCCTGGCCTTGTGGCTGTCCATAATTGTAATTCACCTGAGCTGGGGTTGGTCCCATAGAAGGTACAGGGGAAGGACCGGCACCATGTGGGGGGGCTGAACTGGGAAGCTGTGTGGATGGTGGAGCTTCGGATAAATGACCCCCTTGTCCTCCATAATACTCATAACCACCATTATGTGGCGGTGGCCCTTGAAAGCTGTGGTGAGGCCTTTGCTCCCAACCAGAACCAAAGCTGCTTCTTGGAGCCATATGTTGAGGATAGTTTCCATATGGTGGAGGAGCATATGGTTGATTGTGAGAAGGATACGGCCCACGATGCTGGTAATCATATGCTGTTGGCTGGCCAAAATGAGAGCCCCGCTGACCCCATTGGGGTGGGCCACCAGATCCACGGGGTGGGCGATAGGCCTGCTGGCCAAAGCCACCAGATGATGGCCTGACAGGCTATACAAGCAAAACACAACGGAAAGTAAGTAAATAGGAAAATTTTCTTAAAACAGAATAATATCAGTATACATAGAGCTAAGCCAAGGTAACTTTTCATACCCATTTTGAGAAAACATTTAATAGCCATGATTAGTCATATTCAAAGTTAAAGGATGTACCCAACCAATAAATGTTAAAAAGTAAAAAAAAAAAAAAAAAATTGCTGGGCACCAATGGGGCATACAGACTAAGTCATCAGAATTTTATAATAATACAACTGAAACTGAATGGGAACTGACAGAATAGCATGCAGTAGGCTGTCAAAATAATGCAATATCCATAGCCTGTCACATCATCAGGAGCTCGACCACAGTAGGTAATCAAGTAGACACTAACAAAATAAAATCACAGCAAATGCTTGATGTTATCACCGGGATAAAATATCTCACCTCAGCAAACAAGGGAGGGAAAAGGAAGGAGCCTGACAATGACAAAGCAAAACTCATAATGCTCTATGAGCTAAATTTCAGTCTATCAATTCAACAACTAACCAGAGCTAGCCAATCTTACAAGAGATGACACATTAAAGTTTAACTTCTGCCTCTTAACAACATATCAATCTATTCTATAAAAAAATGTTTAAAACAGAATATGGTGAAAACTGAAAACAAGAAATACCAAGTGGATACAGAAGGGAACACTAGTCACTAGATATTGAATAAGTCAATGTTACCTATAATCACTAATACGTCATAAAAGTAAAGACAAGTACAGCCAAAAGGTAATGAAAATGCATGCTAATTAAACACTGAGGATCAAACACAATATCCTTCCACTCTGTTATGAAGATCCAAAAAAGCACACTAAGTTTTCAACATTCAAAGTTCATTTTTGAATCAACAAACAAGGTTTCCTTGCCTTTCAATACTTACAACACCAATGTAGCATTCATCTAACATGCTAGTACTTTAAACCATGAGTATAATTAGGTTAAATATGTTAGAGAGCAGGTAAATGAACAACATATACTGACACTGACCCCTGATCATATGACTACTTTAATTGACCCCTGATCATATGACTAATTGCAATTTCCTCGACCTCAATAACCACCAGATGACATGAATTGTTTATTAAATATTTCTAAGTATAGAACTAGATAAAGAAACAAAAGAATACAACCCCAACACAGTTAAAATCATCAAACTCCATTACTTCAGCAGGTATGACTCTTTCCTTCCAAAAGGTCTCATGCAAATCACACAGCAGCTCTATTTGAGCACCAAGGCCAGCACAACATTAGTCTTACTGAATCATGATTTTTAAGTCTTGAAGCAATCTTACCAACCATTAAACATCCTGCAATCTGAGGTTTTAATGCCAGGCACCTCTCTTCAGTGGATGAAAGTGAATATGTTGTCTATGCTACATCAAGAAAGCAATGCTGACCCCAGGGAAAAGGAAATAGCCAAATCTGCATTTTTAAAGCCAACCAATTCGAAATTGGCATCTTCAAGAAAAATAAAACATTGCAACTGACATCTTGGTTCACATATACGATCTTCCTAGAAGATTTAATTGACCTTGGCATGGATTATTGATCAATTTCCAAACTCACGAACACTGTTTCAGGTGATCAATCTCACTTGTATGGCAGCAATTGATACAATACTTCCAAAATGGATCATACAGGCATTGAATACATGGGACACTTCCTTGAACACAATCATGATTTCTATTGCTTTCACAAATACAGTTTTGGAGTAGCACTGAACCCAAATAGAACAAACATAAAAAAAAAACATGAAGTTTTGTCTAGATCCTTATTATATACATGCACACTACATGGAAAATGTCTAGATCCCAATTTTACATGGATAATTATATAATTAATCATTTTTTAGTAATTTGTTTATTTTGCATGATAGTTTCAAATGATGTGATAGATACACCTCATAATTATATGGAAAAAATTCAACATCAGTCACCAATATGAAATCTAGACAAACTAGTGGTGCATACTTTCAAGTAAGAGCAAAGCATGGAAATCTTCCACATAGTACTTAGTATCATACCAACACCATAAGTGCTAATCCAGAACAACAATACTTTGCAAGCAATGTGTGTGGTATTACCCAATAACTACACAGCAAACAAGACATAAACCTCAGATTTCCATACAAAAAAGAACAACTGGAAGTTGGCACAAATATGATTCTGGATGCAGTAATACAAGATAATCGTACCAAAAGTCATGAAAAAAAAAATACTGCAATTTGTTCAGCCAAATTCAACGATGCAAATATCTTGACATAAAATCACAACATAAATATCAAAAGAATGCAGAAATGTGAGCATTAATATAAGAACAATACTAAACAGATAAGCACCAATGATATCTGAACTTTAAAATTGTAAAATTTCTCAGCATAAGCATGGATAGTCAAACAAACCTGATTCATGACCTCCTTTATCAATTCTTGTGCAATTTCAATTTGCCTCTTATCACCAGTAACTTGGACCGTCCTTTCTTTGGAATCATCCCCTTCTGGAAGATGTTGAGGTATCAACTAAAACATAAAAAAAAAAAAAAGAACATTGTCAAAATACACAAGCTAAATTCCAAACAGGAGAATGAAAGGAGAAAATATACAAGAATCTCATCAATCAACTCTATCCCTCAAGTGCCAATCGCTTCTGTAATGTTTTAATTAAGATTAAATAAAAGAGATTATAAAATTATTAAAGGGGACAATAATCAACAAAAAATTATAAATTGAATGATGCTGAACTTCTTGAGGGTGTTTGAGCCATAAATGGTGTTTCAAACTCAACAAAAAGTACAATTACATTATGCATAGCAACAAAATCAAGACCATTTGATGTTGATCTGAATGGCAGAACTGCCTGTCCCATAGTTATCAATCCCATATAGTAAGACAGAGCAGCAACACCCAAAACTGCTAGGATAGCAAGATGGTTGATATAATTCATTATACATGCACATAAATTCTAAAAAATAAAGAAAAAATATCTAAACTTAAATACATACATAATCAAAAGTCATTGTGAAGCTAAACACACAAAGCAATTACAACAGACATCAAGCAATAAAATAAGTTTAAGCCTCTAAGCTCAAAAGAAACTCAATGCACAAGAAAAAAGGGTGAGCAACACTTCAACAGAACAAACTTAAATTTCTAAAATAAGAATGATTTCCGGATGCAGAGGAAACCAGGAATCCCTTCATTATTATATTCTAAATTTAGCATCACAGAGAATCAAATATTGTCATTATTATTAAATTTTTAAGCTTCAATATAAAGTCCAATATTAGCAGCTTAATCATTTTCCAATTTAGATCCTGTCTAAACCACACATGTTTAGTATAAAAATAAAAAGGTTCAAGGTAAACGATAACAACTACCTGAATGCGTGCCCCGGATTTGGTCTGCAGGCTTTTAATTGTTTCCCCACCTCTCCCTATGATTAATCCAACCTGCATAAAAGAAACCGATGTGACTCAATGTTATATACATAAACATAAAACATGAAAAATAACCTTTAAAAGAAACTAGAATAGCGACATTATTAGTTCATCACCTTTTCATTTGGAACTTGTATCTGAATTTGTTCAGATCCCACAGTAACTTGAGCAGGGGAGAGGCCTCGAGCTACAAGTGAAGGAGAACCCCCAGCATCAGCCTGTAGAATCTCAAAATGAAACAACAAAATTGTAAGAATAAAAGCAAGAAAAAAGGGAACAGCAAGAATGAGATAAAGATTGGATGTGATATCAAACCTCTGCAATCACAGCATTCACTAGTTTTTCTGCCTTATCAATACTTTCCAAACTTCCTATCAATTCCACAGACCTTGTTGCACACAGAGGATCAGCATCAGCATCCCTCGTGATCTGAATCTTTGCACCTGAATTATACTGCAGGTATCGTATAGTATCTCCAGCCTTGCCAATAAGTACACCAACCTGTGCATAAGTAGAATAAATCCATTAAAGGACTGCTCCCAATCCAAGATAGAAATTACATTATACATTGATTAGAAAATAAGACAGCTTCTGGAGAAGATGTAACAAATATGTAAATATGTAAGTGACTGACTTTGTCACTAATACTTACAACGCTTTGAAGAAAGCATAAATAAGGACAAAGAAATTATACAAATTGAAGTCCTTAACCAAGCAAAATAGAAAACTGTGACCAGTCAATAATATGATAAAGGACTGGGAATGGTATGCAGAAAAAACCCCAGAACCAAAACAAGTTCTATAGAGGACCAGCCAAACAGGATTTTAAACTTTTAGCCATGAAACACCTAAACACACACCCTCATGCCCAAAACAAGAAATTTGAAAGGTGAAGTTTGCAGAAAAAGACATCTACAGTGGCCCAACATCAAGACTATGATAGACTTGAGGCTTGATACCATATTAGAAATGAATTGAACCTAACTCGACCCAAAAACTAGCTCAAGAGGAAGAGGATTCCCAGGTTTTGTAAAAGAATTTTGGCTATATTCCTAGCTAATGTGAGGCCTCTTAAGTCTTAACAGTATGAAGTTTAATTACAGAAGAAATACACATAATGCATTTAGTGCTCAAACACTGATATACATTTTGACTAACATTTTTAAACTGTGTCCAATTCTAAAAACATGTTAGAGCCATACAAGCATATGCCCAACACATAACTGATACTAGCATTATACAAAAGATGAAGTAAAACTACAAACCATGACAGAGGAAATTTCTCAAATGCATTGTGTTGACAAAGATAAATGTTCAGTGGAACCCATAAAATCTAGTATTGACATATACATGTAACATACTTGAGCCCAATAACATGCATCTAAGAGAATTAAAATACCTTGTTGTTAGGAACCTCAATTTTCCGTGTAGTTATTTCATCCCCAGATGTAGGTTGCTTTTGCCCAGAAGAAGTATCTTGCTGAAAGCAAGTACAAGAAATTCATACAAATAATATTTTGGAGTGATATACAAATAGGTAAGAACAAATATGTTGTTCAAATATCTATGAATTCTTTGCACAATAACCCACTTATCAGATCAACAAAAATTCAGAATCATAATCAACACCTTATTATAGGGAACTTCCACATTGTGCAAAGCAGTGTCAACTGAATTAGGTTGCTTGTCTCCAGAAGAAGCATCTTGCTCAGTTGAGTCCTTAGATTGTTGTTGAGTTTCTTTAGAAAGCTCCTCTGCATTTTCTTGTCCAGAGTCCTCTACATGAGGTTCTTTGGCATCAGCTGGATCGCTAATCTCAGCTGAAGTTTGTTCATTAGCAGTTGCCTCTGAAGGATCTACGGATATAGTTTTATCATGCTCGGGAGTGACATTCTCCAGAGTGGATATTTCCTCTGTCTCTTTTCCTGGCTCAGCAACCTGCTCGTCTTGATGCCCATTTGTATTAGCTGTTGAAACCAAAACCAAAGCATGATTAACACATAAAGTTCTTTACAATAAAGTACCATGAGGAGTGCTAGCAACATACTCTTTCTAATACACGCAATAATATTATTAGCAAAAATATGAGTGAGATTCATTAAACAAGGGTGTGTTGTCAGCATTTATCATAGTGTCATTGTAATATCAAACCATTTCTCTTCTTTCTTTCTCTTTCCCGCCTAAATCCTATATCATCCTCACGAATAGTGAAGAAAATAAATTATTATTATTATTGCGAGCATTGCAAAAAGACGAATAGTTGAGATGGACAATAACAGTACCCAGGCCATCCTGGTGGTCGTCGAGGCGGAGGCGCTTGTTCTCGGTCTCGGCGGAAACCGCGGCATCGGCGTTCTCGGCGTCGGAGATGGAGTTGGCATTAGATTCGGTGTTTGCGGGTTGCAGATCTTCGAGCTTGCGTTTGTTATCAGAGGGTACGGGGCTGGCAGCGGGTGCCACAACTTCTTCCTCCGCCATGAGATGTGACTGTGAATGAGAAGCGCGCGCGCAGAGAGGGAAATGAATGAATGAGTTCGATCGAGAGGAACAGATATTTTTTGTGTCAGTGCCACCGGTTCTGATTTTAGGGTTACGTCCTACGCACCCCAGTCGCACCCTTGGGTTTAGTACTACTACCTATCTCTAATCTACTGTGCTATCGATCTATCTTGGCCTATTGGGCTTTTCTGTTGTTAATGGGGTCCAGAAAATGCAACAATTCTATGGGTTCGAGTCCTTTTATTTTTCCTTTTGGCAAACCTGAATTATTTTTGTGAAATTTTATTCCAATAATCTTATATACAATGTTTTCTTTTAAGTTTAGATATATTTTTTGTCTCTTAAATTTAGACCAATTTTATTTTTTATATTTTAAATTAAAAATTAATTTTTTAGTTCCCCCAATTTTTTAAAAAAATATTATTTTTAATCCCTCTCTACATAAGTCGTTAGTCGTTAATATTATGATAAATAATATAATTCTTGAAAAACAATTTATAATAGTCTTCCAAAATCTATTAGAGTAAAAAAAAATCATGAGCTCATATCTCCATCCTTGTAAATCAAATATTCTCAAACAAATTAGAAATTAGTTACCGAACAATTTAGATACCAAACAAATCCAATATTCAGATCCTTTTTTTCCTTTGATTTTATCAAAACCTGAAATCCATTGGAAAAGAAAGCAAACAAGAGGGAGGATGAAAATTCCAAGTGTTTGGTGAAAGAAGATCGGAGAAGGAAGGAAAAGGATGAGAATGATGGAGATCGAGTGCAAGGTTAAAACCTTAAGGTTATTGTGGAGGTTTGTCTTCTTAAGGAGGAGTGATACGATACAAAAATCTCTTAAACATATTATTAAATAAATCAAAATGATGAATTAATAAAACTACTCCTAATTTAATTCATTTTGATGGTTAATTAAGGAATCTTTTACTTCAACACATGTTATGCATTTCATGTGTACATGCACATCTCTTGTATACCCACTTAGTTCCCTAATGTTTAGATAAAAAAAATAATAGGTGGACAAAGGAAAAAATAACAACCATCAGATCTCAAATACATTTCCCACGTGTGTTGATGTCTGCAACACAAGAGGTGGACAAAATACCTCTCAACTTTTGCAGGATGAACTCGCAATCTATGATTCAATCAGGATTTTATGTTTTTTGATAAAATATTGAACAAAAAGTAGAGGGAAAGGTAAAAAAAAAAAAAAAAAAAAAAAAAAAAAAAAAAAAAAAAAAAAAAAAAAAAAAAAAAAAAAAAAAAAAAAAAAAAAAAAAAAAAAAAAAAAAAAAAAAAAAAAAAAAGAGGATCATTTTCCAAATTGCAGTCCAGAGAGACTCGAAATAGCGATGGCGCGAGTGACCGAAAATAGCTTTTAATGTGTTCAATTTGGTATGATTCCCAATTCAAATTGATGCCCGATATAATGATGGGCTTAACCACTTCCATTGCAGGCGAGGTAAAAATTGAAGAATTAACTCAGGAAAAAGATTCGCAGCATTCTCACAATTTAGAGAAAAATAGGTGGATAAAAATACGATAGTGGCATTGGAAAAGGGTGAGCATGATTGATTTAATAAATGTCATTCTATGATTGAGGTTTTGTGGGATACATTATATGTAAACTCAGTAAAATTGGGCCTAAAGTAGTCAGATAGCACGATTGTATATTTTAGTAAGTTGGAGCTTGAAAGCCCATAGCCTAACTTCACATATGATGACACTTGTAAAAAACTTTCCCCGAAAACAGGCTTGTTTTTTATTTTATTAAGTGTAAATGAATATGAATATGAAAAAGTTTATCAAACTACATTTGAATTCCATTTGTTACATTATACTTTTTTTGGTGTTAGAGAAGGAATTATTTTTAAAACCCATGTGGGAAGTTTAAATTAGCTATATCAGTTAAAACAGAAAGAGATAAAAACTCTGGCACAAAATAAAAAACTTGTCCCTCTCCATTTATAGAAAGACACTTGGTTGGCTTCTCTTAAAACAAGATCCCATGAGTAAGCTCCTCCTTTAACAGTAAACTCTTTAATTACTTGCACTTGTTGGAAGCATCCATGAATGTGATGTCCCTTCCAACATAGAGATGGCAAACTTCGAATTGGACTCCACATTAATATGAGTGAAGCCTCTCCTAGGCCAGGCAACTTACAACCCCATCAAAATCACCTAGAGCTCTATAGAGCAAGTTCCCAGATTGTATGCATACGCCAGCACAACTGCACAACACTACCCAAATGGTCTTTGAGCACTCCTCCAAATTCAACTTTACATTATACTAGTATCCAATATAATTTAATCAAAAATAAAATGTTAAAAAAATAATTAAAAAGTATATTAAAAATAGTATGACTAAAAATCTAAAATAAAATGTGACATAACTAAAACCTTTAAGCACATGACAAAAGTTTCATTTTTTACTATGAAAAAAGAGAAATACCTATTTTTTGATATTGTAAGAGTCAGGTCGATCATTGATCATTGAACCGGTAAAAGTACTAATTTAAGGGTTAATGGTTTAATAAGGATCAAACTGATTTTAATAATTTTTTAAAATATTTAATATAATATCTTAATAATATTAAATATACAAAAATAATGTGCATAAATTGATAATAATAAAAATTAAACTTTATTTAAAAGTGTCATAAGTTATAAATTTTATTTAAAATATAAAAAATGACGTTTTAAAGTTTTTTATTTAAAACAAAACAATTTTAAACGAAATTGATTAATACACTTGGTTTATCAATTTTTTTTATTGGTTTTCAATCGATCTAGCCATTTTGAGTTGATTTAAGGACATACTGATTTTTTAAAAACGTTGAACCGAATACATGATCGGTTCCCAATCGAACCAAATGATCTGGTCCGAGTTGTGTTATTTTCAAATTCCAAAAATATATAAATGTGAAAACTTTATTAAATAAATATATATATATATATATATATATATATAAAATGTTGCATGGATCAACATCTAACATGGATTGCTGTAGTTTAATTAGTAGTTTGAGTTTTAGATAATTTATCACACAATGATCTGATCTGAGTTTCAAAATAATGTTATTTTCAAATTCCAAAAACATATGGATGTGAAAACTTTATTTATATATATATATATATATATATATATAATGTTGCATGGATCAGCATCTAACATTGCTTAAGTTTAATTAGTAGTTTAAGTTCATATCCCATTGTATTAGATAATTTATCACACACATTAATCTTATACTGTTTGAGCACAATTATCTCATGTAAAAAATATTTGTTTTTAATCTTCCGATTTATTATGATTTTTTTTGAATAATCCAAAATTAAACTTAATAAAAAATTATTTCCGATTAAACTTGAATACTAATTTTAACACATTAACCGATTTGTCCCATCACATGCTTTGTAAAAAATACATGCGGTGTTTAGAGTTTAGACCAAACACTATATTCCTAAGAAACATGTAGTAATTATCTGGGGGCATAAAATAAAAATAAAATGTTTGACACCAGAAGGAAAGTGCTGCTGCTGGTTCGATTCTGCAAGAGTTTGGAGTTTGGACTTTCGAGATCGACAGAGTAAGAGAAAGAGAAAGAGAGAGCGCCATGGATTCCTCTTCTCACATGGCTTCGCTTCCAGAAGATATCATCACGGACGAGCATTCACAACAGCAAACTCAACCCGCCTCAGCCTATGCTTCCGCTTCCGTTCCTCAGCGCCCGCCAACTAAGTAAGCTTCTGCGATCTTCTTCTTTTCACGTGCGTTATCTGCATCTGCATGTAAACGGTCGCGTTTCATTTTTGTAGGAGCTCTTCAGAAAAATACGCACCTTTAGATTGGTCCGTGTATTTTGACAAAGAAGACGATGTTGCAATTCCCGAATCGAAAGATGTTAGTCTGCAAACTCAAAACTGTCACTGCTTTTCACCCGTTTAGATATAAATCTTCCTCTAAGAATTATTTTTTCCTTCCATTTATTCAGGTTTTTCATGTTTACACGGCAGGAACTGAGGGTCCCGTTGTATTCTGTTTACACGGTGGTGGTTATTCTGGGTATGATTGGTGCTAGTGTATCTCTCATCTATTGATTTATCTCTTAATTTTTAGTTTATAATTCATGGTCCATGAAGTATTCTTGGGATTGATTATGGTCGATGTCACCTATCTCTAAATAAAGTAAACTTGTAACCGTAGGCAGTGGAGTGTGTTAAATTTTTGGTTAATATTTAAAATCTCTTGATCCTAAAGGAAAAAAATTCTTAGAAATTAGAAAACATTATCTATATTTCGTTCAATGAACTGCAGTATGCTTCAGCTTTAGCCTTTAGGGATAGTTGGGTCATGACCTGGTATCAGAGCATTTAAACTCCAAGCTTGATCTGAAAAGGAGAGTAACTGGACCAAGAACTTTATTACTGAAGTTGTGGTCTCTACCTTCTTATTTTCTATTTCTTGTAAGGGGTATATGTAAATGTTAGTGTGCTCACATAAATTAGTATCATATCTACTCAATGTTTTTCGTTTTTATCCATAAAGTCTCACAGTAAAATTTTACTGCACAGTCAGAAGACCTGCAAGCTATATGAGACTGAGTGTTGGGTGGTAAAGAGGCAACAAGAAAGTAAGCTTAATGTTGCAGAATTGAGAATGCTACATGGATGAGTGAGCCACAAGACAAGATAGAATTAGGAAAACAATTATTACAGAAAAAAGTGGGGGTGGACTCCATTGTAGAAAAGGGTAGTGTCCCCATCATAGTTAGTTCCGGCATGTGTGGAAATGACCCCTAGAAGCTCCAGTAAGCAAGAAAGGTTAATCAAATAGAATACATAGTCCAATTGCTCAAGGTAGAGGGAGACTGAAGAAATTCTAGGTCAAACCATTAATAGGGATTTTGAAGTTAGTGGATTATCTTTACACTCACAGGACAAATTTATGGTTTAGTATGATTCATGTAGCAGACCCTACCTAATGGAAAAAAAAAAAAAAAGGCTCAGTTGTTGTTGTTATACCTAAAGTCCCTGGATGTTAGAACACATGAATTCAGTAACACGTCATCGATCAACATTTTGTTTTTAATATAAGTATTTCACTTTGCAAATGCAACCTGATGAAAGCCTTCACATTATATTTCATTTTCATTACAGGCTTTCATTTGCTGTCTCAGCAAGTAAAATTAAGGAGAAAGCTAGGGTAGTTGCGATGGACTTGAGAGGTCATGGGAAATCATTGACAGAAAATGATCTCGACTTATCTGTTGAGGTAAAAAGTAGTAAATGAACTAAACTGAGTATACTGCTCATGTGCTTGTAGAGCTGATAATCTTCTCGTGCAGACTATGTGCAATGATGTATTGGCTGTTATAAAGGAATTATATAGCGATTCTCCTCCAGCAATTATTCTTGTTGGTCACAGGTGATTCTCTTTCTTAAATTAATTTCTTGGATTTCTCTTATTATATAGCCTTTTGGTGTTTTGATATATGAAGACAATTGTCATAGGCATCAATTAATAATGTTCCACTTTATTGACTCTTTTATCTTTGTTAAACATGTTAGTCTCTCAAAATAACCTTGAATTCTTTCCAGATTAAATGTGCTGAAAAATATATTTTAAATATATCTATATAAGTCAACTTGATTTAATTCTTCTAACACTGCCTTTATTAGATGATGATATGATGTAACTCTTGTTAACCTTTTATATGTTTGAAATATTTATTCCTCATAATTTAAGGGGGAGAAAGTTCAGGGTCTTTTAAGTTTTAATTATATTTATGTTGTGTACTGTGTAGAGTCAGTTATGTTTAAAGGCACATGTCATCAATGCCAGGTTGCTTGTATAAATATATATATATATATATATATATACTTTTATGTTAAGACAATTGTTTAATTTACCACGTGAAATTTAACTGAAGGAAATATAATTTGGTTCTTGGTGTTTAAAGATTTTGGGTGTTGACAAGTAATCAATAGAATGGACTATGGTAGTGTTTGACCCAACCTATTTTGGATTCTCTTTTTTCTTAAAAGGAGAAGTTGGGCCAAACAGAAATGTAAATTAAGGAGCTTTCAAAAAGCACTTTTTTTTAATGAAGAAGTGCATGTTTGGATTAAAATTTGCAAAGTTTGGGTTAAACTTAAGTTTGCAAAAGCAACCCAAATCTTGCTTCTACAAAACTGAGTTTCTAGGCAAAATTTTAATGTGCAAACGTACTTTTGAGGGTAACCAAATATGTCATGAAACTGAGTTTACTTTTCAAACTGAGTTTGGAACACATCAAACGGAAAACCAAAAACTTTGAAAAATAAAAGCTTTTTAAACTTTTGGTTTCTACTTCTCCTTTTCTTTCTTCATTTCAAATCCAAACATCCAAGAATACATTATCCAGGAAATTTTAATTTAAAAGTAACTTTTAAGCTTACAAAATTATAGAATTCTCTATAAGCTATAAATTTAACTTTAAAGCAGCTTTTAAGCTCTAAAAAACCCAAGAAATATGCTATACCTAAGTTGAGAACAGAAGAAACTTATATTCTTTGTTTGAAACAAAAAGCCATTAGTCACAGGGTGAAACAATTTTTCCTAATATTGTTACCTGCCTCTTCACCACAGCTTCACTGCATCTGACTACAGTTGTCATCCTTCAATCATCATGCATCGTGCTTCATAACTCATAAGCTGATAAGCATACTGCATTTGCTGTAAAACTGTAAGGCATGACTGTGCAAATGTTTGATTTCGTTGTATGTGATTGGTGAGCTTCAGTTCAATGCAAGGATACTCTGTATAGCTGTAAGGTATGACTGCTTTGATTTCACATCTGCATTTACTCTTGCAGATATTCGTGTTTCTTTTTCTATTTTGTCTGTGTTTGCACCAGTTGTCCTCTATTTTTCACTTTTATTCCTATGGATTTGGTGTACCTAACTTGACTAGATTTTCACTTCTTATATAAATTATTTTGACTTTCTGTTTATATTATTAACTATCTTTAATCAAAATTTGCTTCATCATCAAAGCATGGGAGGATCAATTGCTGTGCATGCTGCTGCAAGGAGATCATTGTCCACCTTGGCTGGGTTGCTTGTTGTGGATGTTGTAGAGGTTGGTTTCTATGGTTAATTTCCATTTTGCTTTCCATGATTACTTATTCATCATTGGCAACGAAATGTTAATTGTGTGAAGAATTTCAGGGAACAGCAATGGCTTCACTAATTCATATGCAGAAAATCCTATCAAGCAGGATGCAACATTTTTCAAGCATTGAAAAAGCAGTAAACTCTGGCTCTAGCCTCTATACCTTCTTTCATTTGCATTTCAAGTTTTGTGTTACCTGATCGATTCTCTGCATTTGTTGTCATTTATCAAAACATTCTTTAAATAATTTTTTTTGCATGTCACCGTAATTCTAATTTATTATACACTTCTTGAATATTGGGTCCTGTTTTAGAAGTGTCCCAGAAATTGATGTTTGGAACTTTAAAACTTTTTATTGAAAGATCTTAACAAAATTTTAATATAATAATTATTTTTAATGATAAAAGAGGCCAGATTGCTGTAAATTGTAAATTTTTTAACTAGAAATATTAATTTAACAGCTTCATGGCAAGATAGTACTAGTTAGTGCACAAGGTACATGGTTGTGCATGGTGTAGGAGCCATGTGCCTGGAGGCAAGAACCAAGAACACCAAAAGTGTTCATTTGTGGAAGGTCTTGAACTAGAAAAAAAAGTTTACAGAGAAACAGAGAATGAGTACCTTTGGCTGTTATAACCATAGCGTAAATTTACTAACATTATTGCATTAGTATATGCCAAGTGGTTTTGCTTTATTTTATTTTATGTTATTTGATCTGTCTCTGCCATGCACCGGCCAATTGCATACCATAAGTGCAAAACATCAATTGAGAATTTGTTGAGGAGGTATTTATTGCGTGTCATATGGCTGTCTTAACGTACGTAGTGTTTGATAGTATGCTATAGGTTTAAGTGATGCTTCATTGTTGTTTCATTTATTCTGGTGAGTTTTGACTCGAGTTTAAAATGCTTCCGTGCAGATTGAATGGAGTGTCAGGGGTGGCTCTTTAGGAAATATTGATTCTGCTCGTGTATCAATCCCTTCCACATTAAAGTATGATGATTCAAAGAAATGGTTAGTACCACTCGCTTAGCCTTTCATAATAGCGGTAGAATAATCAAGCTATAAAGTTGTTCCTTTATCCATTCTAAACAAGCCGGATGCGTAGACTTTTAGCTTTAGTTTTATGCTTGATGTTGCAGTTATCTTTACCGAACTGAGCTGGAAAAGACTGAACAATATTGGAAAGGCTGGTATGTTTTATCTTATTTTCTCAAGCTCACTACTTTGAAACCAATGTCTTTCTATATGTGTTCTAAGTAAGAGGTAGACTGTTTGGGGCTTCACTTGTGATTGTTTTTGGAAATTGCCTCACATTGCATGTAAATGGATTTTGGCTATGGGTTTTATACAGAAATAATCACATAAAACAATGACTATGGGCTCTTTCTTTCCACAGTTTGTTTTTTTTGGTTTGATAGTTGTATGTTGATATACTTCCTTGTAATGCAAAACGTAATTACTTGATTCTAAACAGAGAACTAGGATAAATTTGTCATCAAATTGAAAATAACTTTTATGGTATCTTTATCATCCCATTAAAACTGTTTATATTTTTTCTTACAGGTATGAAGGCCTCTCAGATAAATTTTTGTCATGTCCTGTTCCAAAGCTGTTGTTATTAGCAGGAACAGATAGATTGGACAGGTCACTTCCTTTGAATTATTTTATTTTTTGGTGTAACCATAAATTTTATTTGTTGGTTTTCAGTGAAAACTTCTCCTGTAGTTTGCTAATTTCAATAGTTAGAAGAGAATTTAAACCAGTTTGATGCAAATTTCATTCTGACTTTATATATTATCTACAAAGTAGCATAGCAGATTGTGATCAGAGATTAGTTCAATTTTTGAGTTGCTTTCATTAATAGCTATACACCTGATTATACTCTATATGGTAGTGAATATTAGGCTTTTAAGAGAAAATAAGGAAAAGATGGGAGTAGCATGAACAAGAATGCCAAGTTGGATGTGTGGTGAGTGGTCAGACAAGAAAGGATAAGATACGGTGTAAGACGAGATATTGGTATGACACTAATTGTTGAAAGGGTAACAGAAAATTGGTAAAGTTGGTTGGACACGTACATAGGCCGTTGGAAGCACATGTGAGGAGAGGAGATTGCATGGTTGTTAGTCCTGTGAAAAGGGGGAGAGAGTCGAATAGGGATATTGGAGGAACGAGGAAGTTGTAAGAGAGATCTAATGGTGAATAATATCTCTGAAGATTTGGTCTTTAACTAAGGCAAACGGTGTTGTGTGATCCAAGTAGCTGACCTCACTTAGTGGGATAAGTCTTTTGTTGTTGTTGTTTAATTAATTTCTATAACTCAAATACATAATCTTGTAAACGAGCTGTCCAAATGTCTTTCAAGATTATTTTTTCTCCTTGCAATAGATCAATGAAGGAAAATGGATTAAGTATTTCTCAGTATGTTGATTGTCATGTACTAGTATCATTGTAAAATATGTCCCACACTCTGATTCTTCTTTTTCTTTCTGTTCGTTTGTTATATGTAATGGAAGCATTTATGAACATAATCTTGAATTCATAATAAAATTCATGGCAATAAGCAAATTTGATCTATGTTCTTCGTTGAAATTAAAATTTAGGTCACCCTCAGCATCATCATGGTATGCACCAAAATGTAGATTGTAAGTTTATGTATTTTAGGTGAACAAGAAGGATTTATATAATTTTAATATGAAGGTGATAATATGATTGATTCACTAATATAAACTTTTTAAACGAATAATTTGAGCATAAATAGCACTGTATATTGTGTTATTTTTTTTTTCCTCCTATTGTTTCTCTCTCAAGGTTATGAGAAAATGGAAATTTTCAATTGGAGTTCTGATATTTTATTCTAACTATTCCTGTAACAGGTCTCTCACGATTGGTCAAATGCAAGGGAAGTTTCAAATGGTAGTTGTAAGGCATACAGGGCATGCGATACAGGTTTGTACTAGCCATGTCTCGTTCTGCATTCAATATGTTGTTTCTGGTTTTCTTCTCTAATTTGTAATCTAACAATTTATACCCTAATATTTTTAGGAAGATGTACCTGATGAATTTGCAACTCTGATTGTCAACTTCATTTCTCGTAACCGAATAGGCCCTCATGGAATTGAGGTATTTCTCTTGCTAATATCTTTACAACTGTCCTCATTGGACGGCGTGCTTGACCTTTAAATAGATATTTTAGATTTAATTTGATTATTACGCCCCTTAGTATTTGGTTCGTATGATTATTGATAAAATTATTTTGCAGATACCTGGCCCACGCAAGCCAGCCTTTTCAAAACCTTGAATCTGGTGTTCGATAAACCAAGAATGACCACCACTGCAAGATGATGATGATGGATTTCTTACTTTGCATTCCCCTTTAGTTTTAATATTATTTTGTATGGCTCTATGTTTTGATGGGGGAGGAGGGTAGGTGAAACGATTATATATTTCAGACTATTATCAAATGTAATAAGCAGAGGGGAAGATGGGATTGGACATGGATTTGCGCTCATAGCTAGCAAAGTTAGTGTCTCCATCAATGTTATCCTTAGTAGTAAAGTGTAGGCATCTGGTATTTAAAGCAGGGAGTACTCCCGAAAAGGCAAGCCATGAAAAAAATTAGGGTTTTGGTAACCAGTACCAATAGAGCATTAGGTTAAGAAACTAAAAAAAATATTTATAATAAAAACACATGAGAGCGTAAAAAAAATCTTGGGCATCACAATTTTTTGCTTCTTAATAAAAATATTTTCACTATAAATTTCTTAACTAATGTCTTAAGCATAGTGATTAGCATTTGTCAAAATTATGCATCTAGGAAGAAATGTTTAAGCGATATGTGATTTGATTTCTCACTTTATTTATAACAAACAATAATAAAGATGATAGCAAATTTGGGCTTCCAATTTTATTATTATTATTTTGACTAAATTATCCTTTAACTGTACACTTTTTTATTTTCCGTTTCAATATTTTTTTTTAAATGGACACTATTTCCTTATATTTTTATGAATATTGGTTATTAATAACAATAACCTAAAACTAACATATATATATATATATATATATATATATATATGAATGTACAATAAGATACTATTACAGTATATTAAATTTAATGTCTTAATAATATATATGGGCATGTCGTGCCTGTCTTTCTGCAAAATAAGATATAATGGAGTTTTTCAAAAGCCCTCGACTTTATGGTTAATTGTTTAACAAATTTCTTTTGGTTGTCTCAGATGAAGTTAAAAAATTAGACAAATTTTAGCACCACATTCATCTTCTAATCCTTTTGTTCATGCGGATACAAATATTTGGACATTGAAATTGTTCGATGTCCATGATGAAGGTTGCTCATAATTCAATGAAATTTTTGCGTTCCAACTAAATAATAAACATATATTTTCTAAATTTTGGGACAACTGCGCATTTAAAAATTTAAAGCTACCAATTAAATATTTGAAAACCCTACTCATTAAAGCATACTTTCAACTTCACACACAATTTTAAAAAAGAAGAATAGAAAAGCATATTTTTAACCTTTTAAATTTTCAATCTTCGGTGATCATTTTTAAAGAAATGAATATTCGGCTATGTATTGGGGATAACATTAATACACACCCAAAAACATTGTTATGGCAACATGTGCTTAGCATTATAAAACCCAAGAAAATTCGCAAATGTTAAGACTTTTCAACACTTGTGTAAACGATAAGAATTGATTTTTTTAGAAGGAATGAGAATCGATATTATTAATAAATAAATTTTGAAGAAAAACTAGTTTATAAATTTATAAAGTCAGTTGTTATTTTTTTTTATCAAAATCAATTGTTAAATTTATAAAATATATCATGCATGATTTTGAAAACTAATATTATTTCGATATTTCCTTCATCTTCTTATTTGTTCAATTTTCAAAGCCTAATTTGAACTATGCTCAAATCAAGGCATTATTTTTAATGTATAATAACGATAACGAAATTTAAAACCTAAAATCTTATATAAATTATTCAAATTCTCACCAGTACATCGACTTGAATAAATTGGAATCAAGGCAAGTTAATATGTAATATTCTTTGAACGAAAGTCCAGTTCTATTGGATCAGGTTTAGGGCAGCTTATTTAAACTTAAAATAAGCAATTTTAAAATAGACAATTGAAAAAAAAAATCTTATTAATAAGCAAATAAAAATTGTTTGTCAAAATAAACATTTTTTTAAACAGACAGACACATTAAAAAAATAAAAAAAGTTACTTATTTTATTAAAATAAGTATTATTATTTTTAACAAACTTGCCCTTTGTTCAATGTCGAGATTAATCAAAGAGTACGAGTTGAAGCTGTACATGTGTTGGCTTTTCAATATTCGGCAGAAACATATTCTCGCATAATAACTTTCATGCAAATCACATGCGAAACTTGACTTTCGCCTCAAGCTAACGCTATTACGCTACGTTTTCTTCAAAATTGGAGCGCCACAAACGGTCCACGTCAGCGAAAAAAGTTAGGGCTGGCTTTGGTTTGGAGGCCCGTGGCCAACGCGATCCAATTTCCCACCCTGCCGTCTCGCATTCGCGTGTGTACTATATATATATATATATATATATATATATATATATGCATGTGTTCTGAATAGTCTATTCTTCATTGCAAGTTTTCCGCACAATTTCACCTCTTGTTTTCCCCAATCCTTTTCGCCTTTGTCTGCGAATGGCGTCTTTCGATCAGGCACCTCCCGGCGATGTCAAATCCGGTGACAAAATCTTCAGGACCAAGTGCGCTCAGTGCCACACCGTCGAAAAAGGTGCCGGTCACAAGCAAGGTCAGTGCTCGCCTTCGCCATTCCTCCTTATTAATGCACTTTTTTAAATGGACGATTGATTTTTCAATTTTTGAATGAATATTGCTTGGATCTCTTTTTTTTTTTTTGGCTGAATGTAAGCATAATAAGGCGTAGATCTGGAAATCACGTTGTTGATTGATTAGTTAAACTTTCATACGCTATGTTGTTTGTGCTGGAATTTGTAATTGTTATTGCGCCTTGTTCGTGCGTATATTCTTTATTTCTTATGAATGATCTGCCTAAATACTATTTAGTTGTTTGTGTTAATATTCGGTTTGATTTTGTCAATTGCTTTCGTGTCATAATTTTTGGTCTAATTGTGGACACGTTGGCTGAAACCGTGCAAAAGCAATATGCGCTTGAAACCGATTGCTCGTTGGTGCGTAGCACTTTCAGTTCGATGATATTAAAATTCAACTAAGAGCGTTTGATAATTCCACTGAATCCTCAATTGAAAAGTAATTATTCAGGTCTAGCTTAAGATTGAATGCTTGTGGATAGAAGGATTTAGTGGATTTGAACATAGATTGCGTCTATAATACCCCCCCCCCCCCCCCCCTTGTTGTAGAAATCTGTGGGAGAGACCTATGTATGAAGCTTAGGAACTGAAGCTGAATCTTCCTGTTTTTGTCTTGTTCTTTTGTGTGATAATGATTGGACAGAGAATTATCCTTCCTTGAAGCACAATCCAAAGTTGGTTTAGAATGAGATAATCTTATCAATTTAAGAATTTAATGGCTATTACAACCTATGAAGCAGGGACTTCATCATCGGGACATAGCTAAAATCTAAAACATAGGACACGGAATGTGTGTGTGTGTGTATATAATCAACATGACAAAAATGTAAATTGATAATTAAGATTTATATCAAGGCGAACAAAGGGTGTACTAGAAACACACGAAAGGAGAGAAAAGTCAACGAATTAGAAAAGAAAAACAAGACGAAGTGACGAATAGAGAGACCATGAATGCAAAGTCAACCAAGCAAGACGACTAGATGCCGACGAGGTAATGACGAATGGAAAATAACCAGTGACACCGGCATACTCGAGAATGTGAATGGACAGTTTCGTGCAAAAGGAGAAAATTGCAAACGTGAATAGAAGAGAAGAAGGCAAAACGTTATGTGAACGAGGTTATCAAAATAGGCTAATTTTAAAAAGAAATTTTTATAATCTAATCTTTTATGTTGATTTAAAAAAAAAAATTGATTAAAAAAAATAAAGGTGTCTGTTGTGTGTCCAGAGAAGTGTCCGCTGCATGTCCAGCTGTTTGGAGAAGTGTCTGCGGCATGTCCAAGCCCCAAAAAATATAAACAAAATTGGACACTGCAAAAATGTGTCCAACTCGGTGTTCGCTGCTTGTCCAGGAAGTGTCGGTGTCGGAAATGTGTCCACCACATTGACACGACATTCATTGGAAGTGTATGTGCTTCCTAGATTATAAGACATTGAGATATGCCTTTCGTTGTATCAGCCCAATCCAAAGTTTTCATTGTATTGAGATTTTGTTTCGTGAGAAGTGTGTTCAAGAAACAAATCTTACTTGGTCACTAATGTATACATTGCTGCATCCTTGTCCTGATTTGGTTGGCACTCATCTGATGACAATCTATTGTACCAGCTATATAATTATTTTTCTTTTGCTTCTATCACCCTCTTGAATAATGTTGTTATGTATTCTAATATTTGCCCTTCTGACAATCTCAGGACCCAATCTGAATGGTTTGTTTGGAAGGCAATCTGGCACTACTCCCGGATATTCCTACTCTTCAGCTAACAAGAACATGGCTGTGACTTGGGAAGAAAAGACACTATACGATTACTTGCTTAACCCCAAAAAGGTACAAAAAAACTAGTATTTCTGTATGAATGGCTATTAATTACTGATCATCCAAATGTGAGATATGCTTCACCAATGTTCTCTCTGAACTGGATGGATAGAGAAGTGGGCAAGAGTGGAGCCTGGCTCCCTCTCAAAAATATCTCTTTTAAAATACATATTAATCCTTATTAATTTGAGAATAACGACTACTTTCTCAAAATTGTCATATGACTTCGTTTATATTTAGCATTTTTTTTAGAAAGTTATTACTGAAATTTAGTTAATTCTAAATTGTTAACCCAAACTTTTTATAATTGTGCCAAGAATTTTGACACATTATTTTAATAGTTGTTTCACACATTCAGGAATTTGATTCTTAATGCCAAATGTCTTGTATCTTTTATTCTTATATAACAAAATAAAATGTTTATTCTTGCAATGAGGGTATGTTTTGTTATACTATGATCTTTATTAATTATTTGACAATGTGATATTTTTTTTTCTTTAATATATCTTTTAATTTATAATTTTAAATTAGATATTTATCTAAATTTAAAAATATCTGTACAATGCATTGAGAACTTGATAATGTATGTTAAAAGTTTATTTTATTTTTGGCTCTTCCCTCATTTGTATTATGGATCGGTCCCTGTTTCTGAATGAATTGTAAATAGTAATCACGTGCACACTACATATTTTTTTCATTATGGGATTTAATGTTTTCTACTGTGTTGAATTGTTCGGTAGTAAGCTAATCTTGCATTGTGACATTGAGAAATCTTTTTCCACCGCCACATTATGTCACTGACACGCCTTCTTTTGTGTTGGGCTGTTGTGCAGTATATTCCAGGGACAAAGATGGTATTTCCTGGTCTTAAGAAGCCTCAGGAACGTGCTGATCTTATTGCATATCTGAAAGAATCCACTGCACAGTGATTATACATTTTCATACATTCAATTTTGCAGCGTGCTTTCAAATTTCTGGAGATTTAATTTTCGGTCATTTAGTTCTGCCATGCAGGAAGTGCTGCTGTATCTTTGGCAAATAATGTAGGCCACATTGGTCTGCAATGCTATATTGTTCATTTTGCATTGCTTCTGAAAAAAAAACAGCCGAATATTGGCTATATCTATTGAAAATTGAAACATTCTTATCAGCATTTGATAATTGGACCACAGTTCATTATTATGCTTAGCTGAATTCATTATTTTCGTTTTACTTTGGTTTTGCTTAGCTGAATATGTTACCGGGAGCGATCGTATGATTAATAAGCAGTACTGAAGAGACCTTGGCTGAATCTTGCATTTATTTAATCTTCATCATATTCTTGCATTCTATATTTTCAATTGCAAGATGTTCGATATATGACAGGCTTTTTAGTCATTTTGACATAATTGTATCAGAAATAAAGAAGAAACTGATTTTTATTGTACTGAAAGAAGTTTTCAAGTTCTCAAGAGACTTGAATTCTCCACTATTTCCTTTTCTCTCCTTTTTTTCTTGCTTTTTATTCCCTTCTCCTTGTCTCTCCAATACAACTTGTCTCGAACTCTACTGACTCATTGCCCGGATATGTGATTCTCTGTATTATTCTTAATATTGCCCTCCTTTATAGGAGAGCATTGTCTATCAATACCCTTTATAAGATTCTCTGTCCTCGCGGTGAAGTGAGGAAAGGCTTCTCGAATTGTTGATTCCCAACTATTTTCACATTCTGGTAGTTGCTGCCATTTCAAAAGCACTTGAATCTCTCTTGCATTCCTTGTTGCATTTGGTCTCGAGTGGATTGTAGTATCCTTCGATAGCAAAGGAGGATCTTGACCATATGGTGACAGTTTAGTAGAAGCACTATAATTGGTATTGAATTAAGGGAGAGAAGCTATGGATTTTATAGTCTCTTCCACCAACAAAATCTAATATTTGTCTATAAAGAAAACTGTAATTGGTATTGAACTATTATTCCGCCCATGCTAAGTACTCCGACCCCTGCTTAGGTTTGGTACTTGAAAAACAGTGAAGATATGCCTCCATAGTCCAAACAGCGGACCTCTCTCTGACAATCTGTTTGTGGATGATAAGCTTTAGTTGTATCCCTACTTTTCAAGGGACAGCTTGCATGTTGATTGTATTTTATTTTCTTGTGCCGAGCTTTTTAGTTATCATGCATATTGACTATTGAGCTCCTGTTAGGTCTTATTGGGCTACGATTGGATCTTGTTGGATCCTTTGGTTGTTTGGGTTGGATCCAAAACAAATAACAAATATTTTTTTTTTGGGTACAGCTGAAAATAATACTCAAACTTCATTTTATCTTAGTTTCGTCATGCAGTAAAATAAAAAATTCTTAGTTTCGTCACATTTCATGACATGCCTAACACTCAAGTAAATTCATATGCTACTAATTAGTACTTGTTTCTAACATTATTTTCTATTTCATGACATGCCTAATACTAAAATAAATTCATATAATAATTACTTGTTTCTAACATTATTTTCTACAATTCCTAAAAAAACCATGTATATATTTTATATTCTCCTCCGTTCCCTAAAAATCTATTTTTGTGTGTGTTTTTTTTAAGCATGGGAGAGGGGAATTAAACACGCAGTATACTAAGCTAGTTGGCGACCATTTTAATTTTAATACATGATGGACAAAACGAGTTATCTGAAATCGTTTCTTTCTGACACGAACACTTATTCTTTACCCAAAACATTCACAAATTAAAATAAAAAATCTCTTATCAATAGTAATAATCTGTAAGTAATAAATAAACTGTTGTGTCATGCGTGCAGGTGGCACACTCTACTAACACGGAGGTGGTTAATCTTATTAATTATTCCAATGAAAAGCACCTTCTTTAGTGGTGTTGGTTAGAAATGTGAGTTGTGACAGTCAAATGTCAATGGTAAGTTCCTAACACGAGAGTCATGCCTATTAGGTCCTTATAGATTTGGCCGGCTTACGAAAATGATTGTCATATTATTATAATCATACTTCTCTTTATCTCCATTTTAGAACAAACAACCTCCTTTAATTTGTTACGCAGAAATAAATAAATAAAAAGACGACGACGTCAATGGATTCGGGAATTTAGATGTATAGAAGGAAACAAAGTTGAAGGTAAAAAGCCAACTTTTTTCTATTGCCTCAGTGTGACAATCATCAACATATAAACAAAATTCGATTTGAAACATAGTCCTTTGGATGCTTTTAAAAAGAAAAGAGGCATAGTATAGTACATTGAGCATAGAAGTCATATTTTTAGGTTTTCATTTTTTTTTTAACCTTAGAAGTCATAGTGTACATAAATTTGTTCTCCATGTGATCTGCTTAAAAATAAAAATACTTTTTTAAAAAAAAAAATTGCCTATCGCTCTCTCTACCATTTTTTTCTTCATAAAATAGATTTTTATAAACTACTAACAACCAATTGTTTAATTAATCACGCGCTCAAGAAATTAAATAGATTAAACATTAAGTACATATTTAGTTCAGCTTATTTTAGAAAAATCAATTTACTTAGAAAGCTTTTTAAAAAATAAGGAATTGTTTTTAAGGATTAGACTTTACCAAACAAGCTGAAACATCACGTCTATTATATTCGTATTTGTAAATACACATGAACAATTAATAAAATTAAATATTTGATGAAAAATTATATATTTCATTGATATTAAAATATAAAAATTACTATATAAAAGGTACAGATTGATTCTTAAATAAAGAACATTTCATGCAACAAATTCTTCACACATGGTATAAGCTACAGCTAAACAATTTTAAAAATAGTATTCTCCCTTGCCTCTCAAATTAAAGATTCATCCATGCAAAGGTCTACATGTGTCAGATGAAAATTAACATTCTGGAAAATATATGAATATTTACAAGACAAAAAAATTCTTACCTAACAGTCTTATAATGCACTGCATTAATTTCGTATCCTGAATAGCCGGATAGGAGTTAATTTAATCTGCCAACAAAGGAGTATTGCTAGTAAACGAAGAAGATCACCGTTAATGAATAAGCAACTGGATAATTAAGAAACATACACAAATCAATTGGAGAAACAAATGGGTCATGAAATACTGTACGCAATTGACAAATAATTTATTAATCCTTTTGCTTCATTGAATCAGTCTCACTAAAACCACATGATTCTTTAATCATATGTAATATATAAGACCCTAAATCAAGGGTACATTGATTATTAATTAATTGTTACGTAATTAATTACATATATTCTGGAGAGTCCCATAAAGATTCATGCTGTATTTCTTCCCATCCACTCAACTCCAAAGCATAATCATCATCATCACAAGGCAACATCATCATAGAGTGATCATCAAACCCAAACCTGAGTGCCTCTGCCATTTGCACCATCCACATCTTTGGTGAGTCCAATGGGGACTCATTGATGGCCTGAATTTGTGTGGGTGAGAGTCCCACTCTAACAGGAACCGGACTACCCTTAATATTGTTATTGTCATTGACACATCCTTGATTATTAATAGGTGACATTGTTGGTGATCTTCTGAACATCAATGACGCTTGTTGTGCAGCCACTTGGACATCTTCGGGTTTGGAACTCGTTGGACGTGGCAGCGTCTCAACCAATTCAGGAAAATTGAGTCTGGCAGCTCGTCCCCGAAGGTGTAAAGCTGCCACGTCATATGCTGCTGCAGCCATCTCTGGTGACTCATAGCTCCCTAACCATATTCTGCTCTTCTTTCCTGGCTCACGGATTTCGGACACCCATTTGCCCCATTTTCGCTGCCGAACCCCACGATACGATGATGTTGCTGTTGTTGTCGTTGGGGCTATCACATGACATTCTTGCATGGTGCTTGTTGTTGTTGTTGTTTCTTGATCCATAAAGAAAGAAGAAAGTTTGCTACTGATTAATTGCTGAGAGTGAGGGAGTGATGTGATGATACTATATAGTAAGTGTATATATATGTGTGTGACTAAGGTCGAGAAATCAAAGAGAGAAGAGGTAAGGTTCGTCGTAGTTACACGTAAGTGGGGAACATGCTGTCAGTGAGAGAGCAATGGGGCACGTTACGTTTACTACTGATCCCTTTTTTTTTTTTTTTGCATTATTGAATCTCTGTGATGTCACGCCAACGACTTGGATTTATTTAAATGTTGCCATTAATTAATAAATTCTTCTCTAGTTTCCCATGTGTTGTATTTAATTTCTTATTGTTATTTTTAAAAATGGTGATTTTGACGTTAATTTTTTTCGTCTTTGCAGGTTTTTTCTTTTCTTTTTTAAAGAAGGGCATCGTATAGTCCAAGCTTGTTGTCGAAGACTGATCAAAGAGTTGGTGAGTGTAAATGAAGCTAAGAGCTACGTGGCACAAAAGAAGAAAAATAAAGTGAATGAAGCTAAAACAGAAAAGTAAGGGTTAAAGAGTTCCGAATCTGGTTGTAGCTAGTAGATTAAAATTCGACTTACAAAATGAAGGTGGAAGCATTTTTTATTATGTTAACCTTATTAAGTGAAATTTTGCTGATGCTATCCCTGGTCGGAATAAAACTCAATTAGTTTGAATTCAAACTTATGATCTCCAGGCATATTAATTATACCCTTGAGCTTCTATATAATCCAATAGTTAAGAACTCATAAAAAAAATCCACTAGTTAAGAATATATTATTCGTCTGATCTAAGGTACGTTTGTTTTAAGCTTAAATTAACAGTATTTGTACTGCAGTATTATTATTGAAAAAAACTTAAGTTTTACATCTAGTAGAGATAGAGTCAAGATGAAATATATAAGTAGGGGATAATTCTCATTCTATGAACTAATTTTTGGGATTGAGTTAGGTCTAAATCTACATTTTAAAATGACATCAGAGTCTATCCTAGATTCATTAATAGGTCACCTACCATATTATCCACGCACCAAATCCAGAAGTGCTGAACATTAGGGAATGTATTAAAAAAAAACTCAAGTAAGTCAAGTCTCACATCTACTAGAGATAAAAAAATTAAAAATTTCCTATTTAAACTTGAAATTATGAATAGTAAGTTTATATATTTATATATAAAAGGAATACAAAATCAAGCAAATAAAAAAAATTACTTTTGTTTATTATGATGTACATTTGCACTAAAAGTAAAATGCCGGTGCCCGGTTGCTATATTTACCTACCACCAAACCTACATGCACGGTGGTTATGGTTATACTTTAATTTCTTCTTCTAGAATTAATATATAAACTTTTTCACTGCCAAGTTATAGTCAATCGCTGAATTAGTATTAGCAGATAATCATTACCTCCCAACAATAACAGCTGTTAAAACTCATTTTTAAGACTTGGACATAAGTTTTATATTTCTGTTAGATTAATCTTTTTTCGCTAAATAACATTAAAGCACAAAATTTAAAACATTGTACCCAAAGAAAAGAAGAAAAAAAATATGGTCGATGGTCAAGAAATTTTGAATATAAGAAAACATCAGCGACAAAATGTGGGTCCAAAATTATTTAAAAGATAAAGCAAAGGATAAAAAAATAAGACAAGGATAGGGACTGGCTTTGTTGAAGAGAACAGTACCTCATTTTAAATAGGGAAACACGCGTTTATGGATAATTCTGATCAGGTTTTGGATAAGATAAAAATGACAATGAGAAAAGAAAAAAGAAATATTATACAGAAGGGAAAAAAAAATACCTACACTGATTGAAAATTAATAATTTGGGCATAGAAACGAATTGAAAGTTTACATTACGAGTTTTGTTATTTAATTTTTCTTCTTTTATCTTTTTATAACATTTGTTATATTAATTTTTACTTTTCAGTCATCCATGTGTCACATCACACTTGGTATATATGTTACATAGACTCTACTGTTGATGGTTTGAGTATGGAAAGTAGAACATGTGAATTTCTGAGACTAAATTTACAATTTATTTTAAAATATGAGTCTTAAACAATATATTTAACACTATAAATACCGGTTGGATGCAACTATAGGACCAAGCACTTTTGATTTTTGAGTTTTTTTTTCTAAAAATGGTCAATTGGGGTTGCTGACGGTGTGTACGCGTACGTACGGTTTGGGACGGTGGCTCTGCTACGCTATCTTATGAAAAGTTTGCTTTGTCGTCGTTGGACTTTGGAAGAAAGTGCTTTCAAAGCATGGCATGGCATTGCATGGCTCCATATCCACATCCAGCTGTTATCCTTTTGCAAAATCAATTAACCAGCCATGGATATTCATATTACTACATGGGTCTTTGAATTCAGTGTCAGTCATACTATATGCCATTCAATCACGTGCTTTTAAATTGTTAAACTATACTATGGTATGTTTGTTAATTAAGACTTTAATTTAATTTTAATCGGTTCCAAAAAACTACAACCCAAATCAAGTTACATTACATTACACGTGTTCTATTTCATATCATCAAATAGAAGGACTTGTTTTTGTCATCGATCTGTTAGTGTTTTTCATTGTTTCATTAGATCTAGTGTTCACGAATTGCATCTCAAGATTTTACTGTGAACACTCATTCATCTTATATATCATATAATCACAGTGGTTATAAAGTTAGGTTTACTTGATAATAAATGGAGAAAAGTTATTTGTTAATTTTATCATTAACAAAAACTAATAAATTATAACAATTATCATTTGTGGATATAAATAAATAAATCAGTAACCACTTATCATTAGTGTTTCAATGCATTTTTTTTTCACTTTTCTTACTTGGGTGAAGAAGCTCTTTTTTATTATTATTATTATTGGAAGTGAAATATGACAAGCCCATATATCATTCAAACTAATCGATAGGCCCATACTGTCCAAAGTTGGGCGCTTTTAGGAGCCTATTCAAACTTACTGCTCTAAAGTAAACTACTTATTTTCCAATTGCTTACATTGTAACAATAACAAAATACACTCCTCCTAAACTTAAATTCAACCAATCTTAAATCGGAATTGAACAACTTCTTTTAGAGATAATTGTTACAGTTAAGAATTGTTTTTCAGATCTCCAATTTTCAAATTCAAATAAGATACATTAATACTTATAGAGGGATAGATTAAAAGTGCAATACAATGAAAAAAAGGCATGAGAGGAAAAGAGGTAGAAATAATAGAAATAAAAGAAAAATATAGCAGAAATTATGTATTGTATGGATGAACATTATATTGCAGATACATAAGAGTAAGAGACCATCCTCACGGATCGACCCGACATAGATGTTAGAGGGGGCCAACGCATCAAAATTAAGGTATTTGGATCTATGCACTCAAAATATTTATAATCAAATCAGTATAAGCAGAAGACTAATAAAATTTTGTAAATGTAATCATTTATACGTTTTAAAATATCAATAACGAATGACAAAATAAAATAAATAATATTTAAATATTTTTTATAAAAATGAAAGTGAAATATGATGTATATTTTGATGGAAATGAAAGTGGTAAGATTACACATTTTTTACTGTAAAATATAAAATTACTTTGTATTTTTTATTTGAATCGTAATAACTGAGAATTGTAAAAGAAAGTGAATTGAAAAAAAAATTGAATTAAATTTAAGTTTGAATGAACATTAATTTGATATTATTGGTCTTAACTTTATTTCCTAAATTAAAGATATTAAAAGAAATAACAGAAAGATTAATGTCTTATTAAAAATATTAAAGTATATTAAAAAAATAATCAATTTTACATGTATCTAATGTTTATAAAATATAATTAATAATAGTTGTAATTGTTGTGATTGTCAAAAAAATATTCGAAATTATTTTTCTATATTAATTTGAGATCGTTTATATTGTAAGATATAGTAGAATAAATTACTATTGAATAAAATGTGAAAATATTGCTTGAATATTAAATTTTAATTAACAATTTTTTTAATAAAAAGTGAAAGAATAAAATAAAAATAGATAAGACTCACAATATAAAATTTGTCTAAGATTAAAAATTATATAGACACGATCCTGTTGGACAATTTCTATTCCCCTCTTTCTCCTTTCCTTTTGCACGATCCCATCCAACAAAATGACACTGAGGAGTATCAGTATCTTCAACAACATGGTCATTTTCAGCAATATTTCTTAGTTCTAATACTGCTGCCAGAAGTGCATCATTTGTATCATACATTATTGCATTTGCTAACTATTTACTAATGTAGTGCTACTACGACCGAGAATTCTAGAACATTTGGGATATATATTTTGGCTTCTTTTTGTCGTGCACTGTGCCACGCAGCTATTCTTTCTTCAGTAAGTATTTCTTCCATTCATTAGTACACTCTAACAACAAAAAATGGATCAGATATATGAAAGTCAATTTCTTTAAGTCTTGTTGACTACATATCAACCACAAACTATAAAGAAGATTCTAGCCTTGCAAACCTTCATCATCACAGTCACAAAAATAAAACATCAACATGTATATAATAGATATAGGAATGTTCAATTCCCGCTTATACATTTTGGAGAGACGTGAGGAGTTGTAAGTATTATTAAGCCTTAAATTGAATATTAGTTTGGTAAAAAAAACCCTGAAATTTATAAAAATATATTATAATTCAAGGAAGATAAAAAAAAAACTAATTATTGTGGTTTAAAAAATGTAAGAATAATATGTATTTTTTATTAACAAATATTAATTGTTAATTTTATATTAACAAGAGAATTGAATCCATGACCTGTTTTTAATTTTTTTTTAATCATTCAACCAACTTTATATTTTTATATTTTTATGTAAACGATGATATATAATCACATTCAATTGATGTAAACTTAAAAACTTAACTCGGACTGATTTAATTGTAGGTTTCATTTTTTTTTTTTCCATTCAAATTAAATCTAACTTGATGAAATATGATCACATTCAATTTGAGTTACAAACTCATAACAATTATTATTATTAAAATTAAGATACCGGTAACTCATTAGCCATGTTGTTCTTTAAATTTTTCTAGACAGGTTTTGAAATTTGAGAATAATACTTTAACTCGATGATTCAACTCAAATCAACCTGATCAATCTGGAGGATGAGATAAATTTTGGTTGGATTTGCCAGAAAAATCATTAAACATTAAACATATATACTCGCGTATATACCATACCACGTACCCATATAGGTACCAAGCAAGTTGTCCTCACAGCTCCACCTCACTGTTTGATGATATCCGCAAATATATGAAAGTTGAAAGAAAACAATGGTGATGATCACAACGCCAATGGCCTCCACGCGCAGTAAGAAAAAGTTGCGTGTGAGTGATCGAATTTGAAAGAGACAATGGATGTAAGAGGGTGAGGTGAAGTGATCGAGACGGTAGTATTACTATTTCTAATATCGTTTAATATTCATTATATTTTAGTCTTTTTCTTTTAAAAAAATAAACTAGTAATGTTGCATATGCATGTAAATCTAAAATCTCAACAATATTTTCTTCACCTATATCCTAATTTAATAGTAATTTTTATAACAACAATTTATTGTAAGTAATGAAATATTAATTTAGAAAAATTGATGAAAATATAACAATAGTTTGTTAGAGGCTTTAAATTTAGTTTCCTGGTTATTTACGGATGAGGTTCCTGTTGGAATTAACCAGAGCAAGTGGGGAAAAGACCAACATGAAGATTGACCATTGATGAAGAAGAAATCAAACTTTGTCCAAGACCAAGTTTTCATCCCAACACCGCCATTTCCAGCACTGGGCCCCACAAGATCCTCCGTATTACCAGTGTGACCACCGGCGAGTGCTTCATTGCCCAATCAGATTCGGTCAAAAGGAAAATAATGTCGTTTATGTTTATGATGCAATTTTGTTATCAATTAAAATTAACTAGTCTCACATTAATTTATAGCCAGTGTTGAAGATGTTTCTTAACAGCTGTTTCCCTCCGTGCATTGACGTTCTGCTCTTCGTTAATTCTTCTTATTTCTTAATCAAATCAAGGCTTTATGTATTTCTTCTATTAGTATATAAGGATAATCTACTTTATTTCAAATCTTTTTTTAATCAGTGCACATTTTCTTTTTTAGTCCTGTTTAAATATTATACGGGTATGTCTGAGTTCATCTAATCTACACATTAGACGTTGATTAAAAAGTTTAAATAGATTTGAGTCATGTAATGTGTATTTGTCATTACGTGCTTTTGTTTCTTTCTGAGACAGATATTTGCCTTGAATTGAAAATTGGAGATTCCATGTAGGATCGATGTTACTTTTGCCCTTTGGTTTATAAAATGTTTCAGTGAACATTAGGGAATGTTTAGGAATCTTTGGTTAAAGTTAATTTATAACTTGACACTTGTTATTCGTAAAGCAACAATTGTCGGTGAAACAAAACATTCAGTTAACATTTGAACAGAACATCGTGACAGATTAATTTACTGTATTATCTAATTAATCATATCTTTCTTTCACACCTTACAATTATGAGGAATTATCATGTGTATAAAATTTTAAAGTTAGAGTAGTAAAAATTAATGGTAATAATCTCATCGTGCACACATTTTAGAAAAAAAATATTGAAAATATTTCTTCAGTAACGTAAAGTTTTTTCAATAAAATTAGTACTGAAATTCAACTCATAAAAACTTCTTCCTTTTAGAAAATGTTCAAATAATACTTGTATTTTAAAATCTCCAATTGACTTTTTATAACTAAAATATAAAAATTTTGGTAACAAAAAATAAAGTTTTCAAATAAATCTTTAAATTGCAAAATGCTAACTTGAAAAAACTTATTTAATTCTCTTTAGAAAGATATTTGGACCAATATTAATAATATAACCTTATATGAAAAATAAATATTATTCACTAACTCAAGTCGGATAGAAGAATTTAAGTACACATGCTCATACTTTCATCAAACTAAGCAATGTATTTGAAAACGATTTTCAGTTTGACGTGAAGTGAATTTTTTGAAGTAACTATTTTTAGCTTCTCCATCAATGAAGGGTTTTGACGTGAAAATAAGAAGATATGAGCGTTTATAACACATTCTTAAACACACAGTAAATAATATTGTTATTATATAAATATATAAAAGATTAAGAGACTAATACTTTATTCGAATATATATTAGTCACATTTAAAACATTTCATCTATATTAAAAATGTTTGGTGAATATCAAACTTAAGTCCTCCAACAATTGAGTCACCATTGAGTTGGAATATATATGTTTGAAAATAGAAATTTTGAAAAATAATTATCTTAAAAAATTATACTTTAAGTTAATCCAAAATAAGATCGGCGAATCCTTTAAAACAACAACTCCTTGATGGTTAAAACATGTCCTTCGCAACTCAATTAATTTTTGAGTTGACCAAATAGAGAATTAGGGTATAGCTTGTTAATCAACGCGTCAAAGAAAAATCCTAGGGAAACGCGGAGTTCGTATATATATATATGTATGCTCTTAATGGATCATCAAACTATAGTATTATATTATGGGGGCTTTGTTTGATGACAATTCTGTTGAAAACGAAGTGTATTAATTTATTGAACAGGATTGTTGAAACTTAGCATGATCCAGCTGTTCTCAAACTCTCGCGGCCATCATTATACCAATATTGATTTGCTTGTTACGCATGGGCACTAATCATATGGAAAATTAGTACTATCTAAGTACTCATTATTAGCTACATCAGTTGATACTTCTTAAAGATGCAGATATTGACTTCTATAATGGCTTACTGGAACCCTCTCTTTGCTATTTTCCACTCAATTTTGGTTTCACGTTGAACAGTGAGCACAATCAACCCCCCACTAATTAAAGATTATTTTTAATCTTTCTATTGATATTTTTTTCTTTTCTGTTTTCCCCTCCTTAGTTTAGGTTGGCATGAAAAGCTATTTTTGGCAAAGATAAATTTGATTTGCAAAAAGTTTTGAAAAAAATCTCATACACACCACCTTAAGTGCGATATTGTATATTTTTAATAAACAAACATTCCTAATTGTATTCATATTTTGTCCTATTCATCCGACTCAAACAGAATTATACAAATGATCTAGACCAAAAAATATTTGGTCATATTCTTTATTTTCTCTTTGGAACTTATAAGTATCTGTTTTTATTTTATTTTACAGGAAACTTCTATTTGATTTTATTTGTAAGTATTAATTCATCATTTTTTTGTTTTTTTAAAATTATTCTATAAAATATTTTAAAGAAGTAATCTTTATAAAAACATAGGAAACACGTTTGGTAAGTATTAATTTAAAAATGATTTAGAGATGATAAAAAAATATACTTGATAAACTTATTTTAAAAATAAGTTTCCTTATCTACATATTTATTGTTTCCGTTTATTTTTTTAAAAAAAAGTGAAAGTGAAAACAAAAACAATCTATATAGGTATTTATATTTTCAATTTTTTAAAATAAAATATAAATAGTTTTGAAAACAGATTTAAAAGAAGTTATTCAAACAAAAAATGCTTTATAGTTATTATAAAAAAAAAACAGCTATCAAACAGAACTTATATCATTATTCTTTTGCCATTCTTAAAGTCGTGAGTATTGTCATATCATTTTGAATACCTTTTTACGGATATCATTTTAATTATTTTAATATAAAAAATTGTATCAAATGTCATTGTACCATTAAAGTAGTATAATGTAGTATAATGGGGAACAAATGTAAGCAAAAGTTTCGTATATGAGAAATGTCAGCTTAAAAAAATGTTACTCTTTATAATAACAAAAACAAACTGAGTAATGAATTTTTAAATAAGACAAAAGTTATGAATAAGAAATTTATTTCTTTAGATATATTCAAAATCTGAATTCAATTGTGCAATTATGAAACCAAAATAAAATGTTTAACTAAAATATATCATCCTTTCTTAAATGGATTCTTTTGTGGATGAATCCAAAATGATTCCTTAGCATTACTCTAACATGTCTTAAGTAGACCTAGATATATTGGCTACATAAACCTAGAAGACAATTTGTTTAGCTTGTGTTATGTAGAATGTACGCCTGATAATTTGGGAATTTGGAAATTGTATTCTCTTTCATTATTAGAAAAGAGATGACATAAGAATTTTGTGGGTCCTACCAATATGATGGAATCCACAAAATTATTGGTGAATTCTATAAGAGTTTTGTGTTTCATTTTTCTATCAAATTAGTTTAATACAGAAGAAAAATTACATTAAATAAAATGAAACCCATTTAAAATGTTGATTTTATTGTCATGTTTTGCATTATTTATAGGCTCAATGAGTAGAGTATGGCATGTAGATTAACAAGTGGACATGCAAACCACCACATTTTGTTAAGAAATGGAAATTAATTTTAATGATAAATTTATTTTATTGGTATTGATTTTAGTTGACTTATTAAAGTTATTTGTTCATGTTAATTCTTCTTAAAAAAATTCATTACTATAAAATTAACATTTAATATCAATATTTTTAGACATTCAAACATTGATTTTAAATCGATGTTAAAATGATCATTGTTAAAAGTATATCATTTTTAACATTGGTTATAAAAATCAATGTTAAATCCAAAATACAACATCAATTCTTCCAAAAATTAATGTGATATAGTAACAAATCGACAAAAAAAAAGCAAAAACAACATTAATTCTAAAAAATTGATATTATAAATATTATACAACATCCTTTTTAGAAGAATCAATAATATATAGTATTTACACTATCGATTTTAGAAGAGCCGATTGTATGTTTCATACAACATAAGTTTTGGCATAACCATGTTGTTTTTGCAAAAAAGAAATATTTTACTTATTTATTAAATGAACCCAAACCTACAAATTAAAAGCAGAACCTATTCAAAATCAAACCAACCTAGAGCTCGATCCAGAGTTAGTATTAAGAAATATTGTATTATGATTTATGAAAATTAACCCTTTAAGAAGTCATTAAGAATCTTTCCAAAAAGAAGTAAGCCTATTTTAAAAAAGCAGGAAAAAACAACCGAACTCATTGTTTTATTTAATAGAAATAGATCAAGAAAAATTAAAAATAACCAATAGAACATAAATGTTTTTGACAAGTGTTTCCAATCAAAAATAGTATACAGCCTATGGGTATCACCAAAGTTAATAAATAATATTTTTTTTGTTTTTTGTTTTTAAAAACAATCCTTTGTGTCCTACTATATGACCCAACAGAATTAATGCCAATTACATGCTCTTGGGTGATTGCAGAGCATCCTTTGGTTATATTATATATTAGTAGAAGCACGAAGGATACATTCAATTGGCTTCATAAAAATGTTAAAATGACGATATTAAAAACATATTAGTGATATGTAAATTTAGTTTTAAATTTTAAAAATATACTCTTACTATCATCGCTACCATTTTGCTGTTATGCCACTATCGATATTAATATTATATATCTTTATATTGTTGTATGTTGTTATCATGATTATGTTATTTTGTTAAAATGCTTATTTTTGTTATTTTTCCCGAAACGTACAAGAGGAAGAAAAGTGTCACTTAGTAACTTACAAATTAGAAATATGCAAAATAGCAAAATAGAGTTAAAAATACTTTAAAATTTGACTAGTTACAAATTGTTAATCTATGTTGGCTAATGTTTCTCCTCACTAAAAGTCTTACATTCAATACAAATCAAGGTTAATAATAATTTATAAATAATTTATTTTCTCAACCCAATAAATTATATTTAAAATGATAAAAATACAAAGAACTACAAACTTAAAGTGAATAATGCCTCATCAAATACAATGACCCTAATTTAATAATATAATGAACTTCAGCAAAACATTGGCGCTAAAAGAAAACTTAGGCCACAAGTCCTCTAACCCATTAGCCTCCTCAATTGGAGGACTATTATTTCATCCCATAAAAAATCTTCACATCACATAAGAATTAAGGTAAAAATAATTTATACCCACCCGTGTTTCTTAAATCTTAACGCATATTGCAGTTAGCAAATTACTGTAATATCTTATAATATTTATTATTTTTTAATTATTATATTCACATTTCTTATAAAGGTATATTAGTGTAAGATTTGTGAGGAATGTTGAAGAGATGTCACTATAATATTTTCAAACGTATAAAAAAAATGTTGATGTAATGTTTTCAAATTTAAAAGATCAGTTTTCGTGTGTGTGAGATATAAAAAAAAAATTAAAAACATTAATAAAAATGTTTTTAAGCTGATATTTTTGCTTAAATGTTTTTAGTAGTATATCAAAATTTAAATTTTATCCACAAAATTAATAATAAAATATTTTTAAACTTGTTATTTATTAAAAGTTAACTATTTAAAATTATATTTTAAAATTTTTTAACTCCGCCTTGATACACTCTTAAATTCGTCCCTATTATTGTATGTACTGTATGTATATATATAGACACAGACGCACGATTCATCACATATGGCCATGTGTTGTAGTCCACCAAATTCAGTGCGATTATTCACTTTTGGATTCCTTTTATCTCACTATCCATAATCTTAAAAGTTGACAATTTTAGAAACCAATAACACAAGCCACAGAACAGTGGAGCCTGGTTAGTTGTCCTCATCATCATTTGAAGCATACATAAGCAGACGTGGAATACATTATTATTCGAAATCCTTTCTGAGAGGGCAAAAATTATTTCAGTTAATTCTGAGGTTATTAGGTGTTCTCTCTTTTTCCAAATAAAATTCTTACACATTTAAATGCGTCGAAGAGGGTGTATGCTCCTCTGAACTCCACTCTATACGGAAAAAATCTAACGCGCTTATTGTGAGAACAATGCTTCAGCTTAACGCATGTGAATTTGTTAGTTACGTACATGTTGAGATAATTCTTAATGAATAACAACAATGGGAAATGGGATACTATGAAACTGATAAGATATTTTTACATTTTCGTGTTTAGTTAAACGCTATGTTTGAAAAAAAATAAAATAATTGAAAGGTTTGTTGAAAGTTTAAAGTTGTTAGCTGGACTTATTAAACTAATTTATTGAATAATAAATATGTAGTAAAACTATTTTTTGAAATAACTGATAAACGTAAAACGATTAAAAAAAAGTTGTGTTTGTCAATTTTTAATATTATTTAATGGATAAATATTTTTGAGTAATTATAGTTTTAATTTTTTTTAATTAATTTTGAATTCTATAATCTTTTAAATATCAATTACTTTAAATATTTTTTTTAGTTTCAATTTTTATATTTTTATATGGTATATTTTAC
>PYAF01001578.1:771818-794162 GCA_007407185.1 Glycine tomentella | reverse complement strand
CTATCTTAAAATATTCTCAACTAACTTTGAAATAAAACAAAAATAGCATATACTTATAAATAAGCATCATACGTTCATTGAATTGATTAATATAGTAATACCATTGTGTACTTTTAAATACTATTATGCATTTAAAAAATAGATAATGCAAACTGTGTAATGGTTAAATATTCGATCGTAACAACCATTCTCAATAAATTATAATATAATTACAAATTAAAATAACTAAATATTTTTAAAAGTATAAATTATATTAATTTTATATTCATAGTAAATAATTTAAATTATAGTATAAAGTTATTTTTATCTATTGACGTTTAAAAAATATATTTGAATTAAATTTATAGACAGATATAAAAGAGATAAAGATAAAGGAGGAGTAATTTGAAGTGAGTGAAGCAGGAAGTTTATTTGATACAGTAGCTAACAACAATGTCCCAAATGTACTTCATAATCAGGGGGAAAATATATTAAAAATGCCTATTATAGAAAATAAGAAGAATAAGAGTCTTCATTTTTTATTTTTAATTTATAATAAATCTTTTATGAAAAGGAGTTAAGGGAGTCTAAGAATCTTTTTACCAAGTCACTGAAAATTAACAAAATTAGTTAATTCAATTAGTAGTAGTAAATTTGGCCAGAGATGAATTACTTTTTCAAAATTATTCTTAAAATTATTGAAAATTAGTCATATTACTCACTTTGTTCCAATAATAAGTGTTGTGTAAAAAGAAAAATAATAAGTCTTACAATATGTGATTTTAGTTTTTTAATTGTAATACCAATTACTTTTTTGTTTTCATACTTTTACTAATATTTTTTAGAATGCTATGTTGCATCATATTTAGCAGAAAAACTTTAATAATAAGGTTAATTTTACATTAATTAACAAATTTAATATAATTAATTACATTAATTACTTTCTTAATTTTACAGATTAATTAAAAAATTCTACATACAAGGAGGAAGGTAATACTACCTAGGCCACTCAAGTCCCTAGCATTAATACGAGAAAAGGGAACGAAAAGCATTAAAAGGAAACAATTTTTTTTTTGCTTGCAGGATGTTATAATGGATTAATGGTCATTTATGGACGTTGGTGCCTTGGTGGGGCATTTAGTCATTTAGACTTTGAATGAGTCAATCTTTTTATATATATATATATATATATATATATATATATATATATATATAAAAAGGTGCCTGTCCCTACGTGCAACCTATGGCCATAGGTGCTTTCTTTTAGGTTTGCCTGGTTTCACGTGGGATCGATATTGGGTTAGAACCCAGTGACTTAAAATTAGATCACCAATTCAACACTAGATTATTGATTTAACCAGTGATTGAACCTGCTCACGCTTAATTTTTTTTTTTTCATTCTCTGAATTAATTTAATCCATGAACAGTAGTGACAGTTTTTTCTTTAACCCAGTTAGATCACTAATTCAACTTCTGACCCTTTATTAAGTGGGTTATAATACAAGAAATTCCTAATAAGATACATAGAAAGAGGAAGATAGGTGTGCTAAGTTTTATTTATTATTTAACCTCTTTGCATATATTTCTTTTTAGTCGGAAATTTCTAATAGTGGAGAGCATCCACACTTTTAATAAGAAATACTTCAAATATTTTATTATTATTAGTTTTCACCACTGTCAATTAATCACTGTCAACTAATCATGAATTAATATTAATACGGTTTTTAAAATAATTATTATAAAAATTAATAAAATTTTATTATATACCGTAGTTTATAAAAATGTAAAAACTACTTGATATATTAGTATATAGTTTGTTTTCCCATTACACAATTTTTGTTGTGCAGATTAATAACTCAACGTCAACGAGTTGATAAATTTTACAGCCAAAGAAGCCGGTTCGACTCAATTCCTTATGAACATCGTTTTGGTTTGAATAAGGGTGATGACGGAGTTTTGGTCATGTAACGAGTTGGTTCAATCCGGCTTGTAATTGGATAATAATAATTTGACATTTATTTAAAACTAGTGATAAATTATAACTTGTTTAGCTTAAGTTAATATGTTATGCAACATTTAATATTTTTATAAATTGTGTTTTTTGTTTTGAAATATAATTATAAAACATCTTTTACTTTTATATTATTATTTTTAAAATTATATAATTTAACCATGCATAACATCTAAATTTATACGTTTTTTTAATCTAAATAATGAGTCGGTTCGTTCTGACCTAATCTTTAGCAAACCATGACCAGGTGAAGTTTAGAGATAAAAATCTAGTTTAATAATAAAAATACTAAATCAGCTTCATATATGTCTAGTTATAGTAGGTCAAGTTATTTATCGAATGGTTTGTAATACGAGGATCCATGATACCGTCTAGCTGCCAAGCATAAAAGCACATCAGATGTAGAAAATAAAAAGGTGCAAAATAGTAACTTCCACTTTTTCATCCACAATCCAATGGTTAATGGTTACTTTTAACACTATATATGTTGACTATCTTAAAAAAAAAACAAAATCTATGTTGACATAATTACACGTACAATGCTATAATTTTTAATTTACTTGAAACGAAAAGCAGAAGTCTATGTTTTTTCTGAAGGGATGACAAATTTAGATTTTAACCCCCTTTTTTAAAAGAGCTTTCTTTTACACATAGCACCAAAAAAGTATAAATCATAGAAATAATCCGTACTAATATAAATAATAAAACTTAAATTATCATCATCATATTAACCATTTTATGTGCCATATATTTCTCTTTCTTCTTTATTATACAATTCTCGTAACAATTTTCCGTTCTCTCTATGTCATAAATCATAAAAGCTTGTAAATTTTTGTTTTTTTGGAATGATCTAAAAATTAATCTTACAGCATTACGTCACCTGTAAAGTTTTTATCTGCGAGAAAATCTAGACCCCCCTGGACACACGAGACAATGCCGGAATTAAACTAAACACAGCTGATCCCATTGTGTGTGCATAACTAAAACTAAAAATATAAATATGTCTCTATATACATAAGTACTATATAGGATCTACTATATATATAAATATATATGTCCATGGCCATGCTGATCTCAGATTTCCAAAACCTTGTATTAGGTTCTACGAATTTGGATTTGTGGTTGGAAAAGAAAAACCCTTGCCACCTAAGTTCCCAAAACGCGTTCTAAACAGTTACTCTTTGTCACTTAATCCATTTCTTTATTTCGTCTCATCAATTCTGCGCCAATCCAACCCCCAAATTTTCGAGTTCAAAAAGTTGACACAGAAACACATGGCAACCCCTCGTGAATTCCCATCTTTCCAATTTCACTTTCGAAACTTCACACAACACAAAAAAATAGTAAAACAATCAAAAAAAAATCTTCTCCACTCTAGTACAGAAATTTTCCCATTTCCTTAAATTAAGTAGCACATCACAAACAGAGATTCATTATTCATAAAGCAAAAAGTTGCAGAAGCGTACATCCATCCCATCAAAATAAAAAAATAAAAAAAATAAAAAAATGTAGACATAGATTTTGTTGGAAAACAAAGGGCATATATAGTGAAGCAGCTACGAGGAAGGTCACGAACATGAATGTAATGAATTGAAATCGATCCACGTTTCAATTCACATCCATCCACATCTATAAATACCAACGACAACGTTCTGCACAATACTGCTTACCAGCTAGCTATTAGAATTTACAACATTTGACACAAACATTTAAATTTAACTATAGTAGTATAATTAACAACATTCAATTGCATGGACATGCCTTCTTCATGTTCAAGCCATGTTGTTGGCGCTGCTTCTTCTGCATACCGTGGCGTCCGCAAGAGGAAATGGGGGAAGTGGGTGTCAGAAATCCGCGAGCCAGGAACCAAGACAAGAATCTGGCTCGGCAGTTTCGAGACTCCCGAGATGGCGGCGGCAGCATACGACGTCGCAGCGTTGCATTTCAGGGGCCGCGACGCCAGGCTCAACTTCCCTGAGCTCGCCAGCACGCTGCCACGCCCCGTCAGCAACAATGCAGACCACATACGCATGGCGGCGCACCAGGCCGCTATCAGGCTCCGTACAGACCCCGCCGCTCCCGACGCCGCTGGCTCCGCCGGTTCCTCCTCCTCTGCGCCGCTTACCGTGAGGCTCTCTCCCACTCAGATTCAAGCCATCAATGACTCCCCTATGGACTCGCCACAAACTTGGATGCAAGTGCCTGACACGTTCATGATGCATGATCAGTCCATGATGTTCGCAAACAACTGCTATTCGTTTGAGGACAACGAGTGGGAGCATATGCAGAATGATTCTCTTTGGGATCCTTAGATACATACACACATACTTACGCATCACGGTATATCATACTAAAGTATTATTTAAGTATTAGTATTTGAATTAATCAATTGTGGCTACGCCACATCACATTAATTACGTATATCATGTGACCAATAAATTAATTAAGGTGAGGTGACAAAAAATTGATGTGTGAGTAGATGGGTGGTGGGATGGTGACGCCAGCTCTCTCTCCATTTGACTTGTCCTAGATTTTTGAAAAAACAAGAGCTGGTAAAGGAACAGGTCATTGTTTTCTTTTATTTCTTTCTTCCAGGAACGAAATAGGTAAATTAAGGAAACAGTGAGACTTGAATTGAAGATGGATTATGAAAGCAATAATGGCGGATTGAGAAGGGCGACTACTAACTGTTTCATGGAATCAATGGCAATGGAATTCCATATTTGTATGAGGAGATGCCATTTGTTTTCTCAGATAAGGTAGTATACTTTGGAGGGTCCCATTAGTGATTAGTGTGACTATCAAATAAGTATATATGGTTTATTCATATTCATATAGTGAGTGGGTGGGATTTGTTTTTGTGTACCAGATGGGCCACGAACTCTGTTTTATTGGCTGTGTTTTATAGGCTGAGGAAGAGTGTGGAGTGGTTTTATTCTTATTAAATAAACTAAGATGATGTATTGGAAGTCCATTTGTCACAAGCAGATGAAGGAGTTTAGCTATGTTTTCTTTTTGTCTGATATGATGATTTCTTGTAAGATTAATCGAACTTGGTGCGCTTCATTGCTTTTAATATTGTACCCTTCAAAAGAGAGGAAATGAGAGTAGAGAAAAAGATATTGCAATCTTTTCTAGTGCTTTAGAGGTTTTGTGCTTTCGCCTGTTTTTTTTTTTTTTTTTACTTGCATGAGCTTTTACTATTGGGCTTTTCATTTTCAATCAGTTTTGGGCTTATAATGGGTTGACCCAAATTATAAAAAAAAAAGAGAGAAAGGTTTGTGATACTTGGATAATCTATATATAAATTAAAATCCGTGGTTCTCATACTCTTCCCTCGAGTCGTGGTAAGGAGGTAGTTGGTGTTGTTAGTTAATAGTTGATATATAGCACGAGATTGGAAGCAAAAATGGAGCAAGTGTGAAGAGTGATTGTTTGTGAATTGTGAGTGAAGAAGCGTTTCCGTAAAAGGGTGAGGAAGTCTTGTGGAGTGGACCGTAAAATGTTTATCATTGGTTCCACTTCCACTTCCACATGGTTGTTTTTGAATAATAACTGAGCTTCTTCACCTTTGTTTCTGTCTTGTTGTATCGATTCAGTTACATATGGCTCGTTTGCTCTTCCCAAGCTTGAAAGAAGAAGCAAATAGAGAGCCGTTGATGGGGGTGGCGAGAAGCAATCAATTACCACCGTAGCAGCAACTACCACAAGTACTTTTGATGATGATAACGACGTTGTTGACTCAGCTTCGGCTGTGGTGAGGAATTTCTATGGAGGAATCAGTGCGTATGACGTGGATTGTGTAGAGTACCTTATCGCTTAGAATTGTGTGTATGAAGATCTAGTCTTTCCCCGATCCTTTGTTGGTCGTAATGTAATTTACACTCTCTCCCTCTTCCCAAACCACATATCTGTTAATGGTGCATTTAAGATTAGTTTTCTTGTCGAATAATTTATCTTCCTATTTATCGTTTTGGTACCTTATTAAGTACTATATTGAATAAAAATTAAATGTATTTAATGTTTTAAAAATTATTCAATAAATATAAGATGATGAATGATAAAGATTTCAGATTTTCAGTTTGTTTTTCCCTTGCCGCTAAGATTGGAAAGGCAGTGATGGGAATAAGGTTCATGATAGATTTAAGTATAGTTTTTTTAAAGACTCATAAAATGCAAAAAGTGTTATGTTAAGTACTATATTTCAGATTTTCAGTTTGTTTTTTTAATTGAGAAATGATTGTTCCCTCTGTTACGTTGAATTGTGGATCAACTTTCTACTCATATGATAGTTATGTTAAGTATTTCCCTGAGGTAATCTCGTCCTATTTCAAGGAATTATTTTGAGAAATTCTGTTTGTACCACACTTCTGTACATTTTTGTTTACAACTAAGACAAAATTAGGAAAACTATAGAGAGAAGTATGGGTAAATTAAAGATACATGATGTAATGGAGAAAAATAGTATTGTAAAAAGTGTGCTTACAAGAATTATATAAGTCATCAGTTTTAGCTTTAATTATTGTGCAGGAAATTCTAGAGTTCTTCAAAAAATTCACTAATGCTACCAGCAAAGATCTGCAGTTTGTTATTGATGATTTGTCTACTGAGGACTCCTCATCTATTGGGACTCAATTTAGTTGGAACAATAATATTAATAGTTGCATTGATAGTTATCTTCATTCTCAAATCTTCAAATCTGTATTGATAATTTCATTTATGGCATTTGGGTGCATTACAAATTCTGTTGTTCTTTATTTCTTCATTACTTTTTAAAGTGCTTTCAGATTAAAAAAGCGTATTATTAATTAACATTTGGAAATTAATGGATGCAGAATGGAAGGGAAAACCTTTTCCCTTTAGCAAAGGGTGCAGTTTTTATCGTCTAGAGGTGATCAATAGCAAAAGACAAATAACGTGAGTGATAGTGTGTTCGATGTACATTAACTGGATGAAGCTAGATAGCCTTTGAATTATAAGATTTCATTTTTCAACCCTTTTTCTGAATCTAGGTGGTTATTTGATTTTTCTATGGGATCCTTGTTTAGCTTATGCGTATCTCATTAATTACTTTTTTTTTTTTTTTTTTTACAGTAGCGACTTACAGATAAATCTTAAATTTTGTGAAAACAGATATGGGCGAGACTGTGTTGAACCTGCAATCAAGCCTGGGGATGCAACTTTGGTATGTGAATTGTTCATTTCATACAATGTTTCTATCATGGGGATTAGGGATAAAGAAAAGAAAGTGTGTATCAAGAGAAAAGGGTAAAACAGAAAAGATAAAAACAAGATGAAAGACTGGTGCTGTTACAGATTAAGAAGTACATAACTTTTTTTTTTCTTCACACTATAATCAAATTGATTTATTGTTGTCATTTGTCACATGTGGTGCAGGGATAAGAGACGAAAGAAAAGCCAAACTCTAAACAAGTCATTTAACTACCAAAGTAAATAATCTAACAGGAGCCAGAAATAATTGCTCAAAATCAAACCAAATATTGTCTCAAAACCTTTATGACAACCACTAACTTTACATCTCTTACATCCATGCCATAACATGCCTGAGCACTGTAGGCATTTAGTCTTAAATTTCCCATCTATATCAGTCCAGTCTCATGTTCTTTCAATCTGTTTCTCGGGTCCTTTTGTCCTTCGTTTGATGAATTAATTGTAATATTGCTACCAATATATGCTCTGTTGGTTTCTACACGTACAGTGGTTAAATTCACTTTTAAATAGTATGTATATCTGTTTTAATTTTGGGTTAATAATGTAATGTAAACAGTTTTTGGCGTAGCTTTTCATATTGATCATCATTTAAAATTAATTAAGTGTAGTTATTGGATAGGAGCAAGGACATACAGATGGTGAATAATATATATATATATATATATATATATATATATATAACCAAGTAATTTATTACAAGTGGTTAATGTGTTTAAGTTAAGATTGAATTGTTTGGGTAACATCGAATTTAATTTTCGACGAAAATAATTTTTATCAGACTTTACTCATATTCACCGAATTTTGGATTAGTCAGAAAATTCCTTAAACTGAAGAATTAAGATAAAAAAGAAAAACATATATGTTATCAACGCATGCACATAGTTGTGGATGAGTCATGAGTGTGTTTTTGGTCATTGATTGAGTTGGATTCTCTTGGAAAACAATTTATATGCAGGCAGCGATCAGGAGTGTGACATGGCTACTGCAGCAATTTCCTCAGTTGGCAAACTGGTTATAGTGAAAAATTCTACATTATTTTGGAAGCACAATGTGCCTCCTTTTACCCTTACACGATGAGTGTTTAAAATTTGATCGTAGTTGGATTGTATAACATAAAACTATTGCACAGCAGGTGATCGAAAGTGTTGTGTGTGTAAATATATGGGACATATGGTCGGGATGAATTGGCATTATAGCTGTTAAATTTTTAAACTTACATAATAACTTTTTGTTTGAAGAAGAAGTTCTTACAATTATAAATAAGAGGAATTATTTTCTTTCCTCCTCATATCTTGTGAAATTGATTTTCCAATGCATTTGGGTTTAGAGTAAGATCTTGTTCCCCCCCCCCCCCCCCACATAAAATATAGGATTTTAGGTGCTTAATAATCACATTTTTTGGTCATTGCAATATGTGTTTACAATAATTCTCCAATAACGAAATTTTAGCAATTTTAAAAATAATTTTGAAAAAAAGTTGCCCATATATAAGTTTTCAAAAAAAAAAAAAATGTAGTCTATGACGCAATTTTTATTTTATTTTTTATAGTTTTGTAGAAATATATTTAATCATATAAATCTTTTACATAATTTAATTAAAAAACTATTTAAAAATAAAGTAAATCAAATCTAAAATAAATAGAGTCTATCAAAATTTGTTAATACAAATTATTTGACATTTAAAATGAGCACAGTAGGAGGGAAGATTACACCTTCTGATTATAAAAAGAAGAAGATAGGAACCAAAAGAAACAAGTTTAAATTTGAGAAATAAAAAACAAATGTCATCTAATTTAAGAGACAAAAACATATTTGAGAAAAAAAACTGAAAAAAAATGTACAAAGTGCAGTACATTTTTTTTTTTTTTCATAACAAATTCAGGTATGAAGGAGCAAAAAGAAGTCTGGGCGGTGAGCATTTCGGTCCAAAGCCCATTTAAACGATACGAGAATGCAATTGGACCAGTTGGCGAAATCCGTGGTATAGCTGTCTCGTGCTAGCTAGGGGTTAGTCTGTAAACGGCAGGTCTTTACCCAAAACGGCATTCATTTTTAGGGTTTATAGAGACGTTGAAACCCTGACGAGTGACGTGGATTCATTTCATTTCATTTCGCAATGGGATTCTGGGGTTAGTCATCTTCATTCTCCTTCCTGTTATTAGTTCTGTTCGATATAGCTTTAGAAGAATTGAAGTGATTCAGTTTTTTCTTTAATACCTGCTACTATTTCATTCTGTAATTTGCGTTGCGTTTTAGCTACTCAACCTACTTGTTTTTCCATTTTTCTCATTGATAATCATAGATTTTGAACTCTTCTCTGGTTTATTTATTTCGCCTTTTTCGCTTAGGGATTGAAGTGAAACCTGGCAAACCGTGTCCTTATCACGCTGACAATGTGCGCGGAAAGCTTCATGTTACTCAGGTTCTTCTTTCATATACTCAACTCCTCTCCCTTTTATTCATAAAAGCTCTGGTTCTTGGATTTCTGTTGTGCAAGAAACACTTTCATTCTAGTCTTGTTGCTGCTTTTCTTTGATAATTATATAACATTTCCATTCAAATGCGTTTGTATGCAATGGCACTCAAGGAGTCTGAAGTCTGTTGATATTTTTGAGTTATATAAAATCTTATGGTAAGTTTCTGTTTTGTTTCTTCTTTTCCTAAATATTCAGGCTACTCTAGGCATTGGCTCATCATCGGCGAAAAGCATTCTTCAGTGCTCTTCTGGACACAAAAGTGCAGTTTTCTTGTGTTCATTGCTACCAGATAAGGTTGAGTCATGCCCTTTGAATCTTGAGTTTGACGCAGATGACTTAGTGGCATTCTCAGTTGTTGGTTCACGAAGCATCCACCTTTCAGGTTATTTTGCGGCTGATGATGGGGATGATCTTAGGGATGACTATGAATAGTATCCTTCTGAAGAACTTCCATTTGTTGACTTATTTGTATTGCAATTTAAGTTTTGTTCATATAGTCGTAGTTAAGAAATAATGCATGGGGTAACAATTTTTTTTTGATGATTAGCTTCTTGATTTCCTACTACATTGTGAAAGTGATTCATGGGGGGAGGATATTGAAGGAACTGAGTCAGAGGAGTCGTCTGAATATGATAGTGAAGATGGATATGCTGATGACTTTATTGTTGATAGTGATAATGACATGTACCCGTCTTCGCCAGTCCCAAATAGTGGAGGTATTTTCGTTCTATTATCAACTTTTCTTGAGGCCATGCATGAAATGATTATATGTATTTTCTGCTCGAATGTTTCTTTTTCTTATTATTAAGTGGTTTTCTAACTGATGTTCACATGTGTTTATATATATATATATTTAAAGATACACAAATATTAAATTTGTATTAAAATAAAATGCAAAGTATTATCAAATACTCAAAGTTCTATGGCTATGTTTTTCCTGTACAAAAGAATTATCCGGGAAAAATTGCATCTGATTGTGGACATGCAGGTATAATGATAGATAGTAGATATGCTATAACATCCTATCATACATTTCTGACTTTCATTATAATAAGTTTTAACATTACATTTTCTTCATACATAGTAACATGAATCGCATAGTATTTTTTTCCCTTTTCTTTCAGTTGTACTTGAGGAAATTATGGAAGATGATAAACCCGAAAATGGAGATGATCCAACTAAGAAATTAAAGAAAAAGAAACATGTAGCTCAGTTGAAAGAGAAAGAAAACAAAAGTTCTGAGCTTCCAATTGGTGCTAAGGGTGATACTGACCTGGTTGTGGAAAGTGAAGATGAAGATGGCTTTCCAATTTCCTCTGCAGAGAAAGGTGTGTCTGTCTCTCAGAAGACAGAAGCACAAATGAATGGGGAACACGCACGTAAGAAAACTGAGAAAGCCAACAAGAAGGAACAAGATGTTGATCATTCTGCTAGTGTAAAACGAAAAGTTGATAGTGCTGATGAAGATGAGCCTCGGGAGAGGTGAGAAAGATTTACCAGTTTAATTACTCCTGAGAATAGATGTCTATTTTACATTTGCACCGCCCACTGACCCACACTATTATTTTTAAGAAGGAAAAAGATTGGTTTTTAATCTCTATTTGTGCTGGCTGTTTTATACTGAATGTTTCTGATAATGGTAAATGGTTTCAGGAAAAAAAAGAAGAAAAGAAACAAGTTGAAAGATCATATTAAAGGGGGAAGTGATCATGCATCTGACAATAGCAATGAGACAAAGGTTACTGAGCCAGATGAAAAACATGCTGAGGATGTTAAAACTTCAACCAACCTGAGTGATGCTTCTCATGCAAAGGATGAAGATGGTGGAAAGCTATCCAATAACGAGTAAGAAATTTCATCTAACTAAAATATCAGTTACATTTTGCAGGGCTTTTGGTGTTACTGGTGTGGAAAGTTGGTTTAAATATTACATCCATATTTAATTTTCTATTCTTGATATTGGTATGCAAAGCCAAATTTCTTCTGTTGACAATCCTCAGGACACCTGGTCGACTGAACTAAAAATTCTATTAGAAACAGAACATTGGAAATTGAGTTTGCCTTCTCATTTGATATCTTAACCTTCAGTAAATTGGAGTTCAGTTCTATAAGATGTCAAATTGTGAGGTCTTGCTTGGTTTTGTAGTGAATTGTGTACCTGTGGAGTCATTTCCAATTACCATTCTTTTCTTTGCTTGAGATATTGATGCTTGGAAATTTGGGAGGCTGGGTTTCCTTCCCTCTCTGGTGCACTATTATTATTATTTACTGCTGTGCTAACTACTTGTTTGTGGTATTTGTTGGCAGGGTCCTTGTTGAGAAGAAAATCAAGAAGAAAAACAAGAAAAAGACCAAAGAGTCTGAAGGAGAAGCTGCCGCAAATCAAATTGCTACAACTGCTGAAAAGCAGAATTTGTCCACCTCAGAGAAAAAGGGGAAGAAACAAACTGAAACGAAGCCATCACAAGTGAGAACTTTTCCAAATGGATTGATTATAGAAGAGGTGTTTATGGGTAAACCTGATGGCAAAAAAGCTGCTCCTGGAAAGAAGGTTACACATCATCTACAGATTTATGATAGTATTGACATAGTTCACTTGAAGAATAATTCCATTTAACGTATGTTTTAAATGTAATTTCTTTTAATAGGAATTTGTTGTTTGATTTCAGGTCAGTGTTAAATATATTGGCAAACTGCAAAAAGATGGGAAAATATTTGACTCAAATGTGGGAAGAGCACCGTTTAAGTTTCGCCTGGGTATGTGCTGTGTTGATGTGTTGAATTTCGTGGGATTTTCCTTTTCTATATATGCTTCATCTATTTCATTTTGTATTTGCAGGTGTAGGACAAGTCATCAAAGGGTGGGAGGTTGGGATCAATGGTAAATATAGTAACAAGATTTTATGCTGTGTTAATGTTATATTTTTTATGCTTATTGTAGTTTTCTTTTGTTTTTTTCAGGGATGAGAATTGGGGACAAACGAAGGATCACAATTCCACCGTCTATGGGGTATGAAATGCCCAATTTCATCTTTTATTTGTTGGATTTGATTTCTCCAAACCTTTTGCTTTTTTACTATAACTATAAAGGAGCTAAATGTCTTGGTGCAATTAAAGTACATTTACTATCTGAATTTTCTCGTATGGATGACTCTGATTGGTAAATTGCTGAAAAATGCCTCTGTTGTTTATGCCAAGTCTTCTTATTTTTTGTTACGCAGATACGCGGACAAGCGCGTTGGGAGTATACCACCAAGTTCGTGGCTTGTATTTGATGTCGAGTTGGTTGATGTTGATCGCTGATTTCTATCCCATTGTTTCGGCTGCGAAATGGTCTGGTCCCTTCGATCTGAGAGAATGTTAAACTCACATTTACCATTTTTGGTCCGAAGTGTGTGTGGATCTTGAGACCAAATTAGAGCTCAAGTTTTGTAGGAAATTTTGGATTGAATTAGGGAATTCACAGCATTGCGAGTTTAAATATGCAACAAATATATAGTGTTTGCTTTCATATCAATAGTGTTAATCATTAAATGTGAGTTTCATTTGGATTGTACAATTTTTACAGTTCACTGAATAAGAAATTATCATGCCTCATTTCTCTCATTTTTATTTTTTATCCTTCTAGTTTAGATTGTGTTGTTTTTTTGGTTTTATGAAGTTTTTGAGCTAATTAAGTTTATTTCTATTAATTTTTTTTATCTAAAATTTTAAATTCATAATATTCATTCAAAAATTTATAAATTGAATTTAGTTTCTTTTAAAAACTCAAGAATTAGTGCAAAGCTCCTTTTTAAATTCTAAGTTTTCACTAAATTTTCTGTTTTTGAAATTACATTTTTTTTAAATTTCAATTTCATAAGTTTTAAATATTCGGATAAATTTTAGACAGAAAAGAGCAGGGATTTAATAAGTTTTTTTTTTTTTTTAAATGGAGTTGTTAAAATTGTATAATTCAAATTAAAGGAATTATAAAGTTTAATTAGCTTTATTTTCAGAGAAAAGTATGAAGCTTGTATTTTACACTTTGATTTCTTGTGAGTTATAAAATTGTTGCATATAATAATTACTGTCGTACAGGGAAAATTATTAATTAGAATTTAATTTTGATAATTTAACCTTTTAAGTAATTATTATAAAAATCAAAATTTTTAGTTACATAGCAATCTATAGAAGAGTACAAAAATCTTTAACATTAAATCCTGTTAACCAAACGGACCTGCTCGCCGTAAAATGTTGACTCGTGATTTTATCTCAAACAATGCAAAAGGGTAGCTGGTAAATGAAATAGTTGACACCGGGGAATAGAGCAATGAAATCCCTTGTGCAAAAGAATTAAACAACTCAACTCATGACAATTTTTCTGCTTGATCTGGCAACTGTGGCAAGTTTCTGCTTTTTAGGCCGCAAACAAGGGATTGTGTAATAACAAACTACAATAGACAGCTATAAATAAAATCTATTTTAACTTCTATCAGTATACATTCCCTACGATATTCATCTCCTCAAAATCTTCCTCGGAACTAACTCCTCACTACGTACATAACCAGCATCCTTCATTAGCTCATTCAGTCCATCCATCAAGGGGTAAATCTCAGAAGCATGAGGGTTGGAAGTGTCCCCAACCAAAAAGGGAGAAAACTCACTGCCAACATCAACCCATGCACAACCAGGAGCCTTTCTCACCCCCAAATTCCTCACATAAGTCCTCACCTCTGCTAGTTTGCTCCAACAACCAGCAGCTGCATACATATTGGCAATCCACACATAATAGCCTGAATGATCAGGCATCATTTCCAGCAATTTACCTGCTGCCCATTCCCCCATCACTGTATTTCCATGGATTTGACACGCTCCTATTAGAGTAGCCCACATTGCTGAAGTTGGCTTATATGGCATCCCTGTGATAAACTCCTTTGCTTTGTTTAGAAGACCAGGCCTCCCAAACAGATCAACCATGCAGGCATAGTGCTCAAGCCGTGGAACTATCCCATGGACATTTATCATCCTTTTAAAGAGAGATTGCCCTTGGGCTACTAGACCAGAATGACTACAAGCCGTTAGAACTGCAACCATTGTTACATTATCCGGCTTAATCTCCAACTTGCACATCTCTTCAAATAGTTTTAAAACTGTTTCTCCTTCACCCTTCATACCATATCCCAAAATCATGGAAGTGTATGTAACTTCATCTCTTTTGGTCAATGAATCAAACACTTTTCTGGCTTCTAAAACTCTGCCAGACCTTGAATACATGTCCACCAGGGCGTTCCACAATAATAAATAGTCCTCAAACTGCTTGTGCTTCATAATGTAGCAATGAAACTCTTTGCCATGCTGCAGATTCGCTATGCGGGCACAAAGGGGAAGAACACTTGCAATGGTCACATAGTTGGGTTCCATGCCCTTCTGTAACATCTCTCTAAAAAGGAAGGTGACTTCCTCAGATCGATCCATGTGGGCATATCCAGAAAGCATGGCATTCCAAGTGATCAAACCTTTGTCTTCTGTTTTATGAAACAACATAAATGCATGGCCAAGATCTCTACACTTGGAATACATAGTAATCAATGCATTTTTCACGTTGTCAAACACATCAAAGCAAGTTCGCACGGCATGGCTGTGAATCTCCTTTCCCAATTTAGTGGCTCCAATGTGAGAACAAGCATTTAACCCAACGACCATTGCAACGGCATCCAGATGAATGGATGTTCTCATCTGAGAAATAAGTTGAAGTGCTCCTCTAAAATTTCCTGAATGCAAGCACCCTCCAGCAATGGTGTTCCATATAATCACATTCATTTCAACACCCTCCTCCTGCATGCTTCCAAATAGCTGAAATGCTTCCTTCCACATACCCTTAGACGCATAACAGCTGATAATAGTGTTCCAAGAAACAGAATCTCTACGTGGCATATTATCAAACAAGTGACGCGCAACCTCCAGTTTCCCAAACTTACCATACATGGAGACCAAAGCATTGTGCACAAACAAGCTCCACTCCATGGAGCTAGCCTCAATAGACTTGTGAACCTCCACCCCAGAATTGAAATCCAATGAATCCCCACAAGCCTTTAGAACAGATGGATAAGTGTATTCATCTGGTTCAATCTTCTTATTCAACATATTCTTATAGACACAAAGAGCCTCCAAAAAGGACCCATTTCTAACATATGCCGAGATAAGCAGATTCCAATGTAAAGGATCCAAACTATTAGAGCTCTCAGTGACAAATTGGGCATCAACAAGGAGATTAACATTTGTGTAAAAATTAACAAGCCTTGAAACCAAGATAGGGTTTTGATCAAGCCCCAGTAAGATGACATGAGCATGAAGCTGCTTACCCGGTGAGAGTGACTTAAAATGGGTGCAAGCCAAAAGGAGAGAGCCAATGGGGTGTAACAGAAGGTGGGAAAAAGCAGAATGGTGCTGTATTTGGAAGAAGGTTTTGAATGCATTGGATAGGTGGCCATGGGTCACAAAGTCCTTGAGGGATGCAATGAGAACACCAACCATAGATGCATCACTACACAAGATGGGTTTTTGAAGTGGTTTTAGGGGGGACTTGTTTCCATGATTTTGGGATGTACTTCTGAAGGTGAGACAAGAAGAGGTGTCTGGGTATTGAGGAATATGGCATAAACTAATGATGGCAAATCATGTTTATCACAATCTTCATTCTTGCATGAAAAAGAAAGCCATCTAGGCCTATAAACAATCAACTCCTGCTGAAACTTATAAGGTATTGGCCATCTTCAGTGAATTTACGAATGAATGGTTTGGGCACTCAACCTCGTCTACTGTGTAACTTGGCACCAAATTTTCATAGAACCATCGAGTATGATGAACCTGCAAGAATTAAATTACACCTACAAAAATTAATTCAATTCAGGTTCCTTCAACAGAGGAACAAGACAACAAATTTACAAATATCCCACTGAAGTTAGTTTGTCCATCTGATAAAGTGAGAGCACATTTTCCAAAATGGCACATCATATATATCTTCTGCATTTCAAGTTTCCACATTAAAAACATAAGGTTATTCTTGACAAAGCAAAACCTTATTTATCTTCCCTCACTCATGTTCTTAATAGTTCACCATGGATATTCACATTTCCTACAATTACAACCCAATCATTGTGCAATTTCTTGTTACCACCCCCTCACCCCATCCCCCATCCCAAAAAAACAAACTAGAAAGAACAATTCATGTTTCTACACCTCAGCATTTAAATATAAATTACTGCACCAAATAAGAGGTTAAAGAACATCATACTAGTAAGAATCCCAAGAAAGAAAGAAAAAAACATCTTAATTGTAATTGGTGGTAAGAAGAAATTACACTAGTGCCAGGAGCAGGAAATAAATTACTGCACCAAATAAGAGGTTAAAGAACATCATACTAGTAAGAATCCCTAGAAAGAAAGGAAAAAATCTTAATATAATTGGTGGTAAGAAGAAATTACACCAATGCCAAGAGCAAGAGTGCAAATTTGATGATAAAAAACCCAGGCCACAATATTGCGACTTCTGTACATTAAAGAGTGTCGACAAACTTCCCTGGAAATAATGAATAATGAATTTTTCATGGCAAAAAACTAAAATAATACTTTTTTAATAAAAAATTACCAATTTGGGATTGTTTTGAAACTATTTACTAATATGGAACAGTCAAACACACCCAAATTGGGCATGACTAGACACGCCTAGATTGGGCGTGACACAAGGGGTGTCATCAAGCAAGTTGCGCCTGTTAGGATTTCCTCTTATGGAATTTACATCTCATAGGTGGTAAGAAAATTGTTTTTTTGACAGTCAGTCCATGCAAAATATTCAGAAAATTTAATCAAACATCACATAATAGAGTTGATAAGCGATGAAGACGTGTTAAAGGTGTTAGCAGAATCCATTATTGAAAACGTTTTTGTCCAATAGAAATCTTAGCTATTTTAACAAACCAATTACCTAAATGGAAGACATGTTCGCTGCATATGTTGGGCATATGATCACTAGCATGGTTCAAATGAAAGACTTGTTTGTTAACATTCAACTATTCAACGAAACAACATTACAAAATCATGAAATAGCATGGCGATTAGGACAAGCTCTCCGATTATGTTCAACTTGCTTGCAAATTCCGCATTTGACGCGTCTTTGACTTGTTTCGACTTCGTCCATCTCATTAAGTATTCTAGTGGACTTTGGATGACCCTTTCCACGCAACATTTTCCTGTCAGGTATGATAACTGGACCTTCACTAAGTGGAATAGCACCTTCATAACCAATTGGCTGCCATGGCAATGAGTAAGCCTGAACCAAATTACTTACCAAAAAGACATTATCCACATACTGAAAAGGATTTTGATGAACATGTAAAGCAGCTGTTGCGGCATGACTACATGAGTATTTGAAAGCCTTAAACTTACCACACTGACAAAAACGTTCTGCAAGGTTGACTAAATATGACCTCTCCCGACCCTCCTCCACCTCAAATAATGTTTGATCAACATTATGGGTGTGTACATGGTGGCCTGTAGCAAGGGACTGATTATGTCTCATAACATCAATCACATTTTTGTAATGTTGTGTTGAATGATCAACTTGTGAAATAGCTGCCTGACCCCTGCTTACAAAACAGTCAACCAATTTGTTATACGTATGCTTCACTAGAGCAGTGATAGGCATGTTTCTTGCTCCCTTTAACACTCTGTTTACTGATTCAGACAAGTTTGTTGTCATATGACCAAATCTCCTTCCATCTACGTCATATGCACGTGTCCACTTTTCCTTAGGGATGCTATCAATCCATTCTGCAACTTGAGGACTGGTATCACGAAATCGTGCAAACGTTGCCTCAAAATCAACTATAGGAGTATAACCTGCAAAAGAGTCATACCATTAACAATATTTGACTTACAGATATATCCATTTAATATATTCAAAATAGTTGTTAACCATACCTAAATTCATCAGGGTCTTTTTCAATTTTTTATTCCTGAACTTTTGATTAAAATTATTAGCAATATGACGAAGGCAAAACACGTGATATGCATGAGGTGGTTGCCAACTGACATGATTCTGCACAACAGATAGTATACTCTGGTGCCTATCTGAAATGAGACATATGTTTTGCCTTTGGGTAACGTGTAAACGAATGTTAGCAAGAAAGTATTCCCAAGCTTCCAAAGTCTCCCCCTCAACAATGGCAAATGCCAATGGCAAACATTCATTATTGCCATCCTGAGTCATGGCAATCAACAATTTTTCTGTATACTTGCCATATAAATCAGTTCCATCAATTTGAATCATGGGTTTACAAAAATTAAATGTCTTGCAACACTGTTTGAAAGTCCAAAAAATGCGATGAAACACACGCTTTGCCGGTATCAATCGATGTCCCACAAAATAATCATTTGTTTGAATATCATAAAAAGAACGTGATGAAAAACGAAGCATGTAACTACACCACCTGGGCAAAAATGCATAAGATTCTTTCCAATTCCCATAAATCATTGCCATTGCTTTCTGCTTCGCACACCAGGTCTTCCGATATGAAACTTTAAATCCATACGAATGAGTGATCCTCTCCTGAATCAATGTAATCGACAAAGACGGTTCCTCCTTAATCATTCCTAATAATGAAATTGTAACATTCACATTAAGAAGATACATTAAAGAACCATTATTAAAGACATATAGAGGAAATTTAAAAAATACATACCTACTACAAGTGAAGCAATAACATCAGAGTCAAACTGTCTATGACCCTGTATAATATGATCATTCAGACAATTGTGTTTTCCATCCCATCTTGAAACAAACCATTTCTCATCGTACGTTTGTTTAATCACCCTAACCCTCCATGGGCAACCCTCGTTATGAGCAATACACTTCATGCTAAACTTTTTAGGCGTGCTCTCAATCACAAATGCTTCTTGATGCTCCTTTATGAGGTTTCGCTTAATTGCAATTTGTGCATTTTTTTGGATGCAAATTCTTGTTTAACAAACAACTCATCCCCTAATTGCCATGGACCCTACACTGAAGCCGAACCCGAACTAGAACCGGTAAAATATTCTTCTTCGCTTAGATGATTCCAATCAATATATGTGTAATGTGAAATTCCATCCCAAAAAGGAACAACCTCAGGCACCTTTAAATACAAAATCAGTTGAATAAACATATTAAGCAAATTAAATACTATAACATACAAACATACATACATGACAACATTTTCATTGATTTTAGTCATCTAACATACTTTCAATAGGTTGTTCAGGTTGAGTAGATTCAACGTTCGAATAATGATGGATTTGAGATGACCCCACATCAGTATCTTTTTGAAATTTAGTCGCATGCACACCACAATCCTCATCATTATCTGACGCACTAGCATCCTCCTCAAGAAGACGATCTTCCATTGCAATATTTTCATTATCGTCATCCTCTTCATCGTCATCCATAACCCAAGTTGGGTCATGTTCATCTTCCTCAGACACGTTTACAACTGGAGCAACAGATGATGATGTATTACATGCAGAATTTAAAGCAACTGACCTGATGGGTAAAACAACATCCTTTGTTTCGGTAAAATCCACGTACAACTCTAAAAAATCTTTCTTTGACTGGTTGAAAAATTCTTCCATTACTATTTCTATGTCTTCATCATCCAGTACTTGAATCCCTAAATATTTTTCATGTTGCCATAATCTTGTCGTCAGCAAAGTGATACATTGGTTATCTTGCAGACCTAATTTTTGTTGTATCTTCTCATGCAAATCACCCAGTGTTGAGCTTCGCTTGATACGGGTTTGCCTTTTCTCCCCTTCAAAAACAACACCCCGTCGTCCTTCAACTTTTTGTCCATTATAAAATAACACAACACGAGCATACTCTTCACCACCTGAACTCATTTCTTGCAATCAACAAAAGGAGGGCTGAACTAAGTAAAAATAAAAATCAGACTTTGGATTTTGTTGGTGTGAACATAATTGACACTTATGTTACAAAAAGGCCTATCCATAAATTGATACATCACACCAATAACCTGAGCATGTCACATTAATCTATACTATAGACCATGTAAAATAATAAAATTCAGTGTGCAAAAATATTGGTATTCCTCATTTAGGATAACCTTCGACAAACACTTATAAAAGAGGAAATAAGGAGGTGAAATCAAAGTTCTCCAATAAGTTATAATCAAGTTATTCACTTCAACATTGAGAAAATTAGATGAGAGAGTTTTTGAAGAAGTTCAAATGAATAAGTTGATTTCAACTTATGAGAAAAGTTTGATTTGTTCACCCCCTGTTTTCTTCTCTTACAAGTGTTTGTTGAGAAGCTTAATTAAAATAATCCATAATCGCATATAGAAATGGGAGCTCAAAACAACAAGATTAGAAAAGGCCAATGTTTAAGAGTTTTTTACAGGATAGTTTCAGTTTCAAATTGAGGAACCTGAAACCAAACCCTAGAGTGTGTGTGTACATCACCACTATCATTCTTCCGCTAACAATAAAACGAAGATGCTATCTTCACCTAAATCATAACATTATTATGATACACCATTTACAACATCACATGGATCTTAACAAGATGAAACCAAGGTGCAGTTCAGATACAGCGGTTAACACAAGTTGGTATTATCATAATACAATTACATTTTCACACATTGAATGGAAAATTAAACCAAAAATAAGAATACGAGAGAATTAGAGATTCCGAGAGGAGAAGAGAGAGGTTACCGGTGGCCAGAGGAAAGCGCCGTTGAAGGAAGCAGAGAAGCGTCGAATCGAGAGTAAGGAATTTGTGTTGTGGGGGTTTAGGTTTAGGTTGGGGTTGGGGTTGGGGTAAGTGAAAATCAAAACTGAGTTTGGAGATGCCACGTCACCTGCATGCCTTCATCTCTACTTCCCTTTCGCTCTACGCTTGCAACTTACAAAATATGCATTAAGCACCACAACTACTATCCTTTCATTTCTTTCACTCTCTCTCTCTCTTTTCAATTTTTTTAAGGATAGGGTGACACCACAAATTCATATCATACAATAATAATACCAAAAATATTTACTCTTACACGTAACAAAAATATTTAATTAATGTCCATAATTCCTGGAAGTATAGTACTTGCATTCAAGAAAAAGTTTTCCCCAATTCATTACAGCGTGATTCATTTATAAGTTCCCATGCCATGATTGTCTGGTCGTCTTGTATGTGATTGGTTGTGGTATTCATCCCTGTTAATACCGTACGTGAACAGAAGGCCACATTTTTATGTATGATCAATATTAGAAATTATGGGTGGATAAAGATGTGTTTAGTAAAATTATGGGATAAGCTAAAAAATTAAAAAAGTAGTAGAAAGATGAAAAATTAGTTAAAAGTTAAAAGTTAAGAAGTTGAAATTCGATAAATTAACTATTGAATTATAAGCATTTGTCAAAACTAACTACTGAATTAACTTAAAATTATGAATTGATATAAAAGTGACAATGAAATTTAGTAACTCAAGCAATTATTACTTTAAAAAAAATTAACATATAAAAAATTAAGACAATATTTTTTAATTTTAAAATTTATTAAATGAAATGAGATAATATAAATTATTTTTATATTATAATGTTGATGATGTTATAGTATAAA
>PYAF01001578.1:748714-771718 GCA_007407185.1 Glycine tomentella | reverse complement strand
TTGTAAACTCAAATGGTACATGAAATAACTTTTTAAAGTAATTAATGATGTATTTAATATTTTCATATCATGTGTACGTGGATGAGCATGTAATAGACAACTCTTACCGTAATATGTTCAGCTACTTAGATTTCCTACTTTCTCATGGTTTTTAAATTAAGTTTATTTTATGTATTTAAAAATTTCACATATTTAGATATATGGTTTATTCTTGAAAAACATGGAAAAATGTATAAAAAGATAACAAGATAAACACGCGGTTTACAAATGACATTAGAGAAGCAGGAAAAAAAGATTCATCTTAATACGTCTTGTTTGTTATCTTTTTCTTTTCTTCCTTTTTTGAGGAATTGTCATCCCTTTTTGTAATATATGAAAATGTAATTTTTTTAAAACGAGTAAAAAATCAAATATATATTAATTTATATAATTTTATAAATCTAATTTATCCTTTTGAATTAAATACTAACAATTATTTTAAGTTTTTTAATTATAAAAAATAAAATTATTATAAAAATTTAAGTCATTAATTTATTAATAATATTTTTAATACAAACAAACAGTGACAAAGTTAGTTATTTATAAAAAAAGGTGACGCAGTTATTTATGACTATGGTATATTGAACATTTTTCTTTTCTTGTAGAACACTATTCTATTTTTTAAATTATTATTATTAATTTAAATGTCATTAAAAACTTTCAAACACTGTTTAAACTGCAATTTCCCCCCCATAAAATCTTTTAAATATCTATTTTAATGCCAAACACAAATAAAAGGAAAAAGGTTGACCTATCCACATTTGATAAAAATCATATGAAATTTATCACGGAAAATCTTATGGATAACAATATAAATAGATGTTTTTGGTATTATTATTATATGATATGAATTTGTGGTGTCACCTTATCCTAAAAAAAGAGAAAAAAGAGAGGGAAAGAAATGAAAGGATAGTAGTTGTGGTGCTTAATGCATATTTTGCAAGTTGCAAGCGAAGAGCGAAAGGGAAGTAGAGATGAAGGCATGCAGGTGACGTGGCATCTCCAAACTCAGTTTTGATTTTCACTTACCCAAACCCAAACCCAAACCCCCACAACGCAAATTCCTTACTCTCGATTCGACGCTTCTCTCCTTCCTTCAACGGCGCTTTCCTCTGTGACCACCGGTAACCTCTCTCTTCTCCTCTCGGAATCTCTAATTCTCTCTTATTCTTATTTTTGGTTTAATTTCCCATTCAATGTGTGAAAATGTAATTGTATTGTGATAATACCAACTTGTGTTAGCCGCTGTATCTGAACTCTGAACTGCACCTTGGTTTCATCTTGTTAAGATCCATGTGATGTTGTAAATGGCGTATCATAATAATGTTACAATTTAGGTGAACATAGCATCTTCGTATTATTGTTAGCGGAAGAATGATAGTGGTGATCTACACACACTCTCTAGGGTTTGGTTTCAGGTTCCTCAACCTGAAACTGAAACTGTCCTGTAAAAAAACTCTTAAACATTGGCCTTTTCTAATCCTGTTGTTGTTTTGAGCTCCCATTTCTATATGCGATTATGGATTATTTTAGTTAACCTTCTCAACAAACACTTGTAGGAGAAGAAAATAAGAAGGGGGGGGCGGGGTGAACAAATCAAACTTTTCTCATAAGTTGAAATCAACTTATTCATCTGAACTTCTTCAGAAACTCTCTCATCTAATTTTCCCAAAGTTGAAGTGAATAACTTGATTATAACTTATTGGAGAAATTTGATTTCACCTCCCTATTTCTTCTTTTATAAGTGTTTGTCGAGAAGTTTATCCTAAATGAGGAATACCACTATTTTTGCACACTGAATTTTATTATTTTACATGGTCTGTAGTGTAGATTAATGTGACATGCTCAGGTTATTGGTCTGATGTATCAATTTATGGATAGGTCTTTTTGTAACATAGCTGTCAATTTTTGTTCACACCAAAAAAATCCAGAGTCTGATTTTTATTTTTACTTAGTTCAGTCCTCATTTGTTAATTCATGGAGAGTTTTTAGTTTTTATACCCCCCGCCCCCCCCACCACCAGCTATGTCCTTGTGTTGTCACCATTTCTGTTATTTCTCAATCAAGCATTTCCACGTTTAAAGAGATTTACTTAACTTGTTTTGGATAATTTGATTTGAAGATGCAGGCTGTAACCATCTGCTTTTAATAACTTGCATGGAAATAATATCACAAATAATAATTCTATAGAGATAACTTCTCTGCTATGAAAAATTCATTATTCATTGTTTCCAGGGTGAACTTTTCAAGTTTTTGGACACGCTTTAATGTACAGAAGCAGCAATATTGTGGCCAGGGTTTTTGATCGTCAAATTTGCACTCCTGCTCCTGGCACTAGTGTAATTTCTTCTTACAACCAATTATATTTAAGATTTTTTTTTCTTTCTGGGGATTCTTACATGTGTGATGTTCTTTAACCTCTTTTTAGTTTATTATCTTATTTGGTGCAACAATTTATTTTTAAATGCTGATGTTTAGAAATATAAATTGTTCTTTCTAGTTTTTTTGGGAGGAGGGGGGATTGGGTGGTAACAAAAAATTGCACAATGATTGGGTCGTAGGAATTGTGAATATCCTGGGTGAACTATCAAGAACACAAGTGAGGGAAGATAAATAAGGTTTTGCTTTGTCAAGTATAACCTGATGTTTTTAATGTGGAAACTTGAAATGCAAAAGATATATATGATGTGCCATTTTGAAAAATTTGCTTTCACTTTATCAGATGGACAAACTAACTTCAGTGGGAAATTTTTAAATATGTTGTCTTGTTCCTCTGTTGAAGGAACCTGAATTGAATTTAATTTTTGCAGGTGTAATTTAATTCTTGCAGGTTCATCATGCTCGGCGATTCTATGAAAATTTGGTACCAAGTTACACAGTATATGAGGTCGAGTGCCCAGACCATTCATTTCGTAAATTCACTGATGATGGCCAATACCTTATAAGTTTCAGCAGAAATCATCAGGAGTTGATTGTTTATAGGCCTAGATGGCTTTCTTTTTCATGCAAGGATGACGATTGTGATAAACATGATTTGCCATCAATAGCAAAGAGATTTGACAGTTTTTTCTCCCAATTATATTGTGTACCACTTGCTTCTTGCAATGAACTTATATGTAAAGATTTCTTTCTTTACATGGAGAGTAATCAATTTGGACTGTTTGCTACTTCAACGGCCCAAATTCATGATGCTCCTGCTGTTGGAGGAGCTGTCCATGGTGTTCCTTCAATTGAGAAGATAACTTTCCACCTCTTGAGGTGCTTATTCATCTTCCTATATATTTGGTTTTTTGTTTTGTTTTTTGCTCTTCAAAATAACCAGACAAATCATACTCTGTTCACTCTGTATTTATGTATTTTTCCCCATTTCTCACCTATTAAATTCCTAAATTAGACTGGAAGATGGAGAGATCTTGGACAAGAAGGTCTTCAGTAATGACTTCGTTAATTTAACCCATAATATGGGCGTTTTCTTGTATGATGACCTATTGGCAATTGTATCACTTCGATATCAAACTATACACATTCTTCAAATTAGAGACTCTGGGAACCTTGTTGATGTACGTGCTATTGGGGAATTCTGCCGTGAAGATGATGAGCTTTTTCTCAATTCAAATGCTCAGGTCAGTAAGCTTTTGGTATTGGCTTTATTGTAATGTGTTTTGTTGGGCATACCATTACATATATTGTTGTTGGTTTTTTGAGAAAAAGATCTTACATGTTCTTTTCTAATCAAATATTCTTCCAAGATCTTGTGTCAGCTTAGTTGGTGGAACTGGGACATGCAACAAGGGTGCATGGGTTCAAACTTCATAATTCACTCCACCCATTTCCCATTGGGGCTTCCCCTGGGGTTTGTCTCAATTGTGGGTCCTCCCTTTAACTAAAAAAAATCTATTAATGATGTTTTTACAATTCGAGGGCAAGCCTTGGTCCGACAGTAATGTTGCTGCCTTGTGACTTAGAGCTCACAGGATCAAATCCTAGAAACAACCTCTCTGCTTGTAGGGTTAAGTATGTGTCCATTTACCCTCCCTAGACTCCAGTAGGAGAGAGCCTTGTGGACTGGGTCATCCTATAATGCTTTTACAATTCATTTTGAGAAAAAAGATTATACACTGACAATGTGAAAAGTTTTACGCCATCATCCAATTACAATCCACCATGTATGCTAGGTTTGTTGACTTTTATGATAATTACTTTAAAAGTCATATTAATGGCGAATTACGATTGGACAACAGTGTAAAAGTGTTTTACACAAGCAGTGCATGACCATTAGACTCATTCATTTTTTAAAATCACTGGGATGCACCTTGGGAATGCTATTCAATTCTGTTTCAGTGATTCACGCTAATAATTTTGTGATAATCTTTGATAGTCACTACTTCCCAATTATCCTTTATCATTTATGAAGCAATCCAAGCTCAATATTGATAATTCTGATGGTTTTGTGGCATATTTAAAGCACTAAATTCACAAAAATAAAGGCCAGTCACCAATCATTCTGACAGGGCATGGCATTTTCTGACAAAAATAAACAGCTTCAATTGCCTGGGAACCACGTTGAAAGTCACATGCATCAAGACCAGCCTAATCTGGGGAATTCTTTTCTAAGTGGTATAAAGCAGCGATTGCTTTCATTCATATTCCAGGGACTATGGAATGAAGAAAGAGATGATACCTTGGTTGGTCTTCTAAATTAACTTCTTATTGTTGCATAATATTTTCTTTCCATATTTTATTGGCTCTTCTATGCTGAACGTGTACAGTTCTTATATTATCTTGGAAGGTTATAGCCTTATAGGGACATAGCTTATTCATGATCCTGGTTGCTTTTCCTTTTTTATCTCTCTTTTATGCTGAAAACTTTAGTTTCTTTCCTTCTGTTCTTCACAGCAAGTTATTTTAAGATTTTGTGTCTTATATGCTGTCACTACACATAGACATTATTTCTTGCTGTGTATCTATATTTCTGTGTCTTCGCAGGCGTGTATATGTGTGAGAAATGGGAATGCACTGGGTTTGCTGTCCAAAACAGTTATTGTTGCACACACACTTTTGTAATAATTTAAAAGAAAATACAATGAAGGAATTATTGGTGAAAATATCTCCAATTTAAGAATGATTGACCACACAGCCAGTTAATCATGGTCAAAGAGTGGTTACTGAATAATAACCTATTGACTTAATTAACCACTTGTATGCTTAATGATTCCTGAACTAGACACATTTTTACTATTCCTTATCTGTAATTTCCCCTTGTTTGCATTTCCACATGTCCCGTCAATGTTAGGAAATTGTCAAGCATGAGTACTTATATGGAAATGGAAATATTCTAAAATCTGAAATGGCAGGCCTATAGTTTGCAGCAATGCGTTTTGCAATGACAAAAGAAAGGGTTCTTGGTGTATGAGCATGTAGTCAAGCATACATGTAGCTTGTTAAATGCTTACCCCTACCATTTTTCCTAATCACTGTTTTGTAAATTCTGCTGTCCTGATTGTCTGTGATTCTAAGTTGTGGGTGTACAAGATTTTTGGCTGTTATGTATATGACTTGAGCTCTGTATCTTTCCAATTCTTTTTTTTAATATCTAAAAATTAATTGTTTTAATGATTTTCCCTCGTCTGCCAGAGGATCCAAAGGCTCAGGAAGAAATTTTACTTCCACTTTCAAGATTATGTTGATTTGATTATCTGGAAGGTAGGGGCTTTGACACTTTTTTTATGCATCCTAAATGACTGTCACAGCTTTATCATCTCAAGAACATTTCACTAATGGTTTTAACCTTCTTTATGTTTTTCTCTTATGCATAAAATAATAAGGAATGTAACAAGTTATATCTATTCAACTCATGGGCAGGTGCAATTTTTGGATCGACACCATTTGCTAATCAAGTTTGGTAGTGTAGATGGAGGGGTGAGTTCTCTGTGTGTCTTTTTCTTTTAACTCTTTTTATTCTCATTGTACCATTCACAGCCCCTAAGTGAAAAATTAAAATTACTTACAAGAACCTGAGGAGTAGACTAAAGCCCAATATAAAATAAAAAATGGTGTAGCATTGTTGTTTCCTTTAGCTTGAGTATGTGGCAATCCTCCTTGAAGTAGAGTCCTAGCTTCTCTGTAGGAGACTCTTAACTATACAGAGAGCCTTGACTGAAACCTGGGTCATCTTGTTGAAATATCTAGTGTCAAGGATTAATGCTAAACCTTGAAGTTGATAACTAAAATGTTAATTTTCTTTTAACTCCCCCCTCAGTGCTTAAACCTAATGCTGAAATTTATTTTAGTTATCAGACTGGGGCTATAAGGATTGAAATTCTTGATCACTAGGTCATGGAGATCTCTAGCAGTCTTACCATGTTAAGTACTAACTCCTAAAGTCTCACGGTTGTTAAGTACTAACTTTTAAAGTCTTACAATTGTTAAGTGGGCCCATGGATATTTTTTATATATTGTAATTTGGTCCAACTAGTAGAAATGGGGCAGGGACAATGTTTAGGCCTTTATCTGATTAAACTTCCAGAAAATTTCAACCTGGAGACTTGACTGTAATCATTATGTTCTCTATTGAAGTAATATGGCAAATGTGTTAATATTTCATGCTTTCAAGCCTCAGGTGTCCCGAAATGCTGATCACCACCCAGCTTTTGTTGCTGTATATAACATGGATACAACTGAAATTGTATCATTTTATCAGGTAAATGTTTTTCATCATGTTTTATTTTCTTTGGTTTTCTGTGTTAGTAGTGTCTTTGTGTTTTTTCTGACTCATTTTTACATCTTATCAGAATTCAGCAGACGAGCTTTATCTGTTGTTTGAGCAGTTTTGTGACCACTTCCATGCAACATCAAGGAATTCAATGTATATGAATTTCATATCTTCTCATTCAAATAATATCCACGCACTGGAACAGCTACGGAGCATAAAAGATAAGGCAAGCAGCTCTGCACAGGTGTGTTGTTGGTTGTATCCTTCTAATCACATGCCCCCTCTGTCCCTTCCTAGATAAAAGAAAAAATAAAAGGCAATGTACGTGACGTGCTAATGTGTTCTGTATATAAATTTTGTTTGCTGTTTTGCAGTTTGTGAAGAAGATGCTTGCCTCTTTGCCCTTCAGCTGTCAGTCACAGAGTCCTTCTCCTTACTTTGACCAATCTCTTTTCCGGTTTGATGACAAGGTTTACTATTGATGTTTGTTTGCTTGTCTAGTTTCCATGCAGTGACCAGAGTTTTTTTTTTTTATATTAAATTTTATATATTTTGGACGAAGTTGGGGATATACTGGTGAAAGTGGAATTCCAGCTGTTGGATAAGCATTAATAAATAAGTTAGCTGGAATGGGTAATCAAATTGAGGTCCTCCCTTTTGAGACAGGTCATAACATCAGTTTGACTTATTACTTTCCAAATATTCTGGTCTTATATTGGTAATTGTTTTCAATATTTATAAATAAAAAATAAAAATAACAAAGAGAATAGGCTCATTACATTAAAAAATGGGAAGGCCTGTCTTTTTATCCTGTTGGGAGGGTATCATGTCGATCTGAATGCCCATTTTTTTACTTTTAGATATCTGGAAAGAAATTTAAACTGAGTTTCTTTTGGTGGTGGTGGTGGCAACCTTTCCTTTCCAACACTGATATTAACAACTGGCATATTAGAAAGGATATAGTAATTGGAATATAGATTCTAGAGGCTGATTACTGGTAGAGATTCCAATTTTATTGAAAAAAGAGGGGTGATTGGAGGCAAGAATTTTACGTTGAATTACTTTGGGAAGAAAGATTTTCTATGGTTATTCATGTACAAAAAAAGGGATTTGAATGGGTGGAGGGGAGAGAATTTGACATGCTTGTTGCTGCCCCATGTACAAAGCGGTTGTCTTAAAATTATGCCGTTATGGTGGGAGTCAATGACTTGAGTAAACATTATAAGGGTATCCTCGATAATTCCAGAAGAACACTTCCTTCAGCATACCCTCTGCTGTTTCAATGGTCTTAGGATTCAGAGATGACAGATTTGGTGGATAGGTTTGACTTGGTATATTTGGCACCATAGAAATAGGATTGTTTTCCACAGGGAAAGCTTCAATGGACATAAACTGTTGGATGATGCACTATTCTTTTGTTGGTCTTGGAAATAGGATTGTTTTCCACAGGGAAAGCTTCAATGGACATAAACTGTTGGATGATGCACTATTCTTTTGTTGGTCTTGGCTATCTAACCTGGAGAAAGGATTTAATATCCCTTTCCACCACTGGTCTAGTCATATTAGGGAAGACTTTTGTATTCAGGGGAGGGTTTAGCATAATTGCTTTTCTCCCTTTTGGCTTGGGTGTGAGCCTAGTCTTCAGTCAGGTCTTTGGTACCCTAATCCATGTAGTCTGCATGTATTAGGCTGCCATAGTTCTGCTGTGTCGGTTGATAGGTTGTATTTATTTTCCGGTACTACTTGTACTGCACTTTCCTCTTATAAATATATTATATTTTTGCTGAGAAAAAAAAAAAAAAAAAACAAAGCGGTTGTCTTGTATACATACATTAAACATACACGCACATGCACAAATATCTGCAATATTTACTAACTAATGAATGAAAGTTCTCAGTCGTTTAATTTACTTTTGTCTCTCCTTTATAATCCACACAAAATTTTTGATTTTTCACTTTAGTACTTATTAATTCTTCCCCGTCATTTCAGCTGATTTCTGCGACTGATCGACATAGGCAATCAACTGATCATCCAATCAAGTTCATTTTAAGGAGGTATCCGTATTCTCTCAAATTTAAGATCAAACCAGGTGCGCTTTTTCTCTTGTTCGAGCCTATTGTTTTCTAAATAAACATCAAAATGACAACTGACAAGGTTCCTTCACTTTCGAGAGTAAAATGAGCGATTTGGTAACTTTTTACGAGAAAAATCAACTACTTTGATCTGCTTTTTGGACATGGACTTAACAGAATTTATTTCCTGCTTCGAAATTTATTATTTAGGTCCTGAAGCTGGTAGTATGGATGGTCGTGCAAAAAAGATCTCCTCGTTCCTTTTTCATCCAATTTTGCCCCTTGCTCTCTCTGTTCAACAGACTTTGTTCTTGCAGCCTTCAGTTGTAAATATTCACTTTCGGAGATGAGCGCAGATTTATAGATTAACAAAATATGAGATTAGATTTACTTGTCTTCCACTGAATCAAGAGGATGTATATTCGGTCGGTACTTGCAAGCCAAAATGTATGTCAATCAGATTCTAATGATTGCTGTGACAATCGACGCTCTTTTAAATTTTGGTCATTTTATTTTATTTAAAAAATTTAAACTAATTACCGAAAATTTTATCATTTAAAAATTATTGGGAAAGTATTATTTGCAAGAGTGGGTTGGTTGTGCACAGCATTCTAGGAGTTCTTTTATCACATGTTTTAAGCATTTTACAATCAAATTCGTTGGAATTCCGTTGGGTAATAATCCGCTAGTTAATTTTTCGCGTTACACGATTTAACTCTTATATTGCCTTGATAAGAAATTTTAATATGAAATGTCTAATAGTCAGTCATAAATTTTTTTCACAAATATTAAATGCACAATTCTGATTTAATTATTTGTATTTTGGTGTATGCAATATAACTAAACGTATAAATTTTATATGAACGATCACAAACACACACACATATATATATATATATATATACACACGTGGGTGACAAATATTACATTTGAGTTAAAATCAAATTCTCTTTTATATATATATATATATGTGTGTGTATGTGGGTGACAAATGTCGCATTCGAGTTAAAATCAAATTCTCTTTTACTTGTAGTATAAGAAATTACCGAGTAGAATTACTTATAAGATTAATTGATGATATCATTGAACATTTTTTTACTGATTAAAAAAAAATCCCCAAAAGATTCAAGTCACACCATGTATGTAACTTTAGTCTAAAGTAGGTGACTGATTACAATTTTAGAAACTTCTTTTGAATTTCATTAATTTTATGAACTAAAGCAACACAAATCATAATTTTAGGCATTAAATTTAACGTGAATGTTTTGCCGAATTAACATTTGACCTTGAATATATTCATGGTTCAATAAACCAGTACAGTCAACCCACTGGTTGAGATAGTATGCATGAGGTTTAAGCTCTAGCCTCGATACGATTATTGTAAAAGAAAATATATATATATATATATATTTATGATTCAACAAGGACATTTACAATTTAAAAGTTACTGCAAACAATATATGATATATTCTATTGCTAGGCGTATATATTACATCATAATCTTGAACCTAAAGTAAAGGACAATGAATTGCGAATTTTAATGTATTGCTCCACTGGGGCATCAACTCCTACAACTAAATAGGCCTAAGTTCAAAATTTAGTGTTGGAATTGAATTTTTCTTCTTTTGATTTTCAGTTGACTACCACAGGTGTAGGAGCTCCTGAAATTCTGAGGTAAGACTGATTTGTTTGTGCATGGGAATATGTTGTAAGTGAACCCAAGGATTTATTAGAATTGCATATTTGATTAAATCCTGACCACTTCATTTTCATGAAGCTGCTCTTCCTCCACGGACCCACGTGCATTTTATTTTCCTTCATGGATTTCTTTGCAGCATTGCACATAACTCGAACAATTGCAGTTAAGTACTCCGGTTTTCCAATATAAAATTCGGGCAAACAGGACACTAGATTCTGGTAATTTTCACTTGCTTTTGCAATCTGAAACTGCTCCCTCAATTCCAATTCCACCAGAAAATGAATCTTCTTCTTCCTTGTTGATGTGTTTGCTATCACCTCAATATACTCGTGACAGCCTAAAATACAAAAGCAGCAAGCGGAACATATAATATACTATGAAATTAGACTTTCTCACAATACAACATTATTAAATGACTTTAAAGTGACTATAAATCACAATAGTATCTAATTATAAATTATTGTTGATATAATTTTTAAAATTATTATTATAAAAGTCAACAAATTTTTGTTAATATACATAGATATAGATGTGTGTGCACCGCACCTCCTGGAAACTTTTTAGTGGTTCCCCATTTTGAAATGCAAAGGTTGGTAATGAATCCTCTTTGGCAGAGCCCATCAACCACTCGTCTTCTCAAACAGGTGGTGCAATCCGAAGAGTTAGCCTTCAAACAGCTGCAAAAGTCCGAAGCTTTCACCTCTTTTATGATTCTACCAACCTCTTGTCTCAATTTTGACCCACTTGAATGGTACCGCTCTAAAATTTCCTTAACACAAATAAAAATAAAATAAAATTGGTTACCAGAACATTAGACCAAAAATCCTTTTATTTTTCAAAATATTGTAATTATAATATCTATTTATACATCATCCTAATTAATTCCTATACTTAAGAGATGAGAGTAAAGTCTGGATGATTGCATGTGAAAACATGTTTGGTAAAGAAAAATTCATTTCGATATCAAGTGCATAGTTGTTATTTGTGAATCTTTTTATGTGGTTGAATTCCCCCCGGCCCCCTTTTTGTTTTATAGTTTGGATTTAAAACAATGTATACAAAAGCACGTTGATCACGTGTTGATTTGATCTAGTAAACCATTGTTTCAAAAAGCCAAAGGTAGAATAAAAATATCTATAACACGTGGTATAGATTATTTTTAAGGAAATAATCACATAGCTTTTAAAAAATCATTCATAAAATTGGTAACAATTTCTCGACACGTAATATGATTTTAAGGGAGGTATCGTACGTGAATCACCACACTTAACATGTAGTACAACTTTATTAAATTATCACCGATCACTACCAGAAAATAGGCGGAAAAGAAAAATAATATCTATTCTACCAATTAATTTTTGGTAAATACTATTCTAGCTACCAATTAATTAACACTAATACAAGGATATATAGAAATCAAGACCAATCTTCTAAATTTTTTTTTAAAACTATTAAGCTACAATCAGACCAATAAAAGAAATTAATGAAATCTGCATATAGCTAGTCAGAATGAACTAATTAATATCTTGAATGATGATGCAGATTGAAAACAAATTCATACGATATGTTGTATCCTTAAAGTAATCAATCTTGTTTTAATAATAAGAAATTAGCTAGGTATATAATTTGTTTACACAACTTTTTTGTTATATATATACACACATAAGGAGAGATAAACTTATTTCCATAGTAATTTTTTTAGAATTAATTTTTTTTCACCATTTATTTTTCTGAAATTTAATTATTATAATAAATAGTTAATTTTAACCATTAGATTATCTTATAAAATTACTTTTGCAGTAACTTAGTTCCTCCTTTAGATATATATGGATTGGCTATTTGGTTCTATTTCAATCAAACAAGATTTCAAGTACGTATATACCTGAAGCAGTGCGATCTGAGATTCCCAATACAAAGTTCTCTCGGGTGAGTCATCGGAGTCGGTGTTGTTTTCCCACGATAGGTTCTCCACAGACACAGAGGGATGATGGTGCATATGCAGCTCTGATTCATTGGAATTGGAAAAATAATATTGTTCATCCATGAACATAAACACTCTTTCTTCCAGGCTCTCCATATTTATATATACTCACCAGGGATTTAACTAATTAATTGCCCCTCCAGTACCCTTTCTGGAAGGACATTAATTAAGCAAAGATTTTATTAATTAATGAAAGAAAACTCCGAAAGTTTGTGGAAGAAGAGATAACAAAATATATGCTCTTCTTACAACAAAATGAACATCTCATGGACGTATATATAGGGATAGGGATAAGCTAGGGTTTGCCATGCTAGCTGTGGCGTATGGACGTGCATGACGTTAGCTAAGTTGCTGTTACAACTTGCTATATATATTTCTTATTAATGCTTTATTTCCTATCATGATTTCTTAGACTAATTCCAGCGAATGAAGAGCTAGATTATCCACATGTTAGGAAATCGTCTCTTTAATTTTTTTTTAATGGTAAATATTTTTTTTTTCAAAAGCACAATAAATATTTTTGTCAAAAGACTTTAAAGATTTAATGACTTGTCAATTATTGACTTATTGTACCAGAATTTAATTTGTTGGTATTAAGTTTGTATTTAATTTATAGGAAAAACTACATGACAGTTGAAATAAAAGTTTGTTAAATTAATATAATTAAGGAGCTCTTACTATTGTTATTATTAGCCAAAAATAAGCATATATAATTTCATTCCCCAACTAATTAATAAATTGAACTAGTTTAGTGATTCTCAGTTGTTGCTTTCTGCTATAAACTACTGTATTCTATTTTCTTGCTTTGTTTACCTCTAAAATCGCTAAAAGTATTTAATTAGCTAAGAAAATATCTTCTACATTTGGGTGTTTTCTTAAAATAATATCCATTTATATGATTGTCAAGTGGTGGCTTTTATTGAGGGCGAAATGTATCAATATCGAACTACCACAATTTAACGTGTGGTGTAGCTATAGCTAAAGGAAGTCATAATCAACCACCCATGATAAGAAAATATCTGCTCTACACTTCTGCCAATCTGAACTTCAATGAGAAGGATAAAAAGAGACCACTCTTCTATTTCGATCGGAACTCCAAAATCAGGTTAATTAACATAATAATTTGTTTGGTACTTTCTTCTATTTTCGCCATTTCAAGAAAATAGAAAACAAAATTCTCAGGCAACGAATTAATATATATACCTACCACTTGTCTTGACTGCAATGGTAAACTTGGTAGGATAGTGTTATTAGAAATGAAGCTCAATCTCTAGAGAGACAACGAGCAAGCAGCTAAAAATAAAATGCTATCCTTCACAAATCACAATTATGAGAGCACTTAACAAGTATTTTTCAGTTTCATAAACGCATTGACAGGAGAGGCATGCACTTATTAATTAAGCAAAACACAGTGCAGTACTGCACAATGTTTAATCGGGCCCAATGCATAGTAATTTGTTTTTATAGATTGTTAGCTAATTTCATAAACTATCTTAGAAAACTTATTAAATAAGCTAAAAATCATAAACCGTTTTTATAAATTCTCTTAAATACTTAGGCGCGTTTTTATGTTATAAGATATATATATATATATATATATATATATATATATATATATATATATACACACACATAAATCTAAATAAATAAACTTTTCTAAACCCACCTAAAGTTACTCAATCAACTTTTGATACTTGCTTGACATGACTCGGTTAATTCTTTGTTATACCAACCAACAAAGAAAACTGTTTTCATTATCAAGACCATTAAATTTATACATAAATATCAAGAAGAAAATGTTACGGTTCAATAATTATAGAGAGTGGTCCTGTGTCATACGGGCCTAAAAAAATGATAAAAAGCCCTAAAATATTGGTTTCCCATATCCAGCCCATTATCAATGAATTAATTAAAATCCTGTTTTTTTTTTCTAGCACTTTTAGGATTTAGAAATAAAATTAGATTCATCAATTTGAGTCAAGCTAAATAAATATTTGAGAAGATAAAGTTTTCTTAATATTTTTATATTTTAAAAATTTTAACTTGAGATATTATTTAAGGTGAATATTAAGAATATAAACTTCATTTTACATTATTTTAAACAAGGGAAGTTTTATTTTTGGTCCAATAAACACTAAAAATTAATTAAAGAAAAAAGAAAATTATAAATATTCATGGGCCATAAATGACTAGCCTAATAACCCATTTCGAGGAGCTTCTATTGCCACTACCAAAAATGTTATTCCCACTACCTGCATGTATGTAATTCCAAAATTGCACTTTCCATGAAAAGACAATTATGCTACACACTGGACAACAATGAAATTATTTTTCTATTGTTGACTCAACATCCCTAATACCATAATAACAACCACCCCGACACCACAAACTCAATCACCATCCCAAATCTATTTGACAGTTAAAAACCCCAACAACATATCTAGATTCAAAACACCTCACCCCCAAAACCATAAACCCCTCAACAAAACTAACAACAAAATCCAAAAACGATAAAAATGGGTGGGTTGTGCGGCATAACTTGATCTCGACAGGGCAAGGGAAGCACAATGTTGCTCGAATCTTGATGTGGATGAGGTGTTCGACGTGACGAGACACATATCTTGTGGGTCAAGGTGGCTAGTACGACGTAGTCACGGAGGAAGGTGGATGATGGATCTTGTGGGTTGAGGTGGATGGTGTGGTGAAGGGTCAGGTTGTGATGGTGGGGGTTGGCTTTGGGTGGCGCCAAAGATGATGGATCCAGGTAGTTTGGCCATGAGGGTTGGTCATTTGGAGTTGGTGCAATTCAGGTGTGGGTCTGGGACGACGCAACTCAATTAGGTGAGGGGAAGGAGAGGGGGTGAGAACAATTTAGTAAGTGTGCAATAGAGGAATTCCGTATGAGTTGGTAATACCAATAACAAAATTGGTAGTGACAATAACAACCTTGCATTCTGATGGTCGATGAGCAGTGGCCATCATCAAGGTCCTTTTGGACTTTATTACAATATTTTTTTTGTCCTTATAAACATTAAAATATTTGAAATTCATTTTTATGAAATTTTAATATGTTTTTCATTTTCACAAAATTAAAATTTTCATTTGTTTTGTAAACAAGATTCGAATATTCAAATCTAATTGCACTACTTTTTATGTTAATTATATACACAATCGATATTAAAAACATCACATTTTACATTGATTATTTGATTATATGAACTTGTTTTTTTTTTAAAAAAAAAAACACATACATTTCAAAATAATAGTTAGAGTTGGTGGTGCGAAATGCCAATAGGATGGTTTTATTTATTTAGAATAGAGAATTGGAGAATAGAGATGTGGCTAAACAGAGTTCATTATCCTGTGAGTTTGTGTGGACTTTACTCATCCACACATGCAAAGGCAATGAAGACGCAGACAAAGCAACAGAGTGTTCTTCACTTTTTCTCTCCAACAACTTTCACTCCCAAGCTCCATGGCCGCAAACCCTTTACCCCTTTCAATTTCATGCTCCTCTAAAACCCACATTCTCCGTCTTCCCGCCCCTCCCAAACCCCTCTTTCTCTGCCGCCACTCTCTGCTCCGTTACCGTTCCACTCCGCGTCTCACATGTAAGGCAGCCCAAGTTTCGGTCGCCGAAGAGTCGTCGGCGTCCGGCGACAACTGGGTTCCAGTGGTGCCGCTGGCGGCGCTTCCGAAGGGGGAGCGGCGCGTGATCATTCAGGACGACGAGACCATACTGCTGCTTTGGTACAAAGACCAAGTTTTCGCTATTGAGAATAGGTCCCCTGCTGAAGGCGCCTATACTGAAGGCTTGCTCAATGCCAAGCTCACCCAGGTCACCTTCACTTACTAATCTGAGTAATTAGCATAGGATAATGATAAATTATGCAAGCAAAATTCATCAATTATTATTAATACTGGCTGTGTAAGGGGTTGATGAATGGGAGAAGAGGGTTAACAATACACTTTCAATTATGAGAAAACTACAAAGGTTTATGATTTCCTGCAAACAGGATGCTTATTGGATATGTAAGCCAAGGGATTGTGAATTTGGGAAAGGGTATTGTAGATATGTAGTATTAATATTATCTGGGCCTGTTTGAATAAGTTTCTCCTAAGTACTTATCGTACAAGAAAATAACAAGTAAAGATGAAATAAACTTCTCCCATTAACTAAAATTAGCTTATTTATACGTTAAAATAACCTTTTTGGAGAAGCTAAATCATTTTAACTTCTCCAAAATGTTGTTATGCATAAGCTAATTTTAGCTTATAGGAGAGGCTATATTTTTTTCCCTTCTTATTTTCTTTTCCTATAAGTGCTTATGGAGAAACTTATCCAAGCATATTATCATACGTTGGGACTGTTAAGTATGCTATGTCCTAAACTGATTGATCAAACTACATTTTTCAGTTTCTACTGTATCTATTCCCATTCTCTCTACGAAAGAGGAAAAATATTATCATCATAAGTCAGCAATGAACATAGGATGAAAAACAAAGATTGCAACTTTTATGTAATACATTAAAAAATGACACTACTTGTCGCTTGTAAATTGTGATTTCAAATTCAATTCCCTGCCCTGGCAACGTGATGACAACATCAAACATGAGATGGTTAGATAGTTCTGTGTCTCCAGTGTGTTGTGTTATTATTACCACTGTTTTTTTCTACGATTTTCTCTTGAAAGCATTGGCTATTGGGTTAAATGGTTAGTGATTTACCATATTTGAAAATTTAAAACAATAAATGTGTTCATTAGTCTGAAAATAGGATGACCTTTTTGCAATTCCGTTCCTTATGCAGGATGGGTGCATAGTTTGCCCATCAACTGATAGCACATTTGATCTACGAACGGGAGATATCAAGGAATGGTATCCAAAAAATCCTGTTCTGAGAGTTCTCACACCCGCTTTGAGGAAACTCTTTGTCTATCCTGTGAAAACAGATGAACAGAATATTTATATCAACATAAGAGGAGGTGTGAGATCTGATGCTTCTGCTGAAATTGTCTTTAGTGGGAAGGCTCAACCTGGTTTTACAGCAACTGATGTCAATGTTGATGAGGTAACTAACAACTGATGATTAATTTTTTGGACTAATGCCATTGCATTACATAATATTTACATTCGGCTTGCTTATTGACTAGTTCTCTATGACATGGTTAGGTTAAAATGATCGTTGACGAGGATCAAGAGGGATTTGGTTTTACTGGGAAGAACGAAATAATAAACGGGAGAGCAGCTGTTATTGGTTTCCTCCTGTTGTTGGATTTTGAGCTTTTAACAGGTAAGGGTCTTTTAAAGGGGACAGGCTTCTTGGACTTCTTATACTCCGTCACTAATGCTTTCAATTAGACATCTTCATCTGTGACTGTGTTATTTCAGCTATGAAAGTATTCCTCAGCACGATTAGTAATCACAATTCCATTTTGTGTCATGTATCTAATATTGTATATCGTGAGTTTAGATCTTGGCAAATGTACAACCTTTTGTTTTGTGTTTTCATGTTACTCTCTGTATACCATACACATTTTTAAAGTTCACATTTGACCGTGACATTCCAAAATTTGGTCTTCTCTCTTTTTTCAATGGCTTTTGAATTATTAGGATTCTCAACCAGAGGCATTTCTTCTCACGGGATAGCTGATCATCTAGTGTTTGTTTGGTTTGTGATAGAGATATAATGTAAAATCATGATTAAATTACTTTTTTTGTCATTTGGTTATGTGTAATAAAATCAACTGTAATAATATTAATAAATTGAAAACAATAGTTAATAAATATATTTAAAAGAGGTAATAAAGTCAACCTTTAATACTTACAATTTTAAAATGGATAAAAGGTTAATTAAAAATTATAACTTTAAAATTAATTTATTTTAAAGTATTTTTTTAAATGATCGCCCAAACACACTTTTTTTATGAATCCCAAACACACTTTAGTGCGTCTTTAATAACACAGTGAGTTGAACTTATTGTGATTTTCTAAAGTAATAAATAGTAGTTACTTTTGTGTTGATTTCATTGTGGATGTATACAGCTAATCCAAGTGCTTCAAGTGCATTTAATTCTACAAAAAAAAAAAAAAACATGCTTTTTAAGTGCATTCAACTCAACAAAAGGGTAGCATAAAAAGTGCATTTAATTAAAGTGTGGGTAATGAAAAAAGTGTTTTCAAAGAATAAGTTCATTAGCAATTCCACAATCTTACACCTCATTTCATTACTACCAACAATATTTCAGAAAGCCTGATTGTGGAGAGTGGGTATCCTATCTAGAGCTACTTTCTACACACACAAAAATGAACTTTTGGAGGTACAATTTCATCCACGTTATTTTTAAGAAAAATAAAAATTCCCGGCCACCCTTTTATGATTTGCCATGATTACTTTGTAGGTGGATTTGGTCGAATGTTGGCCCTTTTGCTCAGTCTTTTAAACCCATCTATCTTGTTCATCAGCTATCAATTAAGGCCTCGAATGCCTCCATCTCTTTCAAGAGTTTTTTCTTTCACTGAGATAAGTTCCTTCTCAATGTCCAGCAGCACGTCCAAATCAGTTTATTTGAAGTTAATCAATAGTTTATGACCTCCCTATAGATTCTTATTTTTTATAATAATTTTTACTTAAAAAAAACTTATAAAAATAATATCTTTGAACTCATTTTGATAAATAAAATAATAAATCTTGATTGACTATTTAATCTTGCCTTTTCAGATTATGCTTGGTGAATATTGTGGGAGAGAGCCTTTGTTACTTGAATAAAAAGGGTGTTTCTGTGAAACCAAAAAATAAAAATAAAAAAACAATGATGTTCCTGTAACCCATACAAACAACTTACAGAGATAAACTTAGATTTCATTTGGTGGTAATTCCCATATACTCCATGAAGCGCAAACGCGCAATCAACTCGATCTGCTTGTCAATTTCCAATACCAATATCAATTTCTGGGTTGGTTTGTTGTTGGTTAGGCCTGAAATGAAAGATCATTAATATTGGCATATGTGAAAGCAAGAAAAGAACAAATTTGCACTTTATATGCGTGCTCTAAGTTCACATTGCCACTGGAACGCATAATGTACGTGCTTTAGATATTTGTTGTTAGATGTGGTTTTCTCATCAAGGATTGTGATTGAACTCGTCAACTATTCTTTTAACACATGCAAGTTGCGCTAGTGGGAGGAAGAGGAAGGGAGAATCACTCTCTTAAGTTGTGAAAAGTTAAGGAGCTAGATGGCCGGTAGCTAGTGGGCGTGGGAGTGATACACCATCATAATCATTCACTTACTTTTAGTTTTTACGATTTTGAATGAAAGCCAACGTGATATATACTACTACCATCCTTATTCTTTTCGAGAAAAAAAAGAGAGAGGAATCAAAGAGATTATTTGTTTTGTTGAATCTTTAGATGAGAATGGATCTGTGTCAAAACTTTCTATCATTAATCCTTGGAATAGTGTTTGAATTTTGATGATGCTATAGCAACGCATAGGAGCATACCGTACGCCAAAGTACAAATATATGGACATGTAAACTTGTCCTTGGTATGGCAAATTACAATTATTTTTAGCATATGCTAATTTCAGATAGACTTTTCAGTTAAAATAAATAAATATTTACAAAGGTATTTGATGGATAAAGATAATCTTTTAAGTAATAACCAATTAGATCACTTGACCGACGTTATAAATTATTTTCAACACTTTCGCATATTTTTATTGTTAAATATTACTATTAAGAATTGTCAGCACGTGCTTATACTATATCCAAGTCATAGAATCAAGGAAGAACAAGAAGAGTTCTAATGAAGTGTTGACCACGTCATTAACATAACACGTCACTTGCGACGTAATCCGATATCAGTACCCACGCGCGAATCATCACTGTTACGTTTTGATATGTGGTGTGTGTGGTGCGTGAATTTCATCCCCCGGAAGAGCATGTGGCTTTACAAAAACCTCAAAGCAATGTATGTAAATTGAAATTCTCGTCTCGCCAAGTGGAACACTCCTTTTCAATAAATAGAAAAATGATTACGAGCTTTATTAAAATATTATCAGAGTCATCTCTCAAAAAAAATGTTAATAAGGTGCTCAAAATAATTTGTTTTTTTATATTAAAAGTAAGCTAATTATGTTTAAAATAAATTAATAATTATTTTTAATACCCATTAATTCTAAAATAAATGTCAAGGAAAAAAATAATTCCATAAGTGTGATGTTAAAACTAGAAACAACTGTATTTAATAAAAGATGAATGTTAATCAACATCATTAGGATATTGATTAAAAATATTTTATTAAAAAATTTAAAATTTAAAATTATTTTTTATGGAATAAATAATTTTTTTAAAAATTTTATAACTAATATCTTAAAAATACTTATTAATAAGATCCTTAATAATAAAAAAACATTTATTATATGAACAACTAAAAACTACGTATGCAATTCTGTATTTATCATTAGAACATAATTAAAAATCTGAACTAAATGAATCATCTTGAATCTAGTTGGATTGAGTTTAGTTGGTGTCCTTGGAATTCCATTGTGCCTCCAATTTGGTAAGACTTAAATGCATCCACAGACTTTTTAATATTATTGATTTGTCCGGTGCCCACTAATTGTACTTTGACCTCTGAAAATTTTGACTTTCTTTTCTTTCCAGCCACCTGGCTCTCTCCTGTTTCAATGCTCGAAAACCCTTTTGACTCTGAAAATCTTCAAACCTATATAAGCACACCCTCCTTCCCTAACAAATCACAACGCAAAGTCAATTTAAACTTTTTAATAATTATTCGTATGAGTAGGAGTTCAGCGATGCATGGAATTACAAGCACAAACAAGAAGTTGAAGGGAGTTCGGCGTCGGAAATGGGGCAAGTGGGTGTCGGAGATTCGTGTTCCGGGCACGCAGGAGCGTCTCTGGTTGGGAACCTACGCCTCGCAGGAGGCTGCCGCGGTTGCTCACGACGTTGCCGTTTACTGTCTGAGGAGGCCTTCTTCGTTGGATAAACTTAACTTCCCCGAGACCTTGTCTTCGTACAATGTTCAGCTCAGGGACATGTCTCCGAGGTCTGTGCAGAAGGTGGCTTCCGATATTGGCATGGACGTTGATTCCAGAAACATTGTTGCTGGTAAAACTTCAACGGTGGTGGCAGAAACTAATTACGAGAGTGATGAGAAGAAAATTGATGAGAGGAGTAGAACTGTGTGTAATGTTGATGGAGGTGGTGCTGGTGACCATTCTGATGTGTTTTGGTGGGATGCTATGGGGAATGAGGATGGAGGCTCTTGGCATGGAAGTGGTGGAGATTCTAAAGAAAGGGATCAGGTCTTGAGCATTTCCATTGAAGATTATCTTTAGCTGTTTTAGGTTTTTTTTTTTTTTTTTTTTTTTTTTTTTTTTTTTTTTTTTTTTTTTTTTTTTTTTTTTTTTTTTTTTTTTTTTTTAAAGAATCGAAGAGAATATTAAAGAATTTATAATTGATAGGGATCTTTTTTTTAGTATGTGAATAGTTTAGGGGTTACGACTTACAAATTACGAGTAATTACTATTAGTGCTTTTTAAAGGTCAGAGATCAATATGTTTCCCTGATAATATAATTTGCTTTATGCTGCCATTTTAAAGCAAAGGAAAATGAAATTAAAAAAGGTAAAAGAAGAAAAATTGTCCCCCCAAAATGAACCTGGTCAATTTCACACTTTCACGCCATTTGCATTTCTGCACGTTGTTAATTCCCTTGGTAAATCACTAAAAGTAAATCTTGAGTGCGTTTACCTTTTCTAACCACGTAGAGGCAATTGAGTGTTGACGAAAATATTCCTTTATAAAAAATAATTACTCCATTTAGTGTCTTCCGTTTACTTGTAATAATTCAACTTGTGAATAAGATGAAAGTTTAATTTTTTCAACATCATCAACATCAACATCAACAGCACCTTTAACCCAAATTAATTGGGGTCGGTGGTAGATGAACCCAATGATAAATCGAAAATAGAGCAAAAGAGAGAAACAAAGTTAAAATAAAAGAATGGTGAGAGGAGAAGAGAAAAGAAGATAAAAAGAATTAAAACAGGGAACAACTGGAACATAGAACTACTAAAGGGTTTAACCCTCCATCAGACTTATAGTTTTTCTCCATTCCGTCCTAAGACATACCATCCGCCAATCTAAATCTCACTCCATTAGGTATTGTTTAACTACCTTTCCCCAGGTAAGTTTTGGTCGACCTCTACCTCTCTTTGTATCTAGCTCTTGGTAACATACTCTTGTTCTAACAGGAGCATCTAATGGTCGTTTCATAACATGCCCAAACCATCTCAATCTATGCTCCCTCATCTTTTCACATACTGGTACCACTGATACCTTTCGTCGAATATCCTCATTTCTTATCTTATCCATCTTCGTATATCCGCACATCCACCTTAACATCCTCATTTCTGCTACCCCTATTTTATGCTCATGTTGCCTATGTGCTGGCCAGCATTCCGCTCCATA
>PYAF01001578.1:719634-738424 GCA_007407185.1 Glycine tomentella | reverse complement strand
TATTTCTTAAATAAATGGTGTATATGTCATGAAATATGTAATAAAATTAACATTTTTATTAAGTTAATTTTATTTTTATACATTGAATAAATATGAAATTAATATTGTATATATAATAATAATAAATTTTCAGTTAAAAATTTTATTATTTGTATTGTTGTATTAAAAATTATTCACAAAATATATTTTTAAATAGAAATAAAATATATTAGGATAATATTAATTAATTGGTATATATATATATATAATAGTTTATAACTGATTTTTTATATTTAACAATTGAATTATGTATCATATTCATTAAATTTAGTATTAAATCCGAAAATTTTTCAGATAGTCAACTTCACTTATAATATATTAATCTATTATTATATTTATTAAATAAAATATATTAATGGACACATATTATATGAACCGACAATGTGAAAATGGGTTGATTCTTTTTGTGGACCATCTAGGAATATGGTTTACGGTAATCAGTTATATTTAATGATTTTATTAAGTTTTTCATTTTTTCATTAACAGTAATTCATGGAAATTCCTAAACTGAATTTGTCTCAATTGTCTCGTATTGTTGGGAAATTCAGACCTACCAAAAAATATTAGTCAAAATTATATATCCAAGTTCATACACAAACGCAATTCTAAATATGAGTTCGCTTCAACATCACAAATTAAACATGATTTGAGATATGAGAGTCACCAAAATAACCGATTCAAACAGATATGTGATTACATTCTTAAAGAATTTTTTTTAAAAAAAGTAATGATTATTTAACAAAAATAATATAAATCATTGTATATTAAAAAAATTATAAAATTAAATTGCATATAATTATCTTATTTATATATAAACCAATAAATACATTACTATATTAAATTACCCACTTAAAAATAATTTAGTTATCTTTATTTAAATATTATTTATCATCTTATTTATCTTAATTAGTATTCTTCCTTTTGTTAATCCTATCAGCACCAAACTAACTAAAATTAATGGTAAGTACTTAAAAAAACACTCAGAAAATGTCAAGATCTAAAAGTAACAAAATTTTGTAAAACTAAACCCAAAAAAAGGGTCATTTATTTGTAACAACTTAAAATATATTTAAGCCTTCTTTACAACAATTAGTTTGTGAAACAAATTTTATAATAAAAAAAACTCAAATATATTACTAAATTGATAATATATATATATATATATATCAGTATTCTAATAATTTTAATTGTTAATAATTTAACTTTATATTGTACTAGGATCTAGTGACCCGTGTTATATGCACGGTAAATATTATTTTTAAATATTTCATAAAATATTTTAAATATGTTAATTTTTTCTTGAAATGTGTATTAAAAATGATTTATAACTAAAAAATTAATTTATTTTAACCACGGATGGTAATTATAATATTTTTAGCTATTAATTATTGTTCATTTAGATAGTCGATTTGATATCTAGTAGATTATGGTTTTTAAAAACAGTAAAATGTGAGAAAATACAATCAATTATGGATTAGATAAGAGAGTAATTTAAATAATTGTTGTTAAATAATATTTAAAATGAATTTTTTTTATCACATATATCTTTTACTAAATACAATTTTGTTCAAGTCGGATAAGATCACCATAAACAATAAAACTTTACCTTTTTAAGTATTTAACACATTTGTATATTCAAAACTATAACTCAAAACCTCTAATTAAACTATATCAACCTCAGGCTAATTGACCAGGTGCTTGGTAGTATTATAATAAAAATTACTTGCTCATGCAATAAAATAATTAAAGCAATTCACCAAAATATTAAAGCAAAGATTTTTTTTATATAAAATTACATTTTTAACTATAAATTTTTAATTTAAAACTTAACTTAAAAATGATTATTGTTATGCATTACACATATATATGTTATATATATATATATATTTATTTTTCTTTTTTTATTCTAGGTCAAAGACCACGAATGTCTTCCAACTCATTGGATTAAAGATTACTTTCACTCGCAATGAGTGACGGTCTTTAGCTAAAGAGAATTTTACATATAGTAAAAATTGAACACATTCTTCAGCTAAATAGATCGTTCACATTCATATGAACACAATAAAACCTTCCACCACTTCGTCAACCTTTTGAATTATATATGCTATATTCTAAACAATATTATAAAATAGTTTAAAATAGTACCTAAAGAAATCTTTGTTAACCATATCCATATTTACTACCTCAAGACCTTAACTGATTTTTCCCCACATTTTCTGTATATTTGCCCTTTTGTACTTATAATAGAGAAATTGGTCTGTACTAGTCCATAGAGATCATGGAATGTTATACATCAGCGTAGGATTAATTTTGGAATTCACAGATATTTAGTATCCCATTGGTACTATCCCATGATCCTGTTGTGACTTGATCCATCTCATTGTTAAGGAAAACATCAAAATAGGGACTATTCAGTCCAAATGCAAATAGGTAACTCAATTTTAATTATAAAGTTGATTTCTAACCTGTGTGGTGTAGAGACACATAAATTGCACTTGCAACAATAAAATAAATTGCACAGTAACTTGATATTTTGGGCAATTTCAAAAAAAAAATTGTGAAAAATTAAATTTATTTCACAATAAATAAAACTTTTCAACTTTTCCATTAACAAAAGTTATTTGAATGTGAAACTTTCAATATTATGTAAATTTATACTTGTTATATTTATTATCCAAACAATTATTTTTTAAACTCATTTTTAAAACAGTATTCCCAAACACGATAAGTACTGATTAAAACAAAATCAAATCAAGAGAAATCAAATTCATCCAAAATTAAATTTGCATACCATCACCCATACACACACTTAACATTCAAAAGCAAAAATGAGTATGAATTCCGAAGAGATATAGTATATATAGATAGCAACTAGATAGTTTTTGCAACAAGTACTTCTCGATTGGTGTGACCGTTTAATTAACGTTTTACAGTGAAAACAAAATGAACATTATTATCAAGAAGCGCTTGGAGTAGATGTGGCTCCTTCCCTCCTTACATATCAAGGCTATGATTGTTTAATACTTGTGCAAATCTTCATCGAGCCTCCACCATCACTTTGTTAGGCAATTGCATGTCTACATATATAACCCGTCCATGTAATATCTGTAATAAGAGCTGATTCATTTTCTGAATTTGGGCATTTCATTAGGAAAAAAATAATTAAAGTTAGTAGATTCTGGCCTTTCCGTTCATGCCAATCTGTGCCTTGCATGCTTCTTCCTCTTTAGCAAAAGTCACATATCCAAAACCTTTGGATCTATTCTTGGCTTTGTTCAGTATTATATTAGCTGGAAAAGTGAAATGATATTTGCGTTAGAATTCTAATCTGGAAGAATTTAGGCACTGTAATGACAATAGAAGCACATACCCTTCAGGACACTGCCGTATTGAGAAAAAGCTTTGGCTAATTCCTCCTCTGTCGTAGAAAATGCTAGACCTGCATCAAGATTTACAGGTCATAAGTCATAACAGCAAGACATTTTATGTTTATGGTAAATAAAAAATACATCTGCTACAGGTAACACACCAAAAGCACCTTGGGGGATCCAAAACAGAAGGGTGGAAGAAATCAAGAAAATAGTCAAAGTGCACTCAAATAAACCTCTCCCCGATTTAAAGCACTTCAGGACTTGGGTGGCTTCATGAATCCTATTAAAGACCACAAGTAATTCGTACTGCATGGCCATTACTTAGTGTGTAGATGAAGTAGGTATCATTCAGCAGTTCTTACATCAGGCATTCAGGCTAATTGATTAAGTATATCAGAAGAAAGCATTCAAAGAAGTAAAATTCATCATAGGAATCAGTAAATGACAACATGAGAATCATCTGGCTGACAAAAAAATCATAATCTGTCTTCTTATTATATATCCTTCAAAATCATTCTGAGTCATGGATTCCAATTAATCAAGGAGAAGAGTAAAGTTTTTTTGGCAATATGTCCTTTATGCAGGATGTTGTGTTTATAGAAGGGGTGTAATGGCAGATTTTTTCAATCAGAAACTTCTTCCCTTTTCGTGGGATAGAGTTGTTTTCTTGGCTTTACATATATGTCAGCACATGGGTTGTTTACTCAGTGATATAGGAGAGCTCTTGTGTCTGTTGCACTATTTCTTTGCTTATCCTTCTGCTTTGTAATGTTCTTCTCTCTGTTTCATGCTGAATTCTTCTTTCATGAAATAATTAATTTAACCAAGAGCTTAATGATTATGTGCCAGAAAGATTATGCAAACTAAAATTTCCAATTAAGTCATGGATTTATTCGATTCATATGCTAAAACTAATGCCACACAATACTAGTCACTCTGGCAGCTAGAAAAATGTATTCTTGTTCTATGTTCTTCATAATAGAAACAATTGATGGCAATGACAAAAGCAAAGCAAGACAATGAAAAAAATCAAACTTAATTGTTACAAGTACAGGTTTTAAAGTTCAAAATACTCAGTCTGGCCAAAGAGGAAAGTGAGACAGCAAAAAGAAAAGAAAAAGAAAGAAAGAATGTACCTTTGACAAAAACCTTGGAAGTCATCGTTCGGCGGAAGAGAAGTTGAGATGGAGAAGCATGGGGTTTTAAGTGAGATAGTATGACTCTGGAAAATTCTCTCATAGATGCCATGTTAAATTGGGGAGCACAGTTCTCAACTAATTAGCAAGCAAAGAAGTACATGGGCCAAACCTGCAAATTAAAGGCCTTATGGGGCTCCAGAGTTGTAGCCTGCTTTAGAAATCCCTTGAAAAGATTTGCCCAAGCAAAACATATATTTTCCACTTCTCTTATGAGAAGTACTACTTTGTAAGATTTGCTTGTTTATTATTTTATTTTTTAAAAAGTAATTTTATGGTAAAATTTATTTAAATTATGTTCACTAATTTTTATTTACTTGAGTGTCCTTTGGACACAAAAGCTCAAAGCTCCCACTGTTCCAAGTGTTTACAAGGGTTCAAGCAGACAAGCACCAATAATGTTTCAAGACCGGATAAATTGAAAAAAAAAAAAAAATACAGAAATATAACAATTTTTTCAATTTCAGCACATAAACGGGTAAATGTAAAAAACTAAAAGCCATCAATCATTAGGACCTGAGGTTGCTGTCAAAAACACAGAAGAAATATTTTTTTCATTGAACTAAATTCATGTGCAGTAACAATAGGGAAATACATGATCATGCTCATGCATTTTAAAAAGAGGGGAAAAAAAATGAAGACAGAACTGTACAATAAAAAAAAAATGCTTGGATAAAACACAAAAGACAAACTTATCAGAAAAAATAATTTAGAGAACAAAAATACAGCAGCAACAAAACTTGAACAAGGACAAAGTAGAAAGGTCTCCATTGTTAACGGTAAAGACCATTTCTTCCTTCAACACAGTTTGAATACCTATCCAAACAGTTCTGCCACGAGATTGAGGCAACCATCTATCTTATCAAAATAACTCCTGCAGTCCTGCTATCTCCCCCCACACCACACCACAAACCACACTCACAAATTATCGCTAACTTGTCACAAAATCAATGCAACTTAAAACCCAACCAAGAAATTCCCCCAAAACAAAACATTACTATTTTTCTGGCAGGATTCCATAATAAATCCCAACCTCCCTTGCAACTTAAATTAAGTTGGCCAGCTTGAAGTCTTTAGTTAGTAGTTACAAGTAAATCAATGTTCGAGCAAGCAGCGGTTAATCTAAGAATCCAATTGAACGCAAAAAAACCGTAATGGAATGGAATGAAGGGTAAGAGCGAAGAGGGGGGAAAGAAAATAACGTACCGATTGCAATTGGAGACAAGTGAATCCACCCACGCTTCTGATTTTCAAGGGAAGTGAACAGCACAAATGCTTTAATACAATTACACAGGTATAAAAATGTCTAATTTAATATCAATATTAATTAGTTCAACCAACTCATCCCTTAAGGTATTATTAATTATTAATAGTATATATTGTAAAATAAGCTTAAATAACGTTTTTGCCTCTACAAGATATGATATTTTTTATTTTAATTCTTTAACCTTTTTTTGAGTTCTTCTAAAATTTAAACTTTTTTATTTTAGTCTATCAAAACAATTAATTATATACTAGTGGATAAAATAATTGTAAAAAAAAATAATCAAAATGAACAAAAAAAATTATAAAATTAACAACTAAAAAGATTTTATAAAACCTATTCTATTTATTATCTAATAAAATAATATTCTTAACTATTAACCAATATTGTGGTACATGATTGATTGATAAGATAATTTTATCTCTTAAATATATATTCCATACCAATCTCTTACCATTTTTCATTCTATTTTTTTTTATCAATTTTGTTTTTTTTCTAATATTTTTTATTTTGTTATTCTTCTTAGTGAAAAAATAGATTGCCTTCTTGATCCCTTTTCTTTCTCGAGCTTTCATAAGTTCTTTTCCAAAAATACTTAATTTTTTTAAATAAACTATCATTTTCATCCCAAAAGTATCACACTCTTTCCTAAATGGTCCTTAAATTGATAAAAAAGATATATATTTTACAGACAAGATTGATAGTTTATTCTAAAAATTTTATGACAATAGATTAGTTATTCAAATAATCTAGAATCTTATCTTTCATTAGTGTTTATACTGAAAATGCACTAGTTAAAAGAGTCCTAAAGTTGAATAAGAATTTTAAAAACTCTTATAAGCTCTCTATTATGTGTAAACATGCATAATAATGGGGGTTATCACACTTGTTTAAGGAGTATGTTTTTTAATTTCTTTTTTTCTGTTGAAGGTATATTTTCTAATTTCTAATGATATTGTAATTATTTTTGCCTTTTTCTCACATGTTTACATGTATGATATATCCAAGGGCGGAACCAGGTATTAGCCTACAGGGGCTACTGCCCCCTAAACAAAACTCTTAAAATATTTTCAAGTAAAAAAATAAATTGCTCCCCTCTATTATTTTTCATTCATGAGTAGAAAATACCCTCCATTTATAAATCTATATTTTTGCCTTCCTACACATTACTTGCTGGTTCCCCCACTGACTATATATCTTTCTTGTTTGTGGGATGGGGTGGTGCTTCGGCCCAAATTTTTTGGCCTAGGGCATTTTTTATATAATTGATCATTCAATAGTTATATTGGGCTCAGTCAATCTTATCCTTAGAGTCAGTTACACTATACCTACAAGGTTAGCAATGCCTGACCGTAATGCTAATGATCTCGATTGGTTCATCTATCATCTGGACCAAATGGTCTATAATTTCTTGACCATCCTAATTGAATATTCCACATATTCTATTGGCAAATCCATAAATATATAATTAGCAAGTTGATATATCTGAAATTTGCTTCTTTTTGGTGATCAAAATAATAGTATAAGCAAATTTAAGAGATAGATGTATCACGCACACCTAGCTTTACCAGTGTGTCCCCACACTGGTTTTCCTCTCTGAGCGTATGTGTGATAGTAACATTCCAAATTGCCAATCTTGATTGATCTCGTGCAGCAATGTTGCGTATACTATTGATGAAAAGGAGGCAAAGCTTCCCTTACCAACCCAATTGCTGTAGCCAGCCAGAATAACAGATGAGGCTCCTAAAGCCTTTGATTCCAAGCCAATCTCAAGGCCAATAATAACTCCACATAAGTGTTGGTTGCAGTACCACATTAATATACCATCCTTGAGTCATGTATATCGATGAAAAAGTGGAGTCCCCTGAAACCAAGCAATTTCCACATACGTTTCATGATTACGCAGTCTCTGACACAGTAAAGAAGGGTTTCCTGAGCAGTGAGGCAGTCCCTGACAAAGTTCAAGCAAGTCTCTTTCAACTCCTTGGTATCCAATCTTCCACTGATCAACTTGCTCTTCCTCCATCTGAATTTTCACTACTATTCTGTCCAAGTTGAACCTCGATTAAATTTAAATTTCAATGATTTTTAAGTTAATGACTTGGATTTAGTTAGGTTGCTTTTATCCTTTCCCTGTTATGTTGGCTTCAATAACCCGAACTTCCTGTATATAAAGCAGTATTTGATAATTGAATTGATTGAGTTCTTTTCCCCCTCATGCTAACAACTAATTTTCTTTTCCACTTGACTACACCATTTTAAGTACGATTCTATCACTTTCTTTTTAAATAGATGTCATTTCTCTTTCTTCAACATGCCATATGCAATGGTCCTAACATTAAAAAATAATAATTGATCGACACTGACGCTTACCAAACATCTGAAGAAGAAAAAGATGAAGAATAGCAAGGATTTGATAACAGCAATAATACAAGGTCTCGAAAATTAGTGATCTAAAATCACAATACAGACATGGTGGTGGGCAATGGACATAAAAATACAATGATTATATGTAAGTGCAACTGCTACTCGGATTGGCTTAATGCCGTGAAGCATTGATACGTAAATTACACGTGTGAAACCAATAATATAAATAAAAAATAAGGAAGATATTGCCAAAAAAAAGGGGGCAGGTTATAGCCTTTAAGGCGTCTGAGTGGCGGCGGTTTCTAGCTTTGCTCTGAGGTCTTTCCTTAATATCTTTCCTGATGGAGACTTGGGAATAGCATGAACAAAATAAACTTTGTGCAGTCTTTTGTAAAACACTACCTGTTGACAACAAATTAAACAATAAGCTTCAATTAATTTATATGTGCAGTCTTTTACATTTACTAATGTAAATCACTTCATGTTGTTATGTATTTGATCGATGTGAATGAAGTTAGCCAAATTGTATAGAAGTAGCTAGTAAAATATAATTATTGTCACCGTCACATACCTGTTTAGCTATAAACTCTTTTACAGCCTCTTCAGTTAGATCAAGGCCGTTTGATCTCACAACGAAGGCAACAGGAACTTCACCAGCAGCAACATCCTTTTGTCTGTTAACATATTGATAAAATTATTAGTCAGTCATGTCCACTATATATGCACAATAAGCCATTAAAATTCAGATTAAGAAGCTTACGGGACAACAGCTGCATCTGCAATGGAGGGATGGCTTACAAGAAGCCCTTCAAGTTCTGCAGGGGGCACCTAGCAGAACAAAAGAATAAATATAACTAATTACATTTTGTCACATTGTTTTCTCTCTATAAAACTATATGAGGCAAATTTAAATGCTTATTAATATACCTGGAAGCCTTTATATTTGATGAGTTCCTTCACCCTGTCAACAATGAAAATTTCGTCGTCATCATCTACATAGCCAATATCACCGGTGTGAAGCCAACCCTCTGAATCTATGGTCGATGCTGTCGCTTTCTCATCGTTCAGATATCCTGGCATATTTAGAATTAAGAGTAAGTGCATAGCCAATTAACATTTTTTTTATAAAAAAATAAATTAAATTAATTGTTTCCTAATAGTGTATTAAAAAAAAAAACTCCAGAAGAACACTATATTATATATACCTTTCATGATCTGTTGCCCTCGGATGCAAATTTCACCGGGTTGATTGTAGCCAAGAGAACGACCAGTTTCAGGGTCAACAACCTTGAGTTCTGCATTTCTGACTACGGTACCACAAGAGCCTGATTTTGTTCGGAAAGGTTGCTTTGCAAAGCCCAAGCACATGGACAACACTGGTCCTGCTTCTGTCATTCCGTACCCCTAAACATAAATGCATTTTACGATGTCCCAAGTTTAGAATTTGATTTTGTAATGTACCTTAAGAACATACAATATAAGAAACACAAACACATAGCACATATTTATGTTCGCAACGTTGCGCATTATTGGCACCAGTTTGTGTAAATATTCCGTTTGTAATTCAACCATTAGTAATGTTATTAAGTGTATGTTTAAAAAATAATTACTCGGTTTTATAAAAATTCCTAAAACTTACTAACATAATTAATTATTCTTTTAAAATAATAAAAATATTTAAAATTTAGATACCAATAAATTGATTCGAATAATATTATATTTGATCTTCTTTAATAACATCCCATATCTTGTATAGTGTTGGTTGGCATTAAAATTAGATACCAATAAATTAATAAATATTTCTGAAGTACCAAAAATAATATTTATTAAAATTTAGGCAATTAGGCTGCAGTGCACTAGAGCACATCGCATTGCCACTGAATCGTTGACTGGTATAGTGTTGGTTGGCATTACATCAATTGGCCAATTTAACTAACCCACACTACAACGAAAATGAAGGTGCCAAGTTTGACCCTGGTTAGGTCCATTTTGGTGTCTGGTGAGGTAATATTTTAATTTTAGTATATTAACATATAAAAAATAGCATTCTTTTAAAGAAAAAAATATAAAAAAAGAGTAAAATATACGCTAGAGAATCCTGACGGAAATTATTTGAAAAAGGATTGACATGTAGAAGTCCAATTTATGCGAGAATTAGTGTACGTAACGAAAAAAGTTTAACCACCTCAAGTTGCAAACAAATGGGAATAAAATAAAATAAAAAGGAAGAGAAAAAAATGCATATGCTCCGGATCACTTGAACCAAAATATGACTGAGTATTAATAAAAAAAACTGCATGTACACGGTATTAAAAACATTAACAATATATTTTGTTTAACATTTTTATGTTTATATTGCTAACATCATTCAATGAGTCCTTTAAAAAAAACATTATTCAATGAGACTTATATTGTACGTCACTTAATAGTAAATAATCAAAAACAGTATCAAAAGCCTTTAATGTTATAGATCGAACTGGTAAATGTTTTGAAACTGTTCCTTATTGATAAATTGAGAACGATCGGGACGAGTAGCAAAATTCAACTTGGAAGAAGCAAACTGTAGTTTGCGATGACTCCAAACTCCAAAGTTATTATGAAATACTACAGGTTTGTCCCTCCTATTCCCCCGGACCCCAAATCCAACTTTCCTTTCCATTTCCGTCGCCATCATAATTAATACTATTTGATTTTCATATATTCTCCAATATCTTTTATAATTTTCCTGCCGAAAACTAATTTACGTTTGGTCTACTTCACTTGGCCACGTTTAGAGTTAAGACACCAAACACAAGGGGAGACGCCAAAAAAAGAAAGAAAGAAAACGTAAATCGTCTTTTGCTAATAAATGTAAGAAAAGCTAATTAAGTAATTGGCCAGAATGCCATCACTGAATTGATTCCCCCGCCTTTCCAACCACCGTGACCGCATGTAAAAGTTCTATGAAAAATAAGTAGCCACACAAAATACAGGTGGGAGAGTTAAATGAAGATAATGTTTATCTAATCTAACTATAAGGTTGATTGTAACACATTCTTTAACATGTAAGTTGTTTTTTTCATTAATTTAAATTTATTGAAAAATATAGTTAAATAAAAATGAAACCTGTGTAAATTTATAATTTATTATAAATGAATTTAAGATTATACACTGAATATTTAAAATAATTTTATATTGAATGTCTTAGTTAGTGTATAAATTACTTGTTTAACAAAATAACTTTAACGTGAGGTGGGATTGAACGCAAGTGTAATTAAATATTGTAAAGTGTGGTGTAAGTTACCTGTCCCAAGACAGCTTGAGGCATCCTGTTCTGGAGAGCCTCCTCGAGCTCCTTCCCCAAGGGAGCAGCTCCGGACAGCACTAACCGTATTGAACTCAGGTCAAAATCCGCCACCATCGGATTCTTTGCCAACGCCAGCACCAGCGGAGGCACCACCATCGCCACCGACACGCGGTGCCGCTGTATCAGCTCCAGCAGCGTCCCAATCTCGAACTTCTGCATCAACAAAACTGCACTCCCCGCCCTGAGCGCGCACAACAGCACACTGTTGAGCGAGAATATGTGAAACAGCGGAAGCACGCAGAGGAGCACGTCCTCGGTGGTGAGGTAGAGGTTAGGGTTCTCTCCGTCAACTTGCTGCGCCACACTCGTGGTTAAGCTCTTGTGCGTGAGAATCACTCCTTTAGGTAAACCAGTCGTGCCGGAGGAGAACGGCATCGCCACCGCGTCGTCCGGGTGGATCTCCACCTCCGGCACGTCGCTCTCGTTCGCCTCCGAGAGGACAGAGAAGTGGAGGCAATTCTCCGGCGGATCGTCGACGGTTACGACCTTGAAGTCCTCGCCGAGCTTCACGCCGTCGTGGTTGCGGAGCTTGTCCAGGTACATTGCCTGTGTTATGATAAGCTTCGCCTTGGAGACGGTGAACTGCTTGAAGATCTCCGCGGCGGTGTAGAACGGGTTGGCGGTGGTGGCAACGGCGCCGATCATGGAGGCGGCGAAGAAGGAGAAGACGAACTCGGCGGAGTTCTGGAGGAGGATCATGACGACGTCGCCCTTGCGGATTCCGAGGTTGGACAATCCGGCGGCGATCTTGCGGGAAATAAGGTGTGTCTGGGCGTAGGTGAAGGTTTTGGCGGCGGGTCCGACGATGAGGCATGGTTGGTCGGCGAATTCGGAGAGGTTCTGGAAGCAGTAGGCGTGGAGAGGGAGGTGGTTGGAGATTGGTATATCTGGTAATTTTGATTTGAAGACATGGGTAGTTTGGGGATCACAAACTTGGTTTTGATCAGTTATTGGGGCATCAAGAGAAGGAGCTACAGTTATCATGGTGTCTTAATGAGTTTTAGTTATTTTTCTCTCTCTCAGTCACTGAAATGAGTTTACGTGGGCGAAGAAATAAAGAAGTGTGGTAAGTAATATAAGGGAGGGAAGGGGGTGTTAGGTGGGAAGGAATGAATGAATGAATGAGAAGTAGTAGATGGAGAAGGGGCAGCCACGACTTGAGTCACGTTGAGAACAAGCGTTCTTCTTCTAGCCACTCTTACTTACCTACCTACCCACCCCCTTTTCTGTCCTTTTCTCTCAGCCTGCCATTGTGGATCATTTACAAACTATTCTTATTAAAATGCATGGGTCAGCTCTACCCTCTCCCAATGCCAAAATTAAATAAATCAAATTCTCAGTGAAAAAACATTAAAATTTACTTCATTTTTCGTGTTTCAAGACTTTCTATTATAAATTTACCTTAATTCAAGAAGAAGAAAAAGTATGATTTAATATATGACATGAGACCCGAGTTAACAAAATTCACTCATAGATCAACCATGCAAGGTATATTTTCAGATATTTTATCTGTATATAAATTTAGTAATAAAACAAATATACGGAAACCAATAAAAAAAAGGTTGGTGAGAGTTTTTTTTTTTTTTAAATTGCTTCAATAGCTTATTATTATTATATGGTTCAAGTTTTTTCTTGCTGAATATTGTAGGATTAAAGTTATTAATAAATTAAAAAGAAGCTTGTTGCCCCAGTCATATGTTAATTTATGTCATTATTTCCGTCACAAAACTTGATATTTGTCTTGTCCACTTTTATGTTTTTAAAGTAAACTCTTTTTCTCTTTATGTAAAATGTTACATACATGTTAAAATATATTTGTTCAGTTTTTATGATTCGTGTTAAAAAATAAAACCAATACAGCGAGAGAGTGAAAATAAATAAATATAAACCTTCTTTAATTTGTCAAACACAATGCCTTAAAATATTCGTATATATATATATATATATATATATATATATATATATATATATATATATCTTTTGGTCGGTATGGTGCTCAGGTCAAACTGCCCATGTGTATATATATGGCATGTTGAGTTTATAGGATTATGATTTTTCTTCGAGAAAGAAAATACGATAAGTTAATTATTAACTTAATTAATTTATATATGGAACCAGTCAAACAAAAAATATATATATGGCAGTAACTATATTTAAATACAAATAAATTAAAATATATAACCATTTAAATATAGCTAATTAAGTAAATAATATTTTCATTTAACTTTTGTAGTTTTTGTAGGCAGACATCACTAATATGTAAAAAAGAGTAAAAAACCAAATTTAATGATACAAAAATAAATAAATAACTGATAACTAATCTTTTAAAAAATGTTATTTATAAATTACTAAAAAATATTATTCATTAAAAACAATTCATAAGATCAAACAAATTTTTCAATTAATCTTTTTTAACATTCAAGAAAAAACTAATATATAAATGACTTGGTAGGAAACACAAGACGTTTACAATACAAAACAAAGTCAACAATACACATACAATTCATAATCCCTTCTCTTTAATAAGTTTTTATTATTAAAAGTTGTGATTAATTCCTTATTAGTGTTGGATTTAAAAGGTCATTTTTTACTAAAGTGTTCCATTAATTTTTGAGTTAAAATGTCGAATATTGAATGATATTAATGGATGGTAATAGTTACTGAGTGTATTCTTGATGATAGAATAATATATATATATATATATATCACGTGTGTTTGGTCGTTAAGTTCATATCTTTATTTTTTGTCTAATATATATCATCTACTGAGAGAATGAGAGCTTGGAAGAATTAAAACAAAGCAAGTATTTTATGGTGAAAATATATTATAATTCTATTTTTTGTATCTGTTAATGATCAGTGTTTCATTTTATTGTTTGAAATATCATAGATTTATTAATTTAGTCATACATCCCCGTCATTTACATAGTTTTCATGCTAAAACATAATGTTGGCGATAGCATATGTAACATTGTGTAGGACGAGTATGATGTGTCAACACAAGCCGAAAAGGATCCCAACAAAATCTATATCCATAAATGCCAGGCTTATGAGACTTCCTTGACCAAATAAGCTGCAACACCAACTGCTTGAACCCCCCGAACTTGCAGTCAAAATAATTACCATGCCGTAATCAAATCCAAGTCACTAACACGATAAGCTATTAAAAAAAGTTAAAATCTGAAATGACATACCAAAAACAATAAGCTACTAACAAATTTTATTTATTAAATACTTAAAACTTTTCAACCAATAAAAAAATTAGAACATAACCCATAATGTTTCTGGAAATATGATTTGTTAAGAATATAATATGATAATTGATGTTCCGCAGCGAATGGTGGGTTGGGATATGAAGTTCGTCTGGGCAAATTGTTTTTTTTTTTTTTTTTGAAGTGGTTGGTTACCTTGTATATTTTTCTTACTAATTTGGTAGGTCACTTTACCGAATTTTACAAATTTAAACTTCAATATCGACTGCAGGAAATCTGTGTCTACTGAAATACACGTGATTATTAATTTGCATGACAACTACGTTAAAAATAAAAAAATCGACACCATACCAACCGATCGCAATACTTCATTTGCAATGCATGGTCAACGAAGTTGATAGATCACGACAAAGAATCATGGTTTGGTTGTTGCGGGAGCATTTGACTCGAGAGTAGGGATTATTGTGATGTAATTTGGTTTGTTTTAATTTTTTAATTAAAAAACACAGGAAAAATACATAAAAATAGTGTGATTCAATTTAATTCTATTGAATATAATATTAAATCTGAAACAAACTAAACTATTTTTTTGTTATTCAATTCGGCGTTTTTTTTAAAAATTTATTTTATACCTTTAAAAATTATTTTTATTTAACAACTAACAAAATAAATCGGCATAGTAACAAAATAAATCGGCATAGCATACACTATAATTCACCAACAAAAAAAAAAAGCATACACTTTAATAACTTTAAGTAATCACACAGTATAATAAATATTTTACAAACACCTTTTAAAACGTATATTACAAACCATTAGTGTTACCTAAGCAACTAAGCATTCCCTCCCATGCCAATGTCTTATCCTTGATCTTTTCCTCATTCACAAACCCTCCACACAGCACCCTACTAATTTTCCCTTGGTTCACCCTCGACACATTGGAACCATCCTCACACTCAAAACTACCACTTACTAATATTACTTCACTGTTGTAATTATTTTTTCACCTTCAACGATCTGTAGCTAGTCAATAATTAAAAATAACAATATAAGCAAAAGGCATACTGCAGGCCCACATTAAAAAGCATAACAGAAATTTCAAGTAATGGAAGCTGTCACCATCATTGAAAAGAAATCGCAGCTTGCGACTATATAATTATTGGAGTATACGGGGTCCAAATATTGTCAATGCCAAAACACCAATTGATGCACAACTTAGTTGACCCAATAACATACTGTACTTGTGCATAATCATATGTGGCTGATTTAGTTCTGAAGTAGTTCAGAAATAATTGTCAAAAATGGGGGCAAACGCTGATTTTGATTTATGTAAGAACAGGAAAAAAAAAATAGTCAGTGACAGGAAAGCCTTAATCAGCAGAAAGCTGAATATGATCACATTTCTGGAATTAAGTTCTAAACAAAATTCATAAGCACAATACACAACATAATTTAAGTCCATTCATCAGTAGAACCAATATGTAGAATCAAGAGAGAGAGAGAGAAAAAACTAATTTTAAATAAAAAAATTGCTGACAGATTCATCTGACAAAAAGAATGACCTATCAAGGGAACTGGAATGAACCCCCAATTTGGTCAGTACCAGCAGGGGGGTTGATAGCCACCCAGAGGAGAGAAATTGTGATTGCTATGAGGCCTGACCACACAAAAACTATGGTAGGTGTCCTCCCTCTTCTTCCCATCAAACCTTTTGCAAAGGGATAGAGATGAGCTAAGACCCAAAAACTGAAGAAAACACCACCAAGTAGACGGCTCCACTGTGGTATGACACTGTATATGGTTCTGCTAACTCCAACTGCTATTGCTATTAAGTTTACCATCATAATAGTGATAGGTGGTATCATAAGGGATGTCCATTTCACAATATAGAGATCAGCAAACTCATCATCTACATCATCACCACCAGATTTTGAAGTCAAGGTGAATGAGATTTCAATCCCTGCTATGACTTTGAGCAAACCTTGAAGCACCGCAGCTAGATGGGCACTGGTCCCTCCAATCAGCCAAAACTGCTCATTTCTCCACCATTCTTCCAGCTCAATGCCAGACCACTTAATTTCAAGCACTGCAAGCATGCACAGAGTCACAGTGATGCCCAAGAGGTAAGAAAGAAAAGTGACATTGAGGGTTTGGACAATGAACTGGCCAGAGAAGAGAGATAGTGCAGGAAGGAAGCAGTAGACAATTAGGAATATGGATGTGAAGGGGTATATTCCAACATTTAGGTATGCAATTCTTTGAAGAATTTTCATTCTTGGGCTAGCCAGGAGCGCATTGTTTCGAGAGAAGAATATTTCAACTGAGCCAGTAGCCCATCTAAGGACCTGATGCAGCCTGTCAGTGAGATTGATGGGAGCAGTTCCGCGGAAGGCATCACGCTTGGTCACGCAATAAACTGATTTCCATCCCCTATTGTGCATCCTATATCCAGTGACCACATCCTCTGTCACAGATCCATAGATCCATCCAACACGATTTCCCCACTCAGTCTTGTCCTCGTACCAACAGGAGATGACACTGATGGCTTCTGCGACAGTTGATGCATCAAGAAGATCGCGGGGTATGGTGAGAGCACCAGGTGGACGTCCATTTTTCACAGCAGGGTGATCAGCTAGTGGCCGACCTTGGAACTCTGCCACTGGAATTGAGTCAATGAGGAAAGTAGAGTTTCCAAACTTCTTAGGAAACAATGATAGATTCATTTCTTCATCATCAGAATCACCCATCCTCAGTGCACGGTTTTCTTCTGGGGTGCTTGCCAGTGATGCATGCTTCTTCTGACGACCAAAGCAACAATTACAGCAACCTGTGTGGTGCTCTTTAGAACGTGGTGGGTCAAAACCATAAAGAGCAACTCGTCTGAAAAGGCACCCAGTTCCCACATAGACTGGTCCTTGAAGTCCATCAAGGGCTCGCATATTGACATCAAAGAAAACAGTATTATGGTTAGCATATCTATCAGAGGGATCAATTCCTTCAAACCTCTGGGGGAATTGGACATAACAAAGGCGGTCACCTCCACGATCCATCATAAAGCACATGCCTTCCCTCATTGCCTTTGAGTTGTAGATATAGTGATCACAGTCAAGATTGAGTATAAAAGGGCCATTAGACATTATAGCTGAGGCTCGAACCAATGCATTCATGGCCCCAGCTTTTTTGTTGTGATCATAGCCTGGGCGCTTCTCTCGAGAAACATAAACAAGAAGGGGAAGACGGATATCAACATCAGTCAGGTCAATGAGCCTTGTATCATCAGCACTTCCTAAAAGAGGTTCTTCGCTCGGAGGTTTCAGCATCACCTGCATCATTCATGAATAAACAAATTATTCATCATACTCATCTCAGTAAGACTAATTTGACACTTGAATAAAACTGTATGAGGACATCTTAAGTACCTGAATTATGCCAGCATGGTCACCCTTAGAATGCTCAGATGTAAAACTCAACCAAGTTCCTGGCCAATGAGTTCCATCAGCCATCCATGTTGCTTTTGGAATCTTTACAGCTTCTAGAGGTTCATCTTCCCTGTTTTGTCTCTGAACTTTCATGGCCTTGATTTCCTCTCTTGCATGATAGGCATCGGACCGGCGACGGATAGAGTCAGGCAGACTATTGATCCTAACCTTGAATTCATCATACTCACGCTTTACCCGTCTACGATCCTTGACAAAATCAGGCTTCACTTTGTTTTTGTAAGGATCTCTTTTTAAGTTGAAGTATGATTCAGGATTCCTGGGCTCTATATCATGTTTACGACAGAAGGGAACCCAAACGTTAGCAAAGCTGGCAGCTTCAGCCATTGCCTCAAAAGTTAGAAGTGCACCTCCATCATCAGAAACATAACAAGAAAGCTTCTCAACAGGGTAATCAGCAGCTAAAATAGACAAGATAGTGTTTGCAGTGACAAGAGGAGGTTCTTTCTCAGGATCAGCAGTAGAAACAAAGATATCTATGCCTGGAAGATCAGATTTT
>PYAF01001578.1:610626-719534 GCA_007407185.1 Glycine tomentella | reverse complement strand
TAGTTGATCCAGCAGCCAGGAAAAGGCAAACCATATCTCACAAACAACAGACATGCCCCATAGCCAGACTGCATCAGTATTTTGGTGCTTGATCCTCCATGCCAAGAACAGTGCCAAGACAACCAAACGAATAAAAATGATAAGACTGTATAAACAGACATAAAAGGAAGAAGGAAATTGTCAGATGATGTAGATTATTGATGTGGCGCACATTACTTTTTAAGTTCAGGACTAGTATACATGATATATTGTAGGATAAATAAACACGCAAGAACTAAAAAATGTGAAGAGAAAATCAGTTTTAAAAGTCTAACTGCAAAGACTAAAAACACATACACATACACAATATAAAGAAAAAGGATTGGGCAAGTAAATAATTCATAAGCCTCACTTGTATTCTAAGTTGGTGTTGGAATGCTTGAAGAAAGGAATAGGACCAAGTCAATATTGATAAATTGCCATACTCATATGTAAACCAAGTTTATTAATCTATCAAAACTTAAATCGCAAACATATTAATATAAACTATTATCTATTTTGTGCATGAACATGGGTATACATGCTAATGCCAAATTGCCATTCAGAATAATGGGGAACTGCATTGTTTAAGTTGGTATAATTAGAAAAGAAACAAAACAAAAATGATATTTTAGAAAAGAATAAAAAAACAGTATTTAAGACTAAAGCTTTATACCGATATGGGCTCAAAACGGCAGCAGGTATCTTCAGTTTCCGAGTAAGTGGTCTCCAGGGTCTGTTCATCAACTCAGTTGGCTGAACAACATCATCCTCTTTTTCATTTCCAAAACCACCTTCCTTTGGCCATATAGCATTGCCATATCCATAGGTCCCCTTTGTTTCAAAGAGCCACCTATTATGATCAAAATCTCCAGTTTGGCTCCTCACAAGTGCTGACTTCGTTGACTTCATCATGGACAATCTCCTCTCCATTTTAGACATTCCACTTGGTGGAGGAAGTGGAAGGGGACGTCCATTATCTACAGCCACTTCATCTAGTTCAGTGTTCTTATATGGCTCCTTGCATCCTGGGCATATCCCACCTCCTGTTTTTACTGCATCTATATAACAATCTCTGCATATCTTAAAATCACACTCACATGGAAGAATATCAGCACCACGTTCATCGCTCATCACCTTAGAATCACAACCAGGAATTGCACATGAAGATCCTTTTGCACCAGCCATCTGTGGATGATTTGCTTCAGATTCAATCACCTTATCCATGAGATGGGCTCGGGTGACGCTGTTGAATCCACCTGTGAAAAGTGAATTTGACACATATTGTTCCTCAACTTTCTGTGAGATTGATGGATCCATAGGTTGGTTATCAGGGGTAAGTGGTATATGCACTGTATAATTCATGAAGTCAGTACTCCCTAGCTCACTGTCAAGATCATCTCTAGAGTAACTGACATAGCGACCCGAGGAAGTTCTCCGGCCAAATTGTACACTTGGAGGTAAAGGAGGCTTCTGCCCATCAGGTGCATCAGACGATGATGATATAGATGATTGGCTTGCTCTAAACAATTTTGATGTCATATTTGACGACTAAGGCTGATTATAATATCCTGAAAATCAGAAATTTAGTAAGTCTATAGTCAATTCAATCCACTAGAAACAAATCTATAACATAAAAGTTAAAGACCGAAACCAAATATCAAAGATGAATCTTAATCCATAGCGCTGGCTGGATTATTCGACAGTAAGCCCTGGCTGGATCTCAGTAAAACCTTGAAGAATGTATACATAATTTCAACAGCTCCACACAAACATCAAAGAAAAAAAAAAAATCCCGAAAAATGTATGCATAATTTGACGGGGCGTGGCTGCCACCCCAAAGAAAAGAAGTTGAAAAGACAATGGACCAGAGATTCCGTGGAATCTGCAGAGAGATGCAGGCACTCAACCCATGAACATTTTATTCCATAAACCCCCACTAGAAGTAGAAGATCCCAAAAATATTCTCTCTTTGTTTCACTCTCACACTATCTCAGCAACAAAAGCAACCCCTTTGACACCGATGCCCCTAACCAGTAAGAACGACATTAACAAGCCAGCTGAAGTTGGTAAACCCCTTTGACTTCCCTGCTTTAATGAACCCATAAACCATCATAAATCTTAAAAATCACAGATTTTCTTTTCTTAAAAAAAAAATGCCCAATTCTCATTTTTGACTGCTTTTCTACCCTTTTAACCTCAGATCATCAGCTATGCAGGCAAAATGGTCTAGTAAAGTTGAAGCCTTGGAGTAGAAAAGCAGGTGACAGAAAAGGGTGGTGGTGCAAAGCAAAAGATGAAAGATGAAGCTTACCTCTTTTGTTTGTTTGTTTCAGATCTGTGATTGGTGATGTTAGCAGAAAGCCATGAGAAGAGAAGAGAAGAGATGGGGTGTTTGAATCTGATGGAAAGAAAAGCTTAAAAGTGTTGAACTTGCTCCTCCAACTGTAACCTTATAGGCTTAAACAAACAAATAAAGAGACACGCATACACGACACAGTCAAACGCAATTTGACAGACAGAGCAAAGACAGATGGAGAATTTTTAAGTCGTGACCAAAACTTTGTACACCACTAAGCCACTTCCAAATTCCAAGTTCCAAATTTTCAATCCTACCAAAGCTTAACGACTACTACTCTGGATTTAAATATAAGAAGAAAAAAAATAATATTTTACGTTAACTAAGAATATTGATTAATAATATTTAATTACATCAATTATAATTAAAAAATAAGTTAATTTTTAAATTATTTTTCATTAGAATTTGATATGAGAAAAAAATATTTGAATTAAAAAATCTATTAAATGAAGAACATTTTTAAAAAAATAATAAATGAAATAAAATTAGTTGAGAATTATTTAATATTTAAATTAAAAATCAAAGCATTTTTCTCATTAATGAAGTAACAATTATTAAATGAAAAATATTTTAGAGATAAATTCATTAAATAAAGTAAAATTAATTGAGATTTATTTATGTTTAAATTCAACATCAAATATATTTTTTTTCATTAATGGAATGACACTTATCATTTTTTTAATTTTTTAATTTTTAATAAATTTTAATTAATAATAAAACATGCATTAAAAAGAATACTGTATATTAAAACATGCATTAAAATTTTAACTAAAAGGAATAAGACATGTCCTAAAAGTTCAAGTTGTCCCTCCTTGAGCCGGTGCATCAAAAGCATCCATCATGCACATATATATATGGCTCTATCTGACAAGGTATGGAATATGAATATTCCCAAAACTTGATTTTATTGCTCTCTTGAAGGTAAGTCTCTAATGCATGCACTTTTTGGATGCAATTCCATAGCTGATTCCGAAATCTTTTTGAAAATTCTTTGCAAGTAGTGATGGAAAAGTTGAATAAAAAGTGGAACTAAACATTGACTGAGGTTTGCTGCTGCATTGGCTAATCTTGTAGAGATCAATGCTCTTTCCAAAGAAGTTTTAGAAACAATGACCATTTGATAGGAACTTCAGATTGTTAGTACATAGAATATAGTGGTGTTATCATTGAAGAGGATGCTTTATCAACTATTCCATAGCTCTAACAGGATTGTACCACGTGTAGGGACCATTATAGATGGATTTAAGGAACTTGAAAATAAATTTCAATTACGTCTCTTTTCGTGGACTCCCAGATGTCTTAAAAGGGGAAGCACATGCAATGCTGGTAATGGTATATTGGATGGATAATCCTCCTACACTTCTTGTAGATGCTTCACATAATTATTCTAATAAAGTGGATTTTTCATTTTAAAAAAATAAGAGAGACATAAGTTAATCTCTCACTAGTTTGATTTTAAATTTTTACATTTGAAATTACAAAATCACTGGTCGGTGTTTAATGATGGGATCAAATTGTTATTGTTGGTTGAATTATTTATTTTCAGTTAGAAAGTGACATTTTTAACCCAAAAAAAACATTTTACTATACCCAAAGGCCAAACACATAGAGAGTGAAGACAAATAGACAATAATATCATACTCCCTCGAGAAAATGCATTATTTAGCACGTATAACTTTATAATATCAAATTCGTTCTTTTGGTACAAATAATATATCAAATTATGTTTTTCAATTTAAGAACAAAACAATCTCCATTTTTCAAAATTATTTTACTTATAAAGTTGCAGAAAATGCCAAGTGGGGGACCTCCCACAATCATCGGAATTGTTACCATAAAAATTATTGAACTTTCGTTGTCAATAATTGTAATTTGCAAGAAAGAAATATCCAATACATCATTACTTGACCAAAAACAACTTTTATCACATTTTATTTTATTAAAAAGGTAAATGTGCATAATTGGTTTATTTAAAAATTAGAAAAAAAAAGTAAAATATAAGAAAAAACAACCAAAGCACTTTCACTATGAATATTTTTATATTATTATTATTAAGTATTATTCAATTATTAAAGAATCATTATTACATCTCCCGCCCACACACACATATATATATATATATATATATATGTGTGTGTGAAAACATGAAGTATATTCCAACGATATTTTTATACATTATTAAATGATAATATAAATTTATTTTGCAGTGATAATGTATCAAATTTAAAGCTAACAGCTATTCAAATAACATTATGATTAAAAATGTATGCTTTTAACAGTCGTGTTTAAGGCTGACACCAAACTATTATTATTCATGTAAACTTTGAGGCTAGTGATAATAAAATTTTAGAGACTAAGTTATATATAAATATTAGTGAGTGTCCTTAAAATATTAATTAAATATTTTTAATAAAAAATTCACGGAGAGTTAGTACTTAAGAATATTTGAGTTAAATTATGGTTAAAACTTTATAGCTTACCCCTTCTTAATTAAGTAGAGTACGGAGTACTATATTTTTGTTTATAAGTTCATTAATTACTATTTAATCTTTTATGAAGTTATACATAGATTTATTGAACGCATCAATTCAACTAGTGCTTTGTGTTGAAAATTGTATAAGCGCGCGTCTTTATTTTAAGTTTTAAGTTTAAATTAAAGTGTGTTGGTACTTGGTATTAGCGACTTGTGTGTGTATGTGTGGTTTTTAAAGGAACGACTTGTGTGTTCAATCTTACTATCTAATTACTCCAAGTGTTCAACGATTTTATTCTTTTTTTTATTCAACCATTTTACTAGCTACGCAGCAAAATTTTAATTTAAAAACTTAAGAGTTAGTTGAGTCATGAAAATAAATAATCATGTATTTATAATTTGGTTTCAATTTCATACAGTAATATGTAATATGTGTTGAAGATTTCATATTTATATCGGATTATTCATATATTAATATGAAGTTTCCTGCATGATGCGTTATTTATCTGTTGAATGAAAGTCATAGGTAAAATTATTCTTTAATATTGCTAAATGTATGTATAAATGAGTATATTGATTGGTGTCATTCTTTAGCTATATAGAAAATTGTTTTAGAAACTCACTACTCTTTCTAATTGACCGGAAAAGCAGCGTTTTAGGTATTCTTTTTTATATTATTATTTCATATATTTATTATCCTCTCTTTCAATACGTTCCATGATTTCTTCTTTTTCTATATTTTTAATTCATCTCTATTCCATTCGCCAACCATGTTTGCAGTATTTACTCTTGCCATTCACATGAATGATTGTGATTTGTGACACAAGACGTGCGTAGTCACATGTTCATGTGCAATATTCTCCTCAAGTGACTTGACACAGTTGCCAAACGTGTTTCGTGTTTGTGTGCCACAATTTTCATGTAATTTATTTTCATTTTAAATCATGTCCATTAATTGCTAGCTATGCATTTGATTAAATAAAAAGATTGTGCAAGATCGAAGGAGACATTCTCCAATATGACTAACCTCAGTTTCAGAGATTTAGGCACCAAGGTTTTCTTCTTCAGATTGCTGTGACTCTGATGCTTCTTATTCCTCGATAACACTAATAGGTATGTATGCTTTTTAGGTGTCTAAAGGCAAAGTATATGTTAAAAAATATTAAAGTAATTTTTTGATTTATTATATTTTACAGTTATCTTATTTTCATACAATAAATTTTTAAATTTTAAATTTTATTTTTGTATTTTTGAAATATATCATTTTATTATTTTAATTTTTTTTGAAACATTAGTCTTTTATTAATATTTAAATTTTAAAATAATTAATTTATTATAATAACGAGTAAAATCAGCACAATATTTAAATTAATTATCTTATTATAAATATAATTATTTAAATATTGGGGAATTTTTTAATTTCCAAAAATTCTTATTAATTTTTTAAAATAATTATTCATCTTTAAAATTCAATCTTCATTCCATAAATCAACTGGATGTAATTTATAAATAACCAACAACAATTTTATTTTAAAAAACCATAGAGCTGTGCATTGAATAAAGATACAAAACTTGTTTTTTTATAAATAAAAAAAAAACAAAACAAAACACAATGAGCCCATTTTTTATCACATATGACAAAAAGGCAATAGCTCCAGGATCATTAGCTTTGAGCCATGGTTGATAACATCGAATTTCTCACTCCAATAATAAAAAAAATTAAAAATTATCCAAATAATATAACCTAAATATTATTTATAGACAAACTGATTTCTCACCTTAATTTTTTTTTTTCATTTTTACATTGTAAATTTGGTTTCCCATAAACCAATTTCACAATGTGTTATTTTTTTATCGTGAAGTTTAGTGTACGTTAAATTAATACAAATACTTATATTAAACTATTAAAAGAAAAATTAAAAAAATGCTTATTTTATTAAAAAATACTTAAAAAAATATAAATAATTTTTTCATTTATATATACTTTGTTAATCTTTATTTCAATTTTTTGTTAAGATTATAAAATATAAGGACAAAAAAAGAAAAGTATATTATAATTACAAAGTTTATAATAAAATATAATTATACGGTGAAATGTTAGACAATAATTGAAATAGGGTGTAATTTCCGTACATTCTGCGTCAGTTTAATCAACACTAATTTGAATAAAAATATATTTGTGAATCTAATTACTAATATATTTAGTGTTAGTTTGCTAAATAACAAAATAGAAATAAAAAATATATAAAATAAAGGTAAGAAATGGATTTGGAAAGAATCAATTTCTTATCTTAAATAATATTTTTATAATTTATGTAAATAATTTTTTTAAGTTGTATTATTTGGATAATTTTTTATTTTTTTTATTATTGAGGTTAAATTTTTTGACAACGTCATCACTCCTACTTTAATAATCTATTTTTTTTTTTATATATCCATTTAATTCACAACTTCATTACAGATATCATATATCCATTCAGTTCATAACTTTATTAGAGATCATTAAATAAGAACATCTTTAGTTTTAGATCTTGAGTAAAGATCTGGTCTTTACTAAATTTTTTAATAAAGGAAACGAAAAGATTTTCAACATGAAGAATGAATTCTTGTACAAGATCCCTCAAGATCTAAACATTGTTCAAAAAAAGAATAAATTTTCTCTCTCTTTCTCTCTTTCTAAGACCTCAAATTGAAATTTACCATTAAAGAAAAATATTAGAAAAATCTTAAAAAATCTTTAATCCTATGTGATACTATCTAATTCATCAAAAAATTATATAAGATTTCAATTTCTAATCTATCAGTAAAGATGCTTTAATAGTCATTTTAAAGCATTTCACGAGTCATACAATGAGCCTCCAAACCTCTTTAACCTTTGCTTTCAACTAAGCACAGAATCACACTCCTTAATGTCGCGTTGTCGGACATCATAAGGTTTGCTGAGTCCAGATCTGAACCACAAAATTGTAACTTCATCGAGCGTTCGACCTTTGCCAGTTCTAGATCTGGAGCTTCATCGCCAAGTGCGGCTGTTGGGCTCCACGAACCTTGGTAGCAACTTCGTCGGATATGAATATGAAGCTTCTGCACTTCAAAACAGCCTCATCGTTGGAGTCGTAGGCAAGTATGCTTACAAGGTGGGGGTGAGAGGATTCATTTGGCTTTGCATAATGCAAATTAATACTCTTCACTGATTTTACTCCCTTTTTATTTTGAGATGTCTGAGGGGATGAGATTTTTTTACCAACTTATAACTTTTAAAATAAAATTAACATACTGGCGATTTTTAACAGTGACTATGATAACTTGATTACTTTGAAATTTAAAAATCAATAAAATATTAATGTTTATAATGAAAAATTAAAATAATTAAAATAATATATTTAAAAAACATAAAGAATTAAAATAAATTTTTAAAAATTTAATATAAATAACGAAATAAATACAAAACATAATTCATCAAAACTAATACAAGTTAGGCTCGAATTGCTAGAATTGAGTAAAAAAACATAATTTATTGCCTGGATGTTGCTTAAATTTCAATCCCTTCTAAATCCCAATTATTTTTTCTCTCAATCCAGAGATATGAGATGAATTCGGTTGAATAAGTTTATTATTATATTCATTAAATTATACCGCTATTCTTTTAAACCTAAACTCACTGGTATCATTGTATTTCCCAACCTTGTTCCTTGTTCCTCATTCCTCTTGGTAAAGAAGCCATGTTTCCTGTTTTTCAAATACTATGGTATAGAACTATAGATGATGTTCCTCTCCCTTCTTATTATTCTTGTTTTTTATGCTTGTGTAGTGTATTTAAAAAAAGAGTAATTATATGTATATATTTTACTCTCTTTTTTTTTTATCTCTCTTCATTCTTCACTGCATCTATTACCCATTTTCCTTTTATTCTTCTCCACCTTTCTTTCATTTTCACTTGTACACTACAAATGAGTGTATGTTCACATTTCCATTTTTAAAAAATCACATATAAGTTATATTGCTCTTGTTTTATATAGTCCTATATTGAATTCTCATTTTCTTAATGAGTAGTTTTAGGAATTATGACATTGCTTATCTTATTTAAGGTATTCAACATTTTTTTAAGAGTAAATAATACAAACATCCCCTGAAGTTTGGTAAAATTACACAAACGTTCTCATTTTTTTTACATTTACACTAACCAACCTTTAGGGGAGTTAGATGGAATGTTTTTCAAACAATTAAGGATGTGTTAGTGTATATTTTTTTTAAAAAAAAACTGAGGTGTTAGAATAGCAAAACTTAAGGTGAGAATAGCAATACTCCAACTTACAAGAGCATAGAGGGCTCTTCACATGTATATGGACGTTTTGAGCCCCAACTCTGGGCCCTCCAAGTCAATCGCTTTTAAGAATTTTTTTAAAATTCTGAAATTAAATAGCTTCATTGGACCAAGAAAACAGCTTTATTAAGAGTAAACTATGATTTTCTTAAAAGTCTACATACTGAGGCTTGATTTAAGGTTTTGATGGAAAAAATATAAAGAAACAAAGAAATGTTAACAGTACTCCTGTATGTTTAACATTTTTGGAAATCACAGAATTTGGTAGATTCCACATTTTATGCAATACAGTGTGTTGTTAACAAATTACACTTAGTTGAATTTATAAAAATGATAGTTATAATTTACTAACATACTAAACTAAAAAACAAGTAATATACATTAGCAAATCCCTATTTTACATTAAAAATTTCTTGGGCAATTTATTTATTTACATTGCGAAGTTGTGAATCTTGTGGTTGTGAAAAAAAAGGAATGACCGTGGACCTGAAACTTATCCCATGCATGCCCCCGACGGTTGCACAAGAATGGACACGGAGCTTCAGTAATGACGGAATTTAATGGCACGGGGGGATGTGCGTAGTGAAGGAAGAACAAAACAAAAGAAAATGGCTAAAAGAGGGCAACCGCAAAACCTTCGGCCGCTGAGGTAGTTAGAACGTAGATATGGAAGTAAGTTCTGATTTGGGATTACCATACATCAACGAAGAAGAATCTAAGTAACAGATCACAAAGACTGAATGAAACCTCATTGAAATTCTCCAGAAAGTTTCCCATGTATACCTTGTCAAGAACTTATATACCATAATTCAAACATAAGTTGCACACAATGTGCAAAAAAAATAATGGACCGAGCAATCTGAATTCTGAAGTCTGAACAAAGTTCACAATCAACATCAACATCTAGATATAAAAGTAGTAGCATGACATTAAAGGCACTCTGTTCTATATTCAGCATAGATTAGTATTGCAGCTTAGAAAGAGATGAGATCGTCTTTCGATGACTGCTGCTTCTTTGTATCGTGTCCCCCATCTGATGCTTCCCCACCTTTCTTCCCAAAAATCATCTCGTCGAGATCATCCATCATGTCATCGTTGCTCCCTCCCTGGACACCAGTTCTTGATCCAGCTGGCTTTCTAATCAAGGCATCTTCTTTAGTATGACGGGGTGACTCGTCTGGCTCAACAGCAACAGGTATCATAGCTGGTTCAGGCTGAAGTGGAGTAGCTGCAGGCTGCTTCAACTCTTCGTACTTGGTGAGGACCTTCTGAATCTCATCGTTAACATTCAAGGCCTCAAAAAGCAGTGCTTCATTATCCCCAGCAGTTTCAACAATTCGCTGGACAGTGGTTTGTGACCGACGACACTGCTGTACAAGTGTGGTGGTCAAATCATCCTGCAGAGTGCAAATGGAAGAAATGGTCACATTTATATTTTGGTAATTCACCAATGCCTAATACAATAAGCTTCTTCTCTAGCAAGGATCATCACATGGCTAAAACTGACATTCCTCATTTGGGGAACTTGCAAGGCAATAATACAGCAAAGAAAGGCTGAAATGATTTTCCACAATTTTCTGGTTAGTTTTCTTTTCCGAGAGGCAGGTGTGGGTCAAATGCACAGATATAGCACAAGGCTATATTGACATTAGCATTTAGCAACGCTGGTTTGTATGTAAATCTCTTCACAATTAAACATATTAGGATAAGTTCTTGGTTGGGTGTTGCCTTGTTAGGTAAATGGAGAAGAAGTGCTTATGTCATACTAGGGTAAGGGCATGTTTGGGTAAATAGCATAATTAAGCACCTATTGAGTAAATGTTTATCATATAAGCCCTTATGTATAAGTTGTTTCTACAATCCAAGAGAAAACAAGGTTTAAATTGTTTTGATAAGTTGTATGCTCTTTTCATAAGCTATCCTAGGGAGATTATTGAAATAAGCCAAAAATAGCTTATGGACAGATCATAAACTATTTTCATGAGCCCTCCCAAACACTTACACAAATGCTTATACATAAGGATAAGTTCAAATAAGCTATAAATTAACTCTTCTAAATGCACCCTAAATAGTAAATAGCACATCTAGTCTTAATACCTTCCATCTTGATAAACCCGTAATTCAGAATTTCAGATACGCAATACCCATCATTGCATTATCATGGCCAAGGGGGAAAAGAAATCTCATTACTGGAAATTAGAGAAGATGTGGTTAATGTGTAAAGAAAACTTAATAAAAAAAAATATACCAAACATCAGCAGTTCATTTTTCTTGGAAGAGATTATCAAAATTAGTTACAGAAGAAAGCAAAGGAATTGCAATAAACAACTGATCAAATTTGAAACACTAAAAGATTTCCCCTTTTCTTATAGTGAAATGTGAGATATTTCTGTTGATCTCCTAAATGATGCTATTAATAGCCCAGGCATAACATCATAAAAATAAAACTTATGCATGGAATGTAACCGCATAGTTTACTTAACCTCTTCTAAGCACCAAACAGTAAGCAAAACAGTGCACAACTCAGAATCTGGTGTACATGGAAAAAACATTGAAGACAAAAAAGGTCAATGCAGCACACATCACATGCTATTAGTTACAAAAAACAAATGAAGTTATATCCATATTCCATCCACAAATAGCACACATCAGTCCAAACATGCATTACTTACTGTCAAAATCAAACAAGACCATCAAAACATCACACCATAAATACAATATACCTGTAAAGCATCTTGTTGTGGTGAAGACGACAACACAGTGGAAAGAAGCTCAATGCTATTCCTCGCAACATCAAAGGCTTCCTTTGTCTGTTCAGGCGTAAAACTAAGCTCGGGAACATCATGCTGAAACTGCACAGGAATATCATGCTCATGCTCAAACTGTTGTTGAAGGTTGACATCAGCCTCCGGAGCAGACACTGAACGAGGAGGAGTGAAAATTGGAGCCAAGCTTTCATTGTCACGGCCAGGGAACCGAATACCCCTCGATCTCAGACTCTGAACAACCATAAAAGTAACCGATCCAAAAAAATTTAAAAAGAAAAAAAAAATGCTCCTAAATTGTTTTTTGAGAGACCATAGCATCCTCTGTGAGAGAGAGGCAATCATGTTCAATTCGAGTAAGTCTTCCTTTTGAGTGTGTTTTAAAAAATTAATTTTGGTTAAAATTGATTTCAAAGTAATATGATTTATGTTTTTATTCTAAAAACAAGTTAATAGTAAAACTAAATACAATTTTTTTTATATCAAATGCAAAAGCCACCTAAAGTTGCTTCAACTCAAAATAGACTGAGAATCATCAATTTCACAGTGTAGAACCAAATATGTAAACGTTTACCCACTACAATAAGGTCAAACAGTAGTATTTTAACGTGATTTTAAATAACCCAACATGAAAGCAAAATGCACCAAGACCACTATGGATGGACTTGAATTGGAGAGCAGCAGGTAGTATTTTTTGAAAGCGATTAAAAAGAAGAAGAGAGAGAGTTGGAAAGAGAACCTTGTAAGTTTCCTCATAGACAGGGAGATAGCGCAACTCGCCGGTGGACTCACCCCAGGCTTCGATCATAATGAGGGCCTTGTTGCGGTTATTGACGACGGTCTGGGGGTCGTCGATGAGCTTGACCATCTCATCGAGAACACGCTCGGCGGCGACCTCGGAGAAGGCCTTCTCGCAGTTCTTGACTAGGGTTTCGAGGAGGACAAGGGCGAGGTACTGAACCCTAGGGCTCTTGAGAATGATCCGCTTCTTGATGCCGCGAACGAGATCGACGGTGTTGAGCTTGTCGGTGTTGATGAGGTCGCAGAGATCGAGATTGAGGGCCCAGTCGGGCTCGTCAAGGGCCTCGGAAGTAGCGTCCTCCACAAGTTTGTCGGCCTGATTGGGCCCACCCTGGAAGAACTCCTTGACCTTGAAACTCATGGAGCTCATCCCCTCGCTCATCTTTCGGCCCACTTCCACACCTCCGATTTTCAGGCGCTCTCCCAGTGCGCTCACTTTCTCCATCAAATTCTCACTCATCTTCTTTTCTTTCCAATAACAAAAACACTATCTTTCTATCTCTGTGTTTGGGAAGAAGGGTTTTGTTAGGTGGGTGGAAACAACGCGTAAGGACTCCGTAAACTCTTTCCTGCGCTTTTTTTGCTTTGAAAGATATTTTCTATAACTTATTTAATACGCGCAAAGCATAACTCTTATCTTTTCAAAAACACTCATTTTTATTTTTAGTGATTCAAATTTGTTAAAAAATTTTAAAAGACTAATTTCTAATTTTTGTCTTTAACAAATTTACGATTTTCCTTCTAAAAAAATATGATTTTCTTATTTGATATTTTTTTTCTTTTTTTCTTCAATAACACTTTTTTGGTGAAATATTCTTTTTGTCATTAATAATTTCTTTTATTGGTTCTTATTTTTATTATTATTTCTTTGAATGTTATGAATTGCTTATTTAATCCTTCTTAGTAAGAAAGTGAAACAAGGAACACATTATTTTAAAAAAAAAAATTGAAATTCCTAATGCTTAACCAAAAATATATAATATTTACATAAATTAAATGTGAATATATTTTATGAAAAATTCATTCAAAAAATTAAAAATAAAAGACGGGATGAAACTTACGAACTTGTGAGAGATAAAAGTTTGATTAGTCATTTGTAATAAGTAGCTTATCCTTAGCTTACTTTGGGCTTTAGAAGTAATTTTTCGTCCTCACCAGTTTGCTTAAGTTGTGGGGTACCGTGTGGTTCAAGCATGGATGCCAAGCCAATTCATGCATTTTCAATACAGAAATTACTTCGTTGTCGTAGGTCTCAAACTTTGTTTTCACCTTTATACACTATCAACTAAATTCCCAAATTCAATATTTCTTATTCAAATCTTATTTTTCCACAATTAATTTTATAAAATATATTTTATTCTAAATTATTATTGTTCTAGTTAACTTGTGAGTCAAGTGACTTCACATATATTGGTAGAAAAAACTCAATAGTAGCTAGATGGTGAAAGTTGTTGGTATTGGATCATACTAAGATCCGTTTGATTAACATGATCAACTTTAATATTAATAATATCTTTAATTTAAATTCATTGAGATTAACTATAAATGAATCGAATGATAGATATAAAGAGGCTGAGGAAAAAAAAAGTTGAAAACAAAGAAGAGCAAAAGAAGGAGGGGAGAGATGGAGAGAAAAAAGACTAAAGATAAACAATTTAAAATATAGAGATAACAACAATTTTAATCATTCACCAAATTTATAATTTTTTTCTATTCTGTTTTAAGACATATCCGTCAATCTATATTGCACTTAATTAAGTCTTGTTTAATTATCTATCTCTATGTAAGTTTCAATTTACCTCTATCTCTCTTTATATCAAGCTTTTGATAGTTTAATTAACATGATGTGATCACAAAATATTCGTCAATTATACTTATAATTAATCTATGTCAAAATTTAATTAATCACTTAATTAATACTACATCCTTTCTAACAAAGTCTATTATTCAATAAAATTCACTATATTATAAATAAAATAAATTATTAAGAGTATATTTGTAGCATTCTTCAACAAAATCCTACCCTCAGTTTTTTAGTTGAATGTTGAGTGCGGGGTATTGTGATTAATCTTCTAATCAAATGCATGCAGGCCGGATCAAAAGACTTGATGACGATATTTATATTCCATCCACTTGCTCCACTTTCATATCTGTTTAGAAGTTTTATATTTTAAATGGGGGACTTACATAAGTTCATCCTTCAGAGAATGTAGTTTCATTACGTCATTTACAGATTTTATTAAACCAATTTGCAGTTTTTTCATGTTTTGCATTATACTCTTGTAAAATTTTAAAATTGAATAGTTTATGTTGCATTGTTGCTTTTGTCCTTTATAAAAAGAAATGCAATTTTTATTAAGCAGACGTTACAACTTTTTCCCTAACCACTTCGATACTTGCTACCTTTACAGTTTACATTCCTTGGGTTCATTGCATAGCTTATATGTACGACAATTTGAAAGAGAAATATGGATCTCATATGAAAATAGCACCCAGATGGATTATTTATGAACCAATAAGGCATAGATAGGTTGATTACAATACATTTGAGAAGGGAAAAATGTACACTACGCCACGGATCGATATAAAATTTATCAGAAAAGATAATAAACGTGTTAATAAAAATTACCTAACTTATAGCATTTAAGTATAGCGATAAAACCTAAAAAGGATGTTAAAGACATAACTAAATTTGCATTCAAACTCACTGGTGTGGCTTGACAATAGAAACACTTAATTAACCTTAAGAGGACTAGTGTCCAGTGTCCATTTTCTAGGAGACTATTTAAGAGAGTGTAACTAAGAAAGAGACAAATATAAAAAATAAATTTACCTAATGAGATAACAAATTTATAATTTTCTAATAGTAAATAAGAACCTCTCAATTGGCAATTTATTGAATGATTGATCCAATTTATCATTGGATCAATCTTATCTTTAATCTCATCTAAAACAATATGTAATACATTTATATATCATAATTGTCAATTGACTATACTAAAAGATAATATATTAATTATTGATTAATACTAATTTACCACAAATATTTTAACAACATATATTTATCCAAATACTTGCATCCAGAGCATAGCTTAGAGATATTCGAAATGCCAATCAAAATACTTTTATTTCCATTACAATTCATATAGTTACTCAAAAAAACTGATTAAAGTTGAATTGTTAAAATTTAATTTAAAGAAAGAAAGAAAAAAGTTCATTTTATCTTTTTATTTTCTTCCTTTAAATGCTTATTAAAAATCATATCTATAACCGTATAGCCTTTCATTTAATTCAAATACTGTAATTAAAGCTTTAACCCCGTGTCTCGTATATCTCCTTGCTTTATTAAGTGATTTCCATTTGCTGCTTTGAACTGCTTCTCCATGAAAGCTTGTTTAATCTCTATAGTAGAAGTTGAAATGTTTATATGCATGTTGAGTAGCAGAATAACATAGGCTTTTGTCAAAACCAGCGGTTTTCTTCTGAGCGTTTTAACAAGATTTTGGAATTCTTCACTTGAGGTCTACAAATGATGACAAGGACCAGTTTCTCTAGGATTTCCCCATTTAACGTCACCTAGGAAGAAAAACAACTTCAGCCTATATGAAGGACGTGCGCTGAAGTTTTTCTTTTCTTTAATAAGTGGCGTCAAATGGAGAAAATGAAATAATTAACTTCAAAATGGTTACTGTTTTACAACCACTACTTATATTCAGGAGACAGAAAAGACACATGAGCAATGACATAACCAATGTCTTAAGACCATCCATGATGTATCCCTGCCAAGTTTCAAAGCCATGTTTGAAATGGCACATAAAACATTAATGTAGTAAGTAAAGGAAAGGAAGATGTCATTACGTTAAACAAATTTGTGGCAGTATGTGCATCAGCAGCACTAATGGATCATCCAAGAGATATACATACATGAGCATTCTGACAAAGAGCACATGCAAGTTAAATTTGCTACTTCTGATCTGACTCATTCCATTCAAGTTTAACTCCTCTCACCTATTTCAGTGATGGTTGCCATCTAGAAACAACTCCAGGTCCTAAAGTATTCCATACAAGCTTTTAAATTGCATCCCAGTTTCGTCATATTCTTGATATTGTGAGAAATTACATATAAATGCAGCTGATGACGTTGCGGCCAAAAAACCACAATCGCAATCCATTTTAAAAAACCTTGATTACGTATTATCAGTTACTAACAAAATTCTTCCACCCGAGGTGTTCAAATCTCGTATTTTCAATTTTCCTAAGTTTTATTACTTTTACTTTAATCCAATTCAACCTTAGATTTAACATATACAATTCAAGGTACTAGCAATAAATGATTTAATTAATTAAAATTAAATAAAATTAAAAATTAAACTAACATTATAGATTTTTAAAATAAAGAGACCAAATGTTTCTATTTCAGAATAAAGTGATTAAATTTGTGAATTGAACAAAATAAAAAAATTAATGTTGTATTTAAGTCTAATAAAATACAATCATTAAATCAATCTTGTTATTTATTATCCATATTTTTGTGACTTGGAAAGAGAGATTTATCACTCATAATCCTATCCCACTTGAGTGAAATTGTTTCTCATGAAAGATATTTATAATTTCAACCCAAAACAAAATATCAACAACTTTGATCAAAACAAAAATAAAATGAATATTTTTAACAATATCAATTACCTTATAATCACATTCTTTCTACCTTCTTCTATGTACAACTTAGTTTTGCTTTTAGGGGTATAAACGGATTAGACCCAATCCGCGAACCCACTCAATTCAAGTCAATCCAATTTGATTTTTGTAGGTTAGATTAAATTATTGAATTTAATTGATTTTAATTTAATGAATCCAATTAAAATTGAATTTGATGAAGGGTTTGAAGTTTTAGACCTGATCAAAATCAAATTCAACCCGCTTACAATTAAATTATTAATATAAAAATCCTACATTAAGCACACCTCATTATCTAACTTAAGGTAAATACATTATTTTGGAGTTTAATCTTTTATTTATTTATTTTAAGATAATATATTTTATGAATGATATTATGAGTATGTATTTATGATTTAATTTTTTTTGTTTATCATATGAATAGTTTAATGTTTTATGAATACTAAATTTTAAAAATATCCTTTTCATTTTTTAGTTTAAAGTTTTTTCTAATTTTTTCCAAGATTTAAAAATGTGACCATTTTTTAATAACCCAATCTTATAACTAACTCATCCAATCTAATTAAGTTTAATAGGATTGAATTGAAAAATAAACAAAACTTAACCCAACCCAATCTAGATAACTTATACCCCTAGTTATTTCAGTTAAAAGGGAAAATTATATGAATCAATCAATTAAACCATTAGAATCAACCTAGTGGTGGGAAGCTTAGAGTAGTATGCATGAGATTTTAAGTTCAAACCTCAATGTGACTATTGTAAAAAAAAAAATAAACAATCAACTAAAACTTTCTCTTTGATTTTATTTTACTTTTACTTAAATGCAAAATACGTTATTATGATTAAAAAATGTTTATTTGAACTAATTAGTTCAAATTCACTTTCTAATTAGTTCAAACATTTTAATTGATTTAATTTTTATTCTCTTAAAACTGAAGCCATCCAACCCATGAATAAGAATAACCCTATAATTGACTAAGACGAGCTTGAATAACTAACTTGACACCCTCGATTCTCAAAGATATTGAAAAGTAAACAATAACAAAAAAAAATTGTGTGCTACCTTAGGTTTTTGATATTTTAAATGACCATCAAAGTTCAATATCAATTTGGAGGAAAGTTACCATAACATTTTTGAAAAGACAAACCGCAAAAATAAGAAACACAAGACGAAAGAAAACTTATTTTTCGCTGATGAAGAAAACGGGGCAGGATGGGAAAGAATTGGTAAAATAAATGTACATGTACCCTTATTTTAATTATGTTTCGTTACATATTAAAAATTGAGATGTCATTATATGTTCTTCTCACTTCATTTTTCTTTCAATACAAATATATAAAAATATCTTCATTTTCTCCTTTTATTTTCTCCTTATAAAAAATTAAAGTTGGAAAAGAATTGCGCATATTTAAACGTGGATAAAAATCAGTTCATGTAACTTCCATTAATAGCTGACGGTGCAATCTTTGGCCATTCCTATTTTCTTTCATCTAACTTCTCTATCTTTTTCTTTTAATTCAAACAATAAAAAATATTCTTTTTTTTCTATTTTTATATCCTTATCGAAAGCTAAAAAGTTGGAAAAAGATTTGAATATTTGAGAATAATGACTATGACCAATAAACTCTAGTCTCATGAGAAGGCAGTAGTGAGTATGATTTCCATTCATGCGAATTATGAGCAGGTGGGCAGTTCAATCCTCGGCTAAACCCTCCCAATAATTTTTTTGCTCAAACCAATTAGCGGGACTTCGGATCATTGCTTACTTGCTTCCATCACCGCTTTTCAAGACCCAAACAGAACCTTTTGAGACACATAACTCACTCATAACCTGAAATTGTTTTTAAAAAAACAGACAAACAAAACAACCATTAGGATAATAAGCAACATTAATTGAAACGAAATGGGTAAAACATGATCAAATTTATGGATGATTTTGCAACAATTGTTCCCTCCATGTCAAGATCATTATCTGATTTCAATTAATATGGCTACGCAGGCAACATTGTTTAAAGCAACTGATAAAAGTCTGAAGCAACTACTCGTTTTAGGTTGTACGAGGTTCCCTTTCCTTGTTTCTACCTTAGTTATTTGCACCCTTTCCATGTTCCAGTACTCAATGCTCTATTGTTAACAATAAGTAAATAAATAAATAAAACCTTCAATCTCTAATCTTAGTCGTTAACAGTCCAAGCGAACGCGTATATATGCTTTGAGTATATGGAATAAAACATTAGCTTTATGCATGTCAATGATAAAATCTTTTTTTCAATTTTAATGACGGATCAAAATTCAAAACCCTATATATAATGGTCAAGTACATAGTTTAACTCTTTCTTTTTGTTGCTGAAACATTAAATACATTCAACTTGATCAACAGCTCATCATACTGAACAAATTGACCAGTGATTAAGCATGAAAGAATATATATAGGCTATTTAATCTAATCGCAAAACTATCAACGGAAAGTAATAGATACTTGATGTAAACAACACAAAATACTTGATGTAAACTGTAAAACTATCAAGAGCCCACAAGTTACGTATCCAAAAACAAAAAGCTCAATATCTTCAACTGCAAATATGCAGTGTATTATTATCGGTGTTCAACTCATCATTAGAAGCAACGAAAGCTCTCAACATTGCATATTTGCATATACCCTATTTGAATAAACTTCTCAATCAGTACTTATAGGAGAAAAAGACAAAGGTAAAATGAAATAAGTTTCACTCATTAGTTAAAATTAGCTTGAACAGAAGTTAATTTGCAGAAGCTCGCTCAATTAGCTTCTCCAAAAGCTTATTTTAACTTATGCATAAGTTAATTTTAATTTATATAATTCATTTTACATTTTTATTTTCTTCCTTTAAAGTGTCTATTGAAATGTTTTTTTTCCAAACAGGGCCATAGTACAATACTACAAAAATTAAGTGCTAAATGTTTCTTCAAATAATGTAAATCCTTCTGACAATTTGAAATCCATTCCCCTAATCACCAAAAATTTTCTTGTAGAAAAACAAATTTAGAAACTCCAAAACTCTCTAAAGAAAATTCTTTTGCCAGTACTATAGTATTAAATAGAACTAACACAAATTACTGGCTCAATCAATAGACCCCAGACTATTCTATACACTATGTATTGTTCTAGTTCATAAGCTATTGCACTCTTAATGGCAACTTCCTTATGGAACATAGTTTGGGGGAATTTAGCTAGACTTTGGTGTGGATACCCTACTCTAGAAGAGTTTCTGCTAGTTACATTTAAAGGTTTTGGCAAAAAGGAGGCAAAAGACTGAGACAATGTGCAGTTTTTGTAGCCCTTTGGTTCATTTGGCTAGAACCGTGTGCTTGCATCTCAAAAGCTACCTCGCTGCCTCTCAATATGTTATGGGACTTGGCTATGCTTATGGTCATTCTTTGGTGCTTTGCTAATGTTTTATTTTAAGGAAGTTGCCACTTCTGACATGTATAGAGATTGCGCAGTATTTTGCCAGCTTTTTTTTGGCCCATTGTCTCTGGAGGATTCCTTATTGCAACGTGCAACAATTAGTCTAGTGTCTAGAATAGGAAACCAAATTTCTAGAAATTAGGAGAAAATAAGGAACAGAATAAAGACAAATCAATCAATAACCAGTTTATCTCCTATATGTTCCTGATTCAGAAATTATGCTAATAAAAATATCTCAAAAAGCACCTATAAAACTCTTGTTAATATCTCACAACACTTATCCTATTTGCCTATTTATAATATAATTACTGCATTTTGGCATAATAATTAGAGTGTAATTATCTATTTAATCTAAATTTTCAACCATAATAAATAGGGTGAAATTATCTATTCAATCTAAATTTTCAACCATCATGAACATTTATCAAAAGGCTAAGCAGACCTGTGCATGGACCTTAATAAGGGAAAACACTGACAAAAATTGAGATAAAAAACTTTAGTATACCATAGCCACCTGATGAAAAAGATCAAACTACCTTGGTATATTCATTGTTAGCAACCTCCCTACTGAGTTTTCTTCTTGCAGCTTCAAGTATCTCAGCCTTCTTCAGCTTGGCATTGGGTCCACTTCCACGAAGCATATCGATTACAACATCCCTGAAAGGACCAGTGCACTCCTGAGCATTATATAACAAATGGAATGTGCTACTTGTTTTTAAAATTCTTTGACTCCCATGGAGTGAAAACAATGTTCTCTTTTACTTTTGGGGGTGGGGAAGAGAAAAACAACCTGAATGGATCATCAGGTGATGATTTCAGCACATAAGAACCATGGATTTCGCAAGCAACTTCACTTATGATGGCCATCAACTCATTAAGTGGACCATCAAGACTGTGAGCTGCATCCACAGCCATTTTAGAATCTCCCTTCGAAAGCATAGCTTTGGAAACTGCCATTTCCCGCAATCCTTCGGATATCAATTTGAAGCTGCCAAGATAGATAAAAGAAGCATTAGACAACAGTCACCCAAACAACAAGATAAAAATATAGAACCAATTTCACTTTAAGGGAATGTCAATTGGTAGAGATTTTTCCCCTCAAGCAATTGCCATCATCCTGACTAAGAGTGATAAAGTAAGTGATCAGAAAGATGCATATCCCTGAGATGAAATTTTCAAGGACTGGCATCAGTGGCATTAATCTAAACCGGATTTAATCCAAATAACCACCATGAAGAATTTTGTTTCTAAAGGAAACCACCACAACCTTTTTGCTGCCAAAGAAATATTTTAGAGAACAACTTCCCAGACCCATAGCCCCCTATTTCTGCAACACAAATCTCAATTAACAAGATTATCTCTCTTCAGATCACCTGCCCATGTCCATGGGAAATCCTTCAATATCTTCTCTATCATTCAACAAACCCTCTTGAACAAAAATTCCAATTAACAAGACAATGGAATCAGATATAAAGCATTGTTTTGTTTTTATAAAAGAATATTAGCTCAAAAGATTTCTTCTATTCCTTAGCAAATACACTAAAAAAACCACAGCCATAAGCATGGTTTGAACATGGGAATACAACATTTTAAAAATCATGTGCATAGCACGACTATAATACAATATTTAAAATTAACATAAATCACAAATCTTAAAAAGGGTATGAATACAAAAGGTATTGACTATTGACAAATATGAAAGTCTTGTAAAGCGGTATGAAGTTAACTACCAATATTTGTGCTTCCAAATATTATCACAACGATCAATTGAAAACAGGAAATCACCAAAAGGATAGATGTCTCTATAACCATACCTGCAAACTTTGTAAGTCTGAAAAAGTTTCTTGAGGGCAATTGGCAGGGCATGTCGGGTTTCATTTGACATGGTCATTTTCCCAGGAGGTACTCCACCCAGACTTTTTACCCTTTGATCAGAACTTTCTGATTTATGAACCTCATTGTTCACACCTTGGTTTGCTACAACATTCTTACCAATTTTACGTTTTCCAACATTAGAAGCAAAACCAGATAACTGTTGTTCCAAACCTTTGAAAAGTTCTTCCTGTTTCTCAACAATATCTGGATAGAGTTTTTTGAATGACTCGTCCGGAAGCTCTCTGAACTTCCAGTAAGGATTTGGTTTTCCAGTAGATTTATCAAGATCATTTCTTTCCACGCCATATATCTTCAGGTAGTTCCTCACGTGATTAACAAGTTCACCTCCTCGAATATTCACATCGGAAGACTGAACTTTCAAATTCTTGCTAAACAATAGTAGGGCATAATCTCTGGCCAAAGTTTCCAAACCACCATCAGGATATAGAAATGAACTTTTTGCAGTCCATAGTCCCCACACCAATATTGCATGCTGCTGCAGGAATCCTAGAAGTTCCTTCTCAGAATATTCTGGAGCAAAGTGCTTAATAGCACTGAAACGATGAAGTGGACGACTCTATCATAAAGAGCTCTGTTAGACAAGTTATAAAAAGTAGCATACAGAAACATGATTCATAATAGAATATTACAGCATTATTTGATATTTGTAGCCTACCCCGCCTAGAAAGAAAAGGCTTGGTGGTGGTTGTTATATTACTTGGTTCAGCTGTGACCAGAGTTGAGAAAATTAGGCCAGAATCCAGATTGTCCAGTTCAACTAGGAATAAGTTGATAGATCAAGTTAGGTCTTATCCCTTTTTTAACTGGTTATCAGGAAACCAGTCAGTGAACTGTGAAATTGTGCATGAACTGGCAAGAACCAGCTGCTTCAATTCATAACCAGTTGAATTCTTATATTGGGGGAAAATTAAAATTCCCCTACCTATATATATATATATATATATATATATATATATATATATATATATATATCATGCAAAATCTTAATAAATATCACACACTTTAGTGTATTTAAGTTAATAACTTACTATTTATTTTTATTGATACTATTTACTTATATCTATCAACTTAACTCTTTTAATTTTTTATTGTGTAGGATATAGTCCTTTGATGTTAATTCAAAATTTTGCATTAATTTATTACATTTTATGCAAATATATTACTTGCAAAAATGAATATATTCAATTATCACCAGTTCAACCACACGTAAATCAATAAACTATGAATCAATGCCTTTATTAGTTCAATAACCAATCTAATTTAAAGACATCGGTTGTGACGTGTGTGCCACCACCCAAATATGCAATTTCCTTTTTCTTGTTTATTTCTCTCCATTGCCACAATGTAAGAGTTACACTTTAACACACAACAAATCTTTAATAATTAATTATGACACATGTTAAAAATATATAGATAACAATATATTGCCTATATACCTTGTAGCATCCTGGTAAAATATAAACACTTTTCATATCAAAAGCAGAAACTTCAGTGTTTGACATCTTACCAAAATAAGCAATTTGGTGCTCATGTCCAGGTTATTTGCTGAGAAAAATGTCCACTAATAACTTACCAGTTAACACACATATAAAACAGCAGAAGTAATTTGGGAATAGAGAATATCTTCTTAAAAAAATGAATGTAGTCAACAATGAACAAGCATGGGAAGTAAGATGAAGAATGTTGTTAGATCTCAATGCCCCTTTCTCATCAACAAAAAGAAATCAAACTCAATTTTACAAACCTCAAGCATTTTCTTGAGACGCTCTTCCACGGGCAATGATAGAAGATACCTAAAATTGCATACACACATGAATAGTCAAAATTATAAGCCAATAGCAATAGTACAAACCAATAAACAAAATCAATAGAGAATTGTAAGAGCAATAAGCATATTATTGAGAAGTAGGCAGAAACAAGACAAAGAACATAAATGAAAAATAGACAGAATTGGACACATTTGCAGGTACAGAAGGAAAAAGAGTGAGAGTCCTACATAAAACAGCTAATGGAAAAAATTTAGTCAGAACTAAAGGCCCAAAATTAAATAAATTTGAAACTAAAGGAAGACGGTACCTTTTAGAAGGACCTTTTGGTAAATTGTTGCTGCTCCCTCCAGGACACAGTGCAGTAACATAATCATACCTTGAATCAAAGATTTACAAACTTAACAAATTTAGTAAGTTACATGTCATATAAGAGTGAAAAAGGACAGTAGGACATATTCTTACGCTCTCATTGTGAAGTTTATGGGAGAACTCTCTTGTGCCACCATTTGCTGCAAATATCTAAAAGAGATATCACTCTTGTAGCTATGGTACTTTAGAGGAACCCAGCACTGCACAGGATATAGAAACAAAACAAAAAAAGGCTGATTAGAACAGGAGGGGGAATAAACAAAATGGAGTTAAGAAACAAAATCACCATTAAGAAATTCTTTTGGCAGAAAATGCAAATATATACAAAACCCACTCTGATGCTAACTTATGACTTGAGGCAGGAGAGAATATTTATGTGAAAATGCTTGACTGGAAAACACACTCAACCTAAGGATTAATATACAGAATAATTATCTAGAAAAACGAATGCACAATGCAATATAGAAGAATAATTAGGCTAATAATTCTATGTCTATTTAAGAATAACATAAACTTGTTACAACCAAAAAATCACATGTAAACTACATTGCAGTATTAACGACTAGTATACCTCATCACCATCACTCTTTTGCTCAGTAGCAGAAGATTCTGTCTGCTTATTCTGCAACAGAAAAGAGGAATCAATTAGCCAATTGGAAATTACAAAATAAGCCTTGACAGAATACAAGCAGCAGAAAAAAAAGTACAAGATGTAGAGTGATACTGCAACAAGACAGCTTGTGAACTAAAACTACTGCTAGTGGCTAAATATTAAATTTAGCAATTTATGAACAAAGCCATTGCTCCTATAAGCATGCAACAACAACCAAACGGGGGGGTACAATCAGTAATCACCAAGCATGCATGCCTGTAATGGATTTATTAAACCTACATTTAATTGAGATCCAGATTCCTGTAAAGCAACATAAACATTGATCCAACTCAAATGTACATGGAAAAATATTTCAAGATTGCTAAGACATCAGTGCCATCTGTAGAAATTATAATTCCTGCACCTTCCACTTGTGCAGTCGCTTTTAAATTTCTATAATAAAATAACAAATATGCATGAATGAAAAAAATACATGATACCTGCTTTTTGGATGTAGCAACAGACTTCTCGGCATTTGAGCCCTCATTTTTGCCAGTACCATTTGCTCCGGCAGAGTCAGCGTTCTTCCTTTTTGAACCACCAGAATTAAGATGTTGTAATGTTGGTCGGAGCTGCACAACTGCATGAATTGGATGCAGGTGTAACTGTAACCAAGAAAAAGACAGGCTAATTTACAATTTTTTTTCTAAATTAAACAATCAACTTGAATATCACAAATTCACAATTCATGAAACCCTCAAGCTATTAGAAGAAACAAGATATATATATATATATATATATATATATATATATATATATATATATAACACAAAAGTTGTTGGTAATAGACACATACAGGTCTAACCTATGAAATATTTTAAAATGCTAATACAATCAGCAATAAGTAAATATAAAGCATATCAAGCAATAAGTAAATTTTATTTTTAAGGGAATCATGTATGAATCTAACACATACAATAGCAAACCAGATAAATTTTTAAAAAAGCATGCTCAATTTTTTTCTTTTAATGTAGTATTCCAAGGTCTTTCTTTTATGAAAAGGGAGGAGTCAAGTTAATTTTAAGGCATGTTGTGTATTCCTCGTTTTCCCTTTTTCACTCTTTATTGAATCATACCGTGTAAAGTACTCCTCACTGCATTAGCCTTTCAATGAACTTTTTCATTACAAACACATAAAGTAATTGTTCCTACTTTTCTTCAAGACCTGAATAAGATATATCTCATCTAAAAACAAGAAGAAAAGAAACTCATCCTAAGAAGTATTTTCAGCAAAAGACTCACATCCTAATTTATTGGATTTAGTATTAAATGTTCAATAAATAGGACAATAATCTCACATGTTGCATTGGCACACCTAATACAATGTTGTTCAAATAACAGAATGGGAGACATAATTACCTTATCACCCATAAGAATCCCAACAGCACATCCATTAGCATGAGATGGCTTCCACGAAGTTGATAAGGTCTGAAGAGAATTGAAAGCAAGGTTGTCAAACTCGAGAGTTTACCTAAACTTGTGGAAGCTCTATAAACTCGATTCATAAACTTGGAAAAGTTCACTTAATATAAAAATAAAAATAAAATACTTACAAATAACATAATAATTGAATATTTCAAGTCTATAATAAAGCAAATAGCAAATTACAATAATAAAGTAAGAAAGTTTGGTAATAATCAATGTATACAGTATAACAATACAAGTAGTATTTTATGTGATGCTCCCAAATCAGTGTATATCCCAATGAAGTACCCTCAGATATTGAAGGAATAACATATTTGGTGCTCCCAAATCTCAAATCAGTGCATACGTGATTTGGGTTGTTTGGTCATGGTTCAGTCAAGAAATGCCAAACAGAGAAACAATACAGATAGGAAGAAAACAGACAAGAAAAATAGTAGAGCAGAGTAACGTCAGTAAGGCCTTCAATGCAAGTAAAATGGTATTCTAGTTGGTGAAGCAAGTTTTTCAAGGCTAAAATTTCATTGCACATTCAATCAATATATGATCAGAAGCAGAAACTAGCTATATGTTAAACACTAACACTACCATATCAACATGTCGAAAATTGAAGTGTGTCAATTATCATGCACCAATTACATTGACAAGCTAATAAAATTGCATAGTTTAGGGTAATTCTAATCTCATCCTTTAACCCTACATTTATTCACTAAGGGGGCATCAAGAAGAGTTTATGTGGAGCTTATTTGGGCTTATGACAATGGCTTATAATTCCTATAAACTCTTTTCAACTTATTTAAAATAGCTTCTTGGTGAAGCAAAACTTATCAAAATAAGCTATTTTTAATTCATTTCACAAAAATATATGATCAAAATTATGACATAAGTTCTCGTATGGTAAGTGTATCCAATAAATGTTTAAAAAAGTTATTTATCCAAACACACCCTAAATGTCCTTAGGAAAACTAGCAAAACTAACCGGGCTTGACCTATTTCACACACCATGCATAGCACCAGCAAGTGGAACCAACAAATAAACATTTTGATGGCTGCTAATTTCAAACAAGTAGCACACATATTATCAGGGAGCACTGATATATCTTGGGAAATGGGAATCAAGGCCCCTCAATTGCCAGCATCCAATGAAACGTCTTGAATCTTTCCCATTAAAATATTCAACAGAAATAGACAATTACATTGTTAATTTCAGAGCCAAGGAGCCGTGGAACCTTCGCTACCACATATTTAACAAAACACCTCAGTTATTTTACTTTTACTTTTGTAGTTTGTTGAGTTAGGAGCATCATCGGGTTAACATTGTAAGAGATAACGAACAAACCTGCTTCGTGATGTTGTATTTGTTGGCAAACTCTTTGTCAATATTATCAGACTCGAGATCAATGTCTAAATCAATTTCCACTTCTGAATTTTTAGGTTTCAACCTTACCTATGCAATAATAAAAAATAAACACAAAACACGGACTTAACATGATTCCTTCTTTTTCCTCCAAAAAAATTACTATTCAACAAACGTACCTCTTCGCATTGTTCATCCAATAAGTAGGGTCGCCAATAAGGTCTCAAGGGATACTGCAAAACGTATAGCTAAAAGAAACAAAGAAAAGTTAGTTTGAAAAATGTAGAATCGATTCGAAGAAGCAATGGCGATAGAGAAAGACGGACCTGAGTCTCGGGATCGACAGAAGGTGAGAAGAAGACGTCAATTTCGCGCACAACTGTGTCTTCTTCAGGGGTATCTTCGTCCATGGGATCGTCTCGCACTGATTCTGGTTCGTCTCCGGCCTCCTCGGATTTGGGTTCGGCTTCCATTTTGACGGTGGCGTCGAGTTCGGGCTTTGTATGAGTTGGTGGCACTGTTTCGACGCCATCTCCATTCTTTTTTACAGTTGCTGCAACGAATTCACGAGGCTCTGGTTTGGAGAAGGGTGGTTGGGGTTCAGGTTTGGGGGAAGGTTCGGATTTTGGTTTAGCTTTGAGCTTTGATGATTTTGGCGCGAACTTGGAGACTCGAGAAGGGGCCTTGATCGGCGCTTCTTCTAAGTCGTCTAAGTCCATAGCAACAAAATTATTTTTGAAAAACAAAAAGACAGAGGGCGTGACAGCGGTGACGGCAGAAGTGCTGGGCGGTGACGCCAATTTTCTCCAATACTGATATTTACTTTCGTTAACCTAAGAACAAGTGCTAAGGCCAACGTGATTCCATCATTCCAGCAGGTCTCGCCTAGAGTTTTTTTTTTTCTTTTTAATCGTATCCTATATAAACTTTAAATACAATTTTAGTATGTTTCTGAACTTATATTATATTGTAGTCTTTATCTAAAAATTAAAAAGTTAATATTAGTCTTCAAAAATATAAAAATTAAGACAAATTCATCCTCCCATTAAATTTCTTCTCTTAACATTAATAAATCTGCCTACATGATATTTATGGACAAAAATATCAAAATAATTATTTATGTGAATATAGGAATTAATTTGTCAGTAAGAATTATTTTTATCCTTTCTCTTTCTTTTTCATAGCTAGATTTGTAACAATTATTTTTTCTTCTTTCATCTTATATGTTATTTTTCACTAATGAATGATTGAGTTTTTTATTCTTTCTCCCTCTTCTCCTTCCTTACTAGGTTCTTCTTGTTTATTTTTTATCTCTTCTCCATCGTTCATTTATTGCAAAGACAACATGGTATATTGTATCTCTCTCATTTTTGTATATTTTTCTCTTTCTAATATATCATAGATTCTATCATATTATATTTTTTCTCTCTTTTTGTTTCTTTCACTCTAGGTGTTGATAGATTTTTGAGTGTTCATATCAAACATTTTCCTTGTTTAATAGCTTGACCTTACAACTTTTCCCCTTCTATAATTTTTCATCATTCATTTGCTTTGTATCATAAAAGAATATTCAACTTCAATTTTCAGTTTTTTCACAATTTATTCCTTCCCCATCAGGATAAATAAATTTGAAATTAAAGTTATATCTCCAAATGCACGTAATCCCACCTTATCCTAGCATTTAATGGTCTGAAATATAAACAATCGACAAATAAAATACAGAAAGTCATGTGTGTATTACTTATTACTAGTGCAATTCTTCCACTCTAAATTATACAACTCAGAGCTTTGAAAAATGTTACCAAAAAATTTTCATGTGAGGGGTGAGAAAAAAAAGGAAGGATGATATGATTTTCATTTCCCAATGAAATGGTTTTGTTAACCCCATATGCATCACATATAAAAAAAAAAATAGAAAAAGGCAAACTTGTTTATGAAATAAAATTAAACAAAATAGTGATAATTTGATTCTATATTAATTTTTTAAAAAAAAAAATAAGAGTATCAAACTAGCAAGACTCAAAACTAAGAAAAAAAATACTGAGAAAATGGGTTGAAATAAAAAATAACTTGATTGGAAGTGAGTCTCCTAAAGAATCTAGAGAGCTCAAATCCTTTAACTTGGTTTGAATCTCTTCATCTTCATCTAGTACTCAAATGATGGTTATTAGTATATTCAACACAGTCCCAAACGTTTTAAAAAAACACGAAGCATTCACGTACACAACCTGCACCATTAAGAAAATAGAAATGAAGGAGAAAAGGGGAAGTTAAAAGTCAGAGAGATGAGATTGAGTAGAAATAGTAAAGGAATCAGTTACATTAAAGTAAACAATACCAAACAAATACACTAAAAACTCCATATTAAATCAACTCCAACCTAATTACAGAATTAGAAGGAGATTTTCAGGTAGTACCTTTGAAAATCTTTGAAAATAAGCATAAGCAGTAAGAAAGAAGTAGAACCATGAAGAACTGCAACATATTATACAATTACCACTTAGGCTCAGAATCACCCAATTTAACTTCACGAGACGTTAAACATTTTGACATTAGAGATAGAACAAAACACAAAACGCATAAAAGAATAATTCTATAATATTTTTTAACATTTTCTCCAGAGAAAACAAAGAGAGAGATAGAGTTTTAAAATACAGAGAGTTACACCATTGAGAAGAACAAACCAAAAAAAATAATATTAAAGACTAAACACCAAAAAAAACTTAGCATTAGGCGGTGATTTTTTTTTTCAACTTAAATTGATAAAAAAAAGTTTCATATAAAAACTAAGCAGAAGTGAAAAACAATATATTAAACCTCTAGAATCACATTGTTCCACGTAAACACTTGAATGGACAAAGTTGATGAGCACAAAAAGAAATTACAAAAATTGGAGTTTTAAAATCAAAATCTGTTTTAAAATTAACAAATATCTAAAATCAGAATGAGCTTTAAAATTAAAAATGAATGGTTTTAAAACTTAGTTTATTATTAATTGGTAGATTTTAAAATTCAAACAATTTTTGCAAATAGGTTACTTAGAGATTAGAAGAAGACATCATAAAATAGATTGTCTATAATTTGTTTGTCTTTTGAATAATTAATTTAGTATTTATTTCATAGTTATTATTTCCTTTCTATTTTGTATTTTGCCTCTATATTTTTGTTTGTTGTTATTGTCATGATTGTTAACTATTTATATTTATATTTTCCATTTTTTATGTAACCGGTTGAAGAAAGAAAAATACATAAATAAATGTAAAAAAAGAAAGTTAAGAAGGAATAAGAAGATAAAAAAAAATAGAATAAGTTTGCACTAAAGGTGATTGAGAATAAGTCAGATTTTTTGACTGATATTAGTCAATTTGATCACTAATATCATGATAATAAAAAAGAACAAGTTTGTTAATATATTTAAAATGTATTAAAGATTTTATGTTGTGTACGTTGAAGCCTCAATGAAGATCTTTTAAACCATGGTCAAGCTTCTTGAGATTCACGACCCAGTAATGCATGGAGGGCGGTGGATGCGTGGAGAGCTTAATTAGTTGCTTTACGACGGAAGCGGTGGACGGTGACGGTGGGTGAGCTCGCCAAGGCAGAGGCGACGGACGATGGGTGGTGTCCTTGTAGTTGCACCTCTTAATATGCGGAGGCAATGTTTCCCGGTACTGATTCTTTTTTTGTTAACCTAGCAAAGCAAATCAAAGCAAACGGGTATTATTTTATAAAATAAAATAAAATTATTTACCTAAATTTTGCGCGAGCGTGATTCCTTCGTTCAAAACAAAGTTAATCAGAAAAGCTCTCCTTTTAATCCCATCCTATGTAACATTTTTGTGTTATTAGCGTTGTTAGGATTAATTTTTTAATATTTTTAAGATTTTTATTTATTTATTTTATCGTCATCAATCTATATTTTTCAACTTTATTTCAAATTAAATTTTAATATTTTTTAAAAAATCATCAATGTTTAAAGTAACTTTATATACAACAAATTATTTATCATAAATTTAATATAATTTACATGTAAAAAATTTTAATTATAAGTTTTAGTTATATAAACTAAACATTTATTTTGTGTTTATTGTACAAGTTAAAATATTATTTTTTATTAATAAATAAGTTGTTAATTTTATAATTAAAAAAAAAATCTTTAAAAAGAGCAATCAAGACGGGGGCGGGGTGTGTAGTCACGTACAGGGTAGACTAGACTTTGATTAATCAAAAGGTGAAATTATTTGAAGCAGCAATGTTATTCTATACGAAAACAGATAGCGAGAAACGTAATAATTTTAAACAAGGAAGCCACCAAAAATAATTTAAATAAGGTTCAATGATCTTTCAAATAAATACTTAAAAATTGATTTGGACGAAAATCAACCTAAAATACGAAAACCAGTTGCACTTGATGTTGGGATCATCAATAAATTCCTTTAACTGGAACACTTTAAAATGGTATGAGACCACAAGACAGGGTCTATGTACATGGAGAACACTGTACAGTGGAGGTTAAACTCAAGCTTCAGCAAACAGTAGTTATTCACCAGCAATTCAAGACATAAAAGGCTATAAAATCTGAGATTATGATCCAATTATACGGAACACCCCCACAAAAATATCATCGCAGCAAACTAGCATTGGAAACGGGGGCAGAGTTATTAAAATTCAAAATACATGGGGATATATGAAGTTTCGTGAACTTCTATGTTTTTAAGCCCCCAAGGACAAACAGAACACACGACATTACAAGCGGATAAAAGCACCAATCAAGTTGTTGGATCTGTCAGGTTTCTTTGTTGTATAAGTAAGATGGCTTTGTCTGCTCAGTAGCAAAGGGACCTCAACCTGTGCAGGGAATCATCAACAGAAAAGCGTTGGAAATTAAAACATTACATTGTCCAACTTCATCTCCTCTGAATTGAGAGATAATAATATACCAATGCATGTATGAAATTTTAAGAACAAAGAAAGGAAGCATATAATTCTCATTCTTCTTGATACAATAGATTATAGATATATAACAAGGGGGAAATGAAAATAAATTCCCGTTCCCACTTTTATACCTTGTTGTAAGTTGTAACAACAAAATTCAGAAGCACATATGTAGTAAATTTCTATCTTAGTTTTTTTTTTTTTTTTTTTTTTGATCGGCCAATGTTAGTTGTTAAATGTTAGTGTTTTTGTTAGTAATGTGTATGTATGATCATAATACATCAGACTTTTTTTTAGACATTCAATGTAATTGTTTTAAACACTCCTGATTTACTGCCTCACTGTTCTCACTCTTTAATGACAGCAATTGGGTATGATGACAATGACAGGAGATTTTACACTTGTTTCAGTTCAGGGAACTATGAGAGCCAGTAGCTTATAAAGTTATGTATAAGTGAGAGGCTGCAAGCTAAAAAGTTTACCTTCAGTTGTGAGTAACATATATACACACAATTAGTACTCCAATGCATGAAGTCCCATCTGTTGAGTAAGATGGTCAAGATGTTGTATCGTATCAAAATTTTCCTGATTATTTCCCATTTCTGAAGGCAAACCCTGATCTTCAGTCAAAGCACATCCTAGAGAGCTACATTTAGTTTCCTCTGTGTCTTCTGTAAGTGGGCTTGGCCTTAAAAACAGTTCCCAGAATTCATCACTGATTTCTGGGAGTTTAGAAATTCCATCTGTGTCAGGTGAAAAATGATTAGCATCGTCTGCCTCATCTAAAACAGTTGACATCATATCTATCTCTCCCATGTTCCTAGTATCAGCCCCCATAACATTTAGCTCATGATTCAATAAACTGTTTTCTGTCTCCATTCCTTGACTTCTACAGAAACCCAAAACAGCAGGTGAAGACTGCACCTCAGATGTGTTACTGGGCATACAACTGAGAGGAAACTGTGATCCTACTTCCAGAGACGTCAGCTCAGATATAGGTGGAACCATCACATTAGAAACCTGAGTGGATGAACTACTGCTATCTGATGCAATGGCAGAAGGAACATCATCAATAAGGAAAACATCAGGGTTCTTAATTGATGATTGTGTTGTAGAATTGTTTATTTGCAATATCTGGCGAAATAATGCTTTTGCAGCCTCATTTATGGAACTCTGGTACTTGACAATGTGTCCATCAAGAGAACTGTGGAGATCCTTGGTGGCCAGACTATCTTCTTCTGGTCGCTGGAGCCTCCTCTTTTTATTGCTCCCAGGGATATGTTTACTACTTTCATTCTGCTGCTGAACAAATTGAGCCAAGAAGCCTGGGCTCTGCATGGCCTTTGCCAGGAATGACATCATTTGCTGCTGACGCTGCTCCATTGACTGCACACGTTCCCCAACATTTTGCAATTGGTTATCAGTCCCTTGCTGTTTCTGTCTCAACCTAACAAGTTCCTGCATAAGAACATTCTTATCCCTTTTCAGTCTTTCCACCTCTTCCTCAAGCCCAAATTTCCCCACTTCAACACATGCTCTAGCAGCTGATTTATGCACTTGAGATGGTTGCTGACTATCATTTACATGAGCAGATTTCCGCCTACTGATACTTTTTAAAAGTTGTTTTTCACCTCTTAAAAATCCTTCATTAGCAAATTCCCATCGATCTGGGTCAACCTTTCTAAAACCCTGCTTGTCAATCAAAAGGAATAACAGATGATTAAGAGAAGAGAGATGTGTGAACTGTACAACTAATCCAGCTTGATAAAACTACATGTAATGTTAATTATGCATGGAGGAGAGATGGCAATGTTAAACAATATTCTCTGAGTGTATGAGATACCGGTAAATTTTCTTAGAGAGCAATAGAATAGATTTTGTGATAATTAATTAACCTCACTGAGAAGTGCCAACCAGGGGGCCTATATTTGCCATAACCTATGACCATATCACATCATTGCAACAATTTTCCTACAGCACAATACCAAAGGTGGTCTTTAATCACGCCTAATTATATCCTGCGACCCCTTTTTCAATCACCCTACCCTGGGCCTAAAGTAACCACAATCACAATCACTCTCAAGGAAAGATAAATTTTGTACACTGGTAGCACCAGCAAAATGTATCCATGTTTTTGGCAGTCTTCCATTCTGACTACATCATTGTTTGTGTATATTAATAACAGAAATTACAGATGATATGGACTCTGTTTAAGAAACTATTAGTTGCATGACATAAATTCTTCAGCTTAACCAACATATGTTACAGCCAAAAACCAAGCAAAGGCAGTTTCAATCATGGTGCAGACAAGCTGAAAATCACATTAACTAATCCATAAAACCAAAATTAAAACATGTAGTTTTCTCATGATCAATAATGAACTTACCGGACTTAACTCCTAAACAACTAAATCCCAGTGCAAAAACAGGGAAAATCTAAAGCATTTTTTATCGAAGGTCATCAATCTCGGTTTCCTCATACACGAATTAGTATATTTTAACCCATAGAACAAGAGACAAAAAAATAAAAGAAAAAATTGAGTTCACTTTGCTAACTTACTATGCAAACTCAGATCTAACCAAAATTTTGCGAAATTTACTAAAGTCGAGCATACCCAATGAAGGTGTAATACTGACCTGCAAATTCGAGATTCATAATACCAATCAATGAGACGCCAAAGAAATGAAAGGTAGAATGTGCTACATGGAATCGAAATAAAACAAGAAGAAGATGGATAGGGCTTCCCATAAAGCACAGATATAACTCCAATAGAAAAGAAAAACAATCCTTCAATCCCTTTTCACCCCATAACAGAAAAAGAGGGGTTTTGCATAAGCAAAAAACAATAAGAATAATAATAACAAATAAGATAAGATGATAATGATGGGAGAAAAAGTGATGTGATGCCCACATAAGTATTCAACTGTCTGACGAAACTGGAGAAGTTGTTGTGCTTAAAATGTTTGGGCAAGATGTCTGTGGCGAATTGCGGAACGTTCCAAACAACAAAGGTGTTGTTGTTTTCGCCCCACGACACCACTGAGTCGGTGGAAGGATCATCGACCATGTCGTAGGTCTTGCTCAGAAACGGTGCCACACAAACACTACTATTCCACGATGCTCCCTCCATACCAGGTGGATCAACTCAACAACAGATTCCTATGCCTAAACCAAATTTTAGGTTTTGCTTTATCGCTGAGAGAAGAAGAAGATGAAAGGAAAGTGTCACACACGCTGAAACGTACTAGCTTCAACTTCCCTCTTCTTGTTTATTTATTTACCTTATTTTCATATGAATTGAAATTTTTAATGTACAAATTGTAATAAATTTTATAATGAATAGATATCTTTAAATATATATATATATGTTGTACTATAGATAAAAAATAATTTAAATTTTAATATAAATTTATTTTTATTATATAATTTTAAAATACTGAAATTTAATTTAAAAATAAAGATAGATGATAATAAAAAACGATAGACGACTAAAAAAATTAAACACATATTAAAATAATAGGAAAATAGTTTGATATGATACACTTTTCTTTATGAATAGTTACATAAGTTGTACGTGAAATCTACTCTTGTACTGTGGTTTTGAGATTATATTTCTAATGATTTTTCAATAAATAAGAAATATTTTTTCTTATATTTGAGTACAAAATATTTCTTTAAAATATTATAAGTACTGATGAGTTATATAACCTTAATGGGCCTTAATGTGACCCTAATGCATATATCAAGATTCTTCAAAAATGGTTTTGTTCCTAGTCAAAACTACAATGAATCTTAAAGTGTTTCATAATGAACCAATTTTGTTAATTGGGGATTCATCTTATCCATATAATTGTAATCTATCCAATTCACACTAATTTTATTTCTTCTCCTACTAGTTTTATTTCTCCTCCTACTCAGTGTTATGAAAATCGATTTGGTCATTAATTCTGATCGAAGTAATGGATCAGTGGTTTAACTGGTAGGTCAATAATTAATCCGGTTTAACCTGATCTATATTAAAAAAATCAAAATTATATTAAATATATGTAACTAACATTATTTGATTAAAAAAATTCATCCATAATTTCATACTAAAAAATCCAAAATAATAATTAGTTAATTCGAAATACAAAATAAAAGTTGCAGAAAGTAAAAAACAGGGTACAAAAAACAATATCTAGTCATGCCTAACCCACCTAAAAAAATTCTAATCTCCCAAAATATATATAATCTTCTTTTGTGTTGTAGCGTCGTCCACCATTTTTTTTTTCGAGCTTCTAACCTGCACCAAATTCTTCTTTTTGATCAATCCTTACACCTTTTCATTCAACAATATATGCAAACAACAATCGATGCACCTCCCTCTCCCTCCTCTTCTCCCCCTCACAAACCCACCAAACATGCCTCTCCTTCTCACTCAGGCTCCCACCTCCACTTCCACTTCGACTCCAACGACCTTCCCTCCCTCCATCATTCCCCTAAACCATCCTCTCCTATTCGTTTAGGTGTTTACTAAGTATGACCAGATCATCACCATCACCATGTTGCAAGATTAAACCATTATTTCTTAGAGAAAATCATCACCTCCACTTCCACTCCTACCTTTTTTTTTTTTTGCGTTCGAAACTTTTTTTTCTTCCCTGGGGCACCAAAACGACATTGTTTTGCATGTTTGCATTTTTTTTCTTCATCAACCTGGTTCGAGTCCTAAAACCCAGTCGGATTCCCGATTTTCCCAAAAATTGCCTGATTTTATCCGGGACAGGTTGGGCCAACTGCATGATCGATTCGTTAGACAACTTGATCCGGTTTCGTTTCCAATTCTCAATTCGACCGATCCAACGAGCCTATCCAACCAGTTTCAATAACATTGCTCCTACTCCTCCAGCAACCTTTCAAATTTTGACCACCATTTGTTACTGTCAAATCAAAGGTCATTTTGTACAGCGACATTTTTTTTTTAATTCTTTCCTTGCCACCATGATCTCTTCCTTTCCCCTAACAACCCCTTGTCGTTGACCACCAACATCTCTTTCACAAATTACTAGTTACCTTTAAAACACCAAATAGGGCCATTCCATGGAGAAACACAACATAAATTAAACATCGAAATTGAAAAACATAATCGAACGTGCATTCAACTTAATCATCGGCACAATAGCAACCAATGAAAATGTAAAAATTTTGAGAAGTTGAAAAATTCATAACTTTATTAATTAAAAAGAGAGCACTTTGCATTCTCAACTTATTGTTTATGCACTTTGAACCCTTACGAGTGAAACTCAAGGTTCAAAAACCAAACCCATGAACATATTTTAAAAAAGGAACAAACTTTGCATAACTTTATAGTGGCATTCGAGAAAGAGCTTCACGAATCAACAAAGCAACACCACGAGAACACATGATTTATTTCATCGTCGGCGTTGTCCACTGCGGTTGGAAACCACTTCCCCAACAACACTGTTGTTGTCGTCGTCGGCTCCTCGTCTGCACTGTCGGAAGCCATCGAGGAGGTCCTCCTCCAGATCCTCGACACAATCCTTAACCTCATCAGCAACAGGGACCACAACATTGAACTCGCGTTTAGTGTAGAAATCTTTATACTAGCAGTGCATAAAAATTAAATTCAATGTAATAATGCCTTTTCTGCTAGTGTCTTCTGGCTAAAAAAAACATGTTGCCATTAGTACTTCAATTCAAGTGTGAATTAGTGTAAGGTCCTGTTTGAAAAAAACTTTTCTATAATACTTATAAAAGAAGAACATAAAAAAATAAAATATTATAATTGAACTTCTTTTATAAGTTAAAATCAACTTATATACTTTTATAACAATTATCTCATTTAACTTTTCCAAAAGACTAGATACATAAGTGTTTATGGTGAACTTTATCCAAACATGTCCTAATTCAGGCTGCAGTTTATGCTGTTGTTCTCTTGATTTACAGGCAATGCTTAATGCTGACTTTCGAAAAAGACCAACTGTCGAGGCTGTCCCCAATCATCGGTTAATGACTGGGGTAGTCCTTTGAATGTCAAGGTCAAAGAACATTGTTGTTTGTGTCTTTTATGAAATATCTAGCACACGGCTCATTGCATAATTAATGTAAATTTGTTTATCAGGTTCACATTACTTATTTAGGATTTTTGATATGGAATAATTTATCGTCATATGTTATTTAGAGATTTTTATTCTATTTTGGATGATATTATTGCAGCTTAGAATATATAGGAGTAATTTGTTAGGGGGTCAATAAATAGACCTTCAATGTATATATTTGAGTAGTTTTATTTATTTATTATCATATAATATTTTCAGTTTTTCTTCATTAAAAGAGAGTATGATCTTTAAATTGGAGGAGCACTCTAACCCTAAAGAAGTATTTTGGGTTTAGCAGGAAAATGCTATACTAAATTGTCCTGTATTAGATTTGGTATTGAGAACTTGATTTCAATATCAGTGTCATGCTTTATTATCTTCTCCACTTTCATATTCTGCCCAAATCTCATGATTTCTGCATTGAGACCAATGAACTTAAGAGTGTTAAAATTTACCAACTCCGTTGTTACATTATCCTTGAATGTTAAAAACAAAAATTTGTTATGAATTCTTATCTTTAAAGATTGTTGCCGAGGATGTTAAGTGTAGAATTGATTGAATCAGTGTACTGAATTCGAATCCTTAAACAGGTTTCAAATTTTGATTAGAGTAAGCTTACATGAGAAATCTTATTGAAGGTGTGTAGTAACATTTTTTTTATATATATATCTAGCAAAACTCATGGATATTTTATATTAATCTATCTCATGACGCCAAAAAAATAGAGTGTAAAATTGATTACGTAAAGAAAGAGTGTAAATTGATTTTTATATAAGATTATTTAATATTTTAAAAAATGTTTTGCTTGGTAGCACTACTTAAAAAGCTTGAAAAATGGATGGTTTATTGTGAGACTTATTTTCAATTCTTAAAGTGAAAATTTGTTGGGAGTTCTTAAATTAAATGCTATATGGTAGTGTGGACGGAGTCATATATGATTCAATTTTTTCTTATTTGTTTAATACTCAATAGATTATTTGACTAGAAAAAATAGAAGCATGGAGTGTGTGCATTCATTCGAGTGAAATTGTTTTAGTTTGATAAGTGATTTCGAATTTAAGTTATAAATATGTAGTTGCCTCAAATATCGAGAGAGATTTTAAGTATATAATAAAAAATATTTATGATTTATATCAAAATAAATAAATAAATTTAAAGTTAACATTTGTTATTAGCAAAAATGAAATAAAATCAACAAAATTATAATGTAAATATTATCCTATACTTTTATTGAAAATTTTAAGTTTAAATACTTATAATTCTATTTTGTTTTTTTTTCTTTCTAATTAATGTTATTTGTTTGTTTTCTTTACAATGTAAATATATTGTAAAATAAAAAATTAATGATTATAAATGTAATTATTTTTCATTATTTTTTAACTTATATACAAACATAAATGTATTTATAAACTAATACTCTTAAAAGATATATTTATACAAATTAGAATGATATAAAATATTTGTAAATAATTTGAATATATATCAATATCTATAATTATTTTTATATATTTTTTGTAAATATTTATACACATATACACTTCCATATATATATATATTAAAAAGTATCTGAAATGTATATTAAAAAATTACAATAATATTTTTTTAATTGTAAATTTAATAAGTTTTCACAACAAAATTATTACACTAGTATAATACAATAGTTATAATTATAATAATAATAGGCATGAAGCTTAGGAATGTGATGATTATATCTTAGGTTTGATTTGGTCAGAAACAAAATGTGCATTATTCTATTCAATTAGCATAGAATTAACATGCGATGGAAGAACGGAATCACGAGATCCTAAACAAAATCATAAGAGAGAAGAATGGAATCAATACTTCTGCATATGAAATACTACTACTAAACATAAAATTTAAAAAGGGTAAAAATAAAAATATATATTGAAAAGAGAGAGAGAGAGAGAGAGAGAGAGAGGGGTAGAGATGAAAGTGAAGGTTAGGTTGGGTTGTTAGAGAGATTCGTTTCGGCAAGACAAGGGTGGAACACATTCAATTGAATTTGGAAGGAAGCATAGCATAAAGTCTTAATAAGAAATGATTGTGTTATGGTAATATGCCAATCCCAATATCTCATCTCATCTCTGTTTAATAAATCTCCATTCTCCACACTCTCTTTCTATTTCAATTCAAATCCCATCTTTGTTGCCTCGATCACTCTGCTTCCGTTTCTTTCTTTAATCTCATCGTCGTGTTCAACTGAGGAGCTGATTGATTACAATCACTATTCAACTTTTTACTTTATTCTTATGCTCCCTCTGCTGTAAGTTACTATACAACTAAATCCTATCCCGCGGTTACTACTCTCTATCAATACTTTGATTGCTAGTTGATTCTTTAGGAAAGGGAGTTGTTGTATAAGATCATGACTCGGATATTTTTTTTGTTTGCTAGAATAACTATATGATTGCCCAGGGATTTAACTCACTTGTTTGAGCAGGTGTGTTAGTTGTTGTAAATCCCCCTTTACCCATGGATCAAAAATAACATTATATATTACTGTTTTTTTGTATATGTGGCAAACTTCCAAAAAGTTGTTGTTTTTGATAGATTATATATTGATTGTTGTCTTTCAAAGGAAGTTGCTTAGGTTGAGAGCAATTGAACGTCAACCGAATAAAGTTGTCTGGGGAATTATTTTACTTTAGGTTCAGAACAATTGAAGGTCGAAATCCAGGTTTAAAAGGGAAAAAAAGGGAGATGCTAGTTTTAACTTCTTTCATCTAGGAAGTGTAGATGCCTCTTGGTATGTTGGATTTTCTCAAGAGCAGTGGAAAAGAATCTCACAGCTAAGTAAGGGTATTGTACTTGGCTCTGCCTTTGACCCAGTAAAAGGAATTAAGTCGAGTTGATTCCACTCCAATTCTGGTAGAAGAGTTTGGACTTTGGATTCTTCTACATTGCTTTTTTGTTAATCTTTCCTCACATGTGCTATTTGCTGCTGTAATTCATGAACAACTGGACACCTTCTTTTGCAATGTAAGGCTACCACTTTTTTATGACTATTTTGTTTGGCGTGCTTGGTTAGTACTGAGCAGTGGGTCCGAACTTCTACTTTGGAGTAATTTCTATTTTCTGCTGGTCAGATTTAAAGATTTTACTAAAAAGAATTAGTGGAGAGAAACTACTTGTAAGGGATTCCTGAACAAGTTATAAGAGTTAGCTTATTTTGGGCTAGGATTGTGTACATGTCCTCTTTATAGTGTTCTGCCAATAACTATTTTAAGGGACTTGGGTAGATATTGTAGAGTTTTGATGCATTTCTTGCCTGCTTATACTTTTCTTTGTCCTGCCTAGGTGGATTCCCTCTAATAATATTTCTTTTTTTATCCAAAAAATATACTTAACATCCATTTGGCACAAGAATTTGGATTTGGTCTAGAATCATTATTCTTATGTTTGAGTTGTGCAAAGCATTAGAGTGTAGAAATTAGAATTATAATTTCAAGCCAAAATACGATTCCATTTTGATACCTCTAATTAGGATAGTCATGTAGGGGGTTACATTGGTGGAGTGGTCGGTAGCAAGGTGGTGATGACAATGGCAGCGGTGGCAGTGGTTGGTAGCAATGATGACGATACTGGTAGTATTAACAATGATTATGGTGGGGAGTAGCGATGACGACAGTGGTGGCAATGAGAATGGAAAAATAAGGGAGAGTGGTTGTTTAGTGTGGAGTGAGGTTTGGAATTGTAATTCAGAACTAGGAGTTATAAATTAGGAATAGTTAGTTTTAGTTGTATTATAATTCAATTTAATTGGAACTTGAAATTGTGATTCCAATTCTGAAAGAACTTCTGAATGTCATAATTAAAATTCCAAGCCCTAATTCCTTGTCAAATTACACGTGCCAATTGGACACTTGTAGAAAAGGAGTATTCCATTAACATTTGAGCCAAAATTTTCACACACACTTGTTTTATTCTTCATTTCAGTATTTATAATATATATGAAGTTTTGACATTGTTGTTTAATTTCCAGTAATAGCAACTATTCAATGGCCCTTTTCATTGTTGCTGTGTAAATGGAAGCAGTTGTTATTGCACGATTTTTCCAAGTATATCAGATATTTGCTGGGGATTAAGTGAAAAAGTCTCAATGGTAAACCCAAAAGTGTCTACTCAACCAAAAATATGCTACAGGCCTATTCGACCTTCTGACCTGGACATTTTAGAGCATATCCATTGCAGATTATTTCCCATCAGGTGAGATCATTTGTCGTTTTATTGACTTCAAATTCAAGTATGAGCTCTTGAAATTGTGTTTACCCAAAGATATCTACAATTCTCAGGTACGAATCCACTTTTTTCCATGATGTGGTAAATGGACGTGACATTGTGTCATGGGGAGCTGTTGATAGAAGTCGGCCGGATGGTCAAAGTGATGAACTCATTGGGTTTATAACAGCACGGATTGTTCTTGCAAAAGAAAGTGAGGTTGACCCCATTCATGTACAACTGTATGCCTTTTGTCTAATTACTTGAAGCATTCTATGAAAAGTTATCTGTCCATCATAGCTAAAACTTGTGCTGAAAAGAGAACCTACTACAAAAAAGTTATCTGTCCATGTTTGCTAAAACTTGTGCTGAAAAGAGAACACATGTTCTGTTTCTACTACTCTGTGTGAATGCATCTTGCATGTGGAAAGTGGGGCTATTTAATGGTTTTATGATTTAGTTATTGACTATAAAGGGGTATATTATGTAGCAAGTTCTTGTTTGAAATTTTATTTGAAATGTGTTCAATCAATCTTTTTAACCCAAAGATGATGGAAAAGTACCTTCCAATAAACTGTTCAGATGTCTAAACTCTAATGTACAAGCTGTGGACACACACCAAGACAAACATGATGGAAAAGTATATTTTAATATCTATAGTCTGAGTCAATCAATCATCTTGATCTGAAGACCATCATGACAAACTTGTAGTGTCATGTACTTCTTGATATACACAGTATGCTTATGTGGCTTGATTGTTTTTTTACTTTTCCTGTTAATAACCTTTAGATAACGACTCAATAAAACTTATTTTGTAATAAACTTGTTCAAACTGTCATATAGGATATGCCCTACTTAAAGTGTAAATGTTTGAAAACTTTTTTTTTTTTCTGATGATTTGTGAATTTTATTGCATGGATCTTATTCTTGTAGATAGTGGATATGCTTGGATATGACTCGGCTAAATCTGACCAAACTCTAGTCTATGTTCTGACGCTGGGAGTAGTGGAAGCATATAGAAGTCTTGGAATAGGTAGGAATTTTGTACTTTAATTTTGTTGAAGTCCTCTAATATAATTTGGTAGTCTAATTTGTGCCTTTTCTGCAGCTTCTTCTCTGATTCGGGAGGTCATAAAATATGCTTCAAGTATTCCAACCTGCCAGGCTGTCTACTTGCATGTAATCTCTTACAATAACCCTGCAATCAATTTGTACCAGAAAATGTCTTTTAAGTGTGTGAGAAGGTTGCACGGATTTTATTTAATCAATGGGCAACATTATGATTCGTTCTTATTCTTGTACTATGTAAATGGGGGACGGTCTCCTTGCTCACCATTGTAAGTACCAAATACCTTCTGATTTTTATCCCTTGATTTGTTCAGATTGGTCTTACATGTTATGCTTTGAATGAATCCTGTTATAGATAGTGTAGAGGTTTTTGCACTATTACCCTTAACTGGGATATTAGTTTCTGAAACTTTGTAAGGGTGAACTTGAACTGATAAGGGTCTTCATATTCTTTGTTGATATATACACATTTTGACTTGATGAGCGTAAAATATTTCATTTCTTTGCTACAAGTTGTTTTGGATTTGGAAATTAGATGATGCAATCATGCCATTGTCAAAATGGATTATTGACTGATTTTCAAAGTTAGAAATTGAATATAATGTGGTTTCTTAGTTTTGGTTGCCCAACTGACTGGTCTTTTTGTAGTTAATATGTATATGTATTTGAGCCACACATGCATCCTCTTGTAGATCCTTTTTATCTAAAATGTAAATCCTTTCCAGAATTTTAATGTCCATTTCACATTTCAGAGAGTTTCTCACTGCAATAGTAAGCTACATGAGGAGTGGCTTTAAGTCAGCGGCAGCAAGGCTGTGCACGAACGGAGGCAGGAAGATCTCAAGGCGGGCAAAGTGTAAAGAAAGTCATTCTCTTGTGTCAGCAACACCCAACAAAAGAAACGTGGCAGTCGAGTGTCCTGGTTATGAGTGTGTTTAACTTTGTTTTTTATTTATATTTTCTTAAAACTTTTCTGTTTCCTGTATCATTCAGCCTCACTATTGATTCCCTCTAGAAAAGTCATATTAAAGCCAAACATTGTATTTACTTGCTATGATGTCATAATAAACTTCCTCGATCCAGTGAATTCACGCATACTGTTAGAAGTTGATAACAATAATCTTTCAGTTTATACGATCAATGAAACTTTTGATTCTGTCGATCATTGTTACCATTGGCAGGATTACTAGGACAAACAGCTTTTATCCAGTAGTTTGTTTTAAATTGGCTACTAAGGTCATGATGGTGTTTTAGCTTCATTAAGAATGCAATTGTTCGCAAAGCTTATTTTTTTATTTGTAAAAAATCAAAGACATGCATAATAAATTTATAATAACTCCATATTATGCTCATCTAGCTTAGTTTACAAAGCTCCATTTGCAAAATAAACCAAGCAAACATAAATTTCATTTTCCCAAGTCTTATAATTTGTAAGTGCATATTTAATTTTGATATTTCAATGCGTTTTCGAATTGGAGGACTCAAAACAAAGGAAACTAGTAAAAATGGTTTATTTTTTATAATTATTAGCTAAATAGTATTTCCAGACTAAAAAGATATTTTGGAACGAAAAAGAAAGAAAATAAAATAAAAAAAGGAGTATTTGATTTTGATATTTTGATTTTTTGCTTATATATATATATATATATATATAGAGCGTTAGGCTGTGTTTAGTTTACACGTGACAGTTGTAAATTACACAAATGGAAAGGAGAGGATGCGGAAGTGAAAGAAAAATCTGAAAATCGAGAGGCTGCGTCTGTTTCTGTGTCTCTTCTCTGTGTGGGGTGGCGGTGTCTATAACCACCTTATTACCCTCTCTCTCTCTCTCGATTTCGATTTTTTCTTTCTGTTCTGTTCTGCGGCTGAGGCTAAGGAGTTAGTTAGTTACTTACTATGCCCATTCCCATGGCTATGGCTGCTTCGACTTCAACCTCTCTCTCCGTCGTTGGAAGTAACCTCGCCTTCCCGCTCCATCCTCCCGCCACATCCTCCTCTGCTCGTTTTCGCACTCGATTGCGTAACAACCGTTTCTTCCTTTCTTCTTTTCTCCCAAGGTATTACTCTCTCTTCTTCAATTGCTGATACTTCCAATGTCAAATTCGAACCTTTACTGTAGCTAATTCTTCGTGTTTCTCTATTAGTGATAGAAAGAGGCTTAAGGCTGTTTGTGGCGGCGGGATGGGATTGCGAAGGAACAAGTCTCGCGGCGGCCACGCTTTCGTCGTTGGTGAACCCTCGTTTTTGTTGCCGCAACAAAGCTGTGCCTCTTGCTGTATTGCGAGGAAATGCCGTTCCAATCTTTCAACATTTGTCCCTGGAGCTTTTATCGATAAATCCTGTTTCCGCCTATCTAACAAAAATAAGCTCCATCGTTCTTCTGTAAGTTTTCTCAAGCTTCATTTTAATAAGCTGGAGGACACTATCATATATTTGTTTTCATTGCTTTTGATGCTTATTGTGATTTATTTTCTGACCGGTCATGTCAATTGTCAAGTAGGTTCAAATTCCACGTGCAACTGTCGGTCCAGATGAGCCACATGCAGCAAGTAAAACCTGGCCAGATGGTATTGCTGAAAAACAAGATTTAACTGTATATGATTCTGAACTGGAGCAGATAGAGGGCTTTCTAAAGTCTGAACTTCCATCTCACCCTAAGTTGCATCGAGGTCAACTGAAAAATGGGTTGCGTTATCTCATTTTGCCAAATAAAGTTCCACCAAAAAGGTGATTTTTAACCATTTTTATGAATTCATTCCAAAACTAGGATGTGTTTCTATGTGGATTTGCTGATTTTTGTCATCCTTGACTTAGTTTATTACACCCTATTAATGTGGATAAGATGAAAGATATTTTGGTATCTTGACTGCACACACATCTTGTTTACTTGCTTGAGGGCTGAGGAATATTGCGTGTTTTTCAATTCTCCTTGAGGCACCTCACCTCAGTGCCTTACTCTCTTGTTCATCAGTAGTTTTTTCTGCAGGAATGCTATGTTAGCAGTTCATAGTTCTTAATTGTGAAATGTATTCAATTTAAAATGTCTGTGAATAGTGTTCTGAGTTTAAATGTATGTATAATATCAAGACTTTGAAGTGAATAATGTAGTTTGCAATCACATTATTACTTCTAGAAGATTTTTTAATAAAATTGATACGGTCAAATGTCATATAGTTTTATGTTTTCTCTTTTAAACATTGTTTGCTGCAATATTAATACTGATGATAACAAGTTCAAAATGGGCTGTGGGCACATGTGTGCATTGCAGTTTCTCTAGAATGTGCTTGTTGCTAACTACTTAATATCAACTGATTCAATTTTAGGTTCGAAGCACATTTGGAAGTTCATGCAGGATCAATAGATGAGGAGGAGGACGAGCAAGGAATTGCACATATGATTGAACATGTTGCTTTCCTAGGAAGTAAAAAACGTGAGAAGCTTTTGGGAACAGGAGCCCGTTCAAATGCTTATACTGATTTCCACCATACGGTGTTTCACATCCATGCTCCTACGAGCACCAAGGTATGGCCCATTTGGCATGCATTTCTTTGTGATATATTCAAATATTAGTTCTTTGATATTTTTCATTTAGGATTTTGGATGTTTTCCAACTTTGTTATGTTACTAATTATTAATTTAAATTAAGCATATGAAAATTGGGTAAATGATGTTTCTTGTGTACCTCTGTCCAAGCAATATGTGGAAATTGTTGACATTATATTGAATGTGATTAATTCATATTTTGAACAGCACAGTATTTGACTTAGGTTCATCATTAACAACACCTTTAACCCAAGCTAATTGGGGTTGTTGGTATATGAACCCAATGATAGATACGAGGATGTTGAAAAAAAGAAGAAGGTAAAAGCAAAGAAGGGGAAAAGAAGGAGGGGGGGATGAAGAAGAAAATGACTAAAAAGGGATCTAGAACATAGAGATAATAATGGGTCTAACCCTTTATTAAACTTATAGCTTTTCTCCATTCCGTCCTAAGACACACCGTCCACCAATTTATATCCCACTCCATTAAGTCTTGTTTAATTACCTTTTTCCAGGTAAGTTTCAGTCTACCTCTACCTCTCTTTGTGTTGAGTTTTTTGGTAACAAACTTTTGTTCTTAGAGGAGCATCCAAGAGTCGTCTCATTACGTGTCCAAACCACTTTAATCTATGTTCCCTCATTTTTTACCTTAAGTTGTAAGAAGAATTTGTCATGAATAATCCCAATGTTCTAATAGTATCAAAGTGCCCAACATTTAAAATTTGTGACATTTGAAGGTAAATCCATGTTAACGCTAAGGAATTGTATTCTTTAAAAGAGATTCAACATGATATTTAGAGTAAAAATCCATTAGGGAATAGGGAGAGGTTTAGGCTCTATTTCTAGGAAAGAAACTTCTCTAGTGAGCGAGAATGAATTGGAAGGGTAAAGATTATTCTTAGAATTTAGGCTTAGGGCTTAACTCAACCCCGCAAAACTGGTTGGTAAGGTGAGGATTGCCCAAACTTTATAAGCTCTACTTAAACCATTTAGTTGATGTGGGACTAAACACCACCTTGAGGCTGCAATTAAGGCAGCCCCCAAAGAGGCCGCAATTAAGGCAGGCTAGGGGTGGACTGCAATTAAGGCAATTTGATGAACAACTATAAAGGTAGAAGTCTGATAGTCATGTTTACTCTCTTATTATGCGTTAAAATTCTTCTTTGGCTCATTTAAACTGCATACAATTTCCCAATGTGTTCTCTGCTTTATCTTAAATCTCTCAGCCTCTTGCTACCGGGATTCATATACTTTACTGCTTAATTGTTACTTGGACTGATCATCTAAAATGAAAGTGAACATGTATGTCTTATTTCCAATATATGTATATATGCATCAAATCATATTGAATTATTTAATATTTTATTGATGTTGTTGATTATTAATGGGTGTTGTTTGTCAGGACTCTGATGGTGATTTACTTCCATTTGTTCTGGATGCCTTGAATGAGGTACGTTTTATTGAACTTTGCTTTATTTCATGCCATTGCTATATAAGCCTCTTCCTATTTTGTACAAATGTATATATTTTCCTTAAGGCGGTCTTTCATCTGATCTAGGTCTTATGCTTTAGTACTTCTAGGTTGGCATTTACTCACAGCTTATTGTTATTGCTGCTTGCAGATAGCTTTCCACCCAAAGTTTCTTGCTTCTAGAATTGAAAAAGAACGGCGTGCTATTCTCTCGGAGCTTCAAATGATGAATACAATAGAGTATCGAGTTGATTGCCAGGTGAGGAACATAATATCTCTTGAAAATTCAAGCTATCAACTTTGTGTTCTGCAGAATATTGAATCAATTTTATTGCTTCCTATTTTCATTGCTTTTAATTTCTCTGTAATTGCAGTTGTTACAGCATCTGCATTCTGAAAATAAGCTCAGCAAAAGGTTTCCCATTGGCTTAGAAGAACAGATAAAGAAGTGGGATGCAGATAAAATAAGGAAGTTTCATGAGCGTTGTTATTTCCCTGCAAATGCTACCTTGTACATTGTGGGGGATATTGATAACATATCAAAGACTGTTTACCATATTGAAGTATGTCCTATATTTGCAAGTTACTAGGTTTGGTTATGATCATTGTTACAATATTTAAGAATCTTATACTTGTCATACAGGCAGTTTTTGGACAAACTGGTGCAGACAATGAGAAAGGTTCTGTAGCCACTCCAAGTGCATTTGGTGCAATGGCTAGTTTTCTCGTTCCTAAGCTTTCTGTTGGTTTGGGTGGAAATTCTATTGAAAGATCAGCCAATGCAATGGATCAATCAAAAGTATTCAATAAGGAAAGGCAAGCTGTTCGTCCTCCTGTGAAGCATAATTGGTCACTTCCTGTGAGGGGTGCTGATTTGATGCCACCACAAATATTTCAACATGAGTTACTTCAAAATTTTTCAATTAATGTGTTCTGCAAGGTATGGAAGATTGAGTTTTGTGTTTTCTTATTTTTGAGTCCAACTTACACTGTAGATTTTGCAGTTGCTTTTGTAAATATAATTTCTGTCTTCCCCCAAGAATTACCATTTCTTTGTCTTTTTCTGTTAATTATTATTTGCATGTGATTAAAATTTTGGAGCTGATAACTTAGTTGGAGACCTATTATGGTGGAGAAATGGTCAATGGAGGATGTTGGGCATAACACACGAAAGGACACAAATATGTGATTTACAGGATCATATCAAGGTCTACTGGTCTAATGAACAATTGAAATAAACTATTATCATATTCATATAACTTGTCTAGTAGATGTTGTCTTGGTCTAATGATAATTAAAGTGTACTTTAGTGTTGAGCAAAAGCTTTAGAGACAAGGTGGAAGTCAATGCAAGCTGGGCCTGTCTTGCCTATGGCCTTATGTCACTAAAACCTTTCGTTTTAAACATTGTCAGATCCTCACTATAATAGTTATAGTGTAAAATTGTGCCATGCTATAGCAGCAACGTGGGGCAGATCGGCCTTTGGCTGCTTCAACAACTTTGTTACAATGTTGCAACATTTTCTGCTTCTAGCAAATCCCTAATCTGAATAGTTATGACATTCCTGTTTGGTCTGCCCATTTTGCCGTTGCCTACTCATTTTTTTAGGGAGATTTTTATGATTTCACAAACTTTTTTATTCTTGCATCAGAAGGACTCTAGAGTTAAAATCCCTTCATTCATAAAAAAAAAGGTTTATCTCAGAATTTGCTATGCTACTTTTGTGGTTGGCATTAGTGTTTTATTGATATTCTTTTAGATATTATAAATTTACCATGATGATCCTCACTTTTCTTCTTCCATACTTTTTTCTTTACATATCTCCACTTTAGAGTTTTATTGATATGCTTTTAGATATTATAAAATTTATGTTTCCTCTATAAATTATGTTTTTTTTTTATATCTTTTGCAGATTCCGGTGAATAAGGTTCAAACATACAGAGACTTGCGCCAGGTCTTGATGAAAAGAATCTTTTTGTCTGCTCTTCATTTTCGAATTAATACAAGATATAAGGTGAGATGAAATTCTTTGTATCTGCATCAGTTCTATTTCTTGATCCTGTCTTTTTTATGACTACTTTAGGAATTCATTTGGCATTTATTATGTGTTTTTGTTGTATTCACCATTTCTTGTATAAATATTTGATAATTGAAATTAATATAACATTTTTTGTGATTTTTAGTGAAAACAAGAAATGGAAATAGAAAATGTTTCTTTTAACGAAACAGGTCCTATGTTTTTCTGTAATTATACTCAGTTTTCTATAAAGTATGTCCAAGTTATTGACAGAGATAATAAGTGATTCCATTCTGTGGATTTCATTTTTCAATCATACATACTCAAATTTCCCAATATAAATCTCTTTTCTCTTGGTATTTTCATGGATTGTCCATCCCTTTGCATTTAAATGTTTACTGATGCATGGAATTTTCAGAGTTCAAATCCACCGTTCACTTCAGTTGAATTGGATCACAGTGACTCTGGAAGGGAAGGATGCACTGTGACCACTCTTACCATAACTGCAGAACCAAAGAATTGGCAAAATGCAATTAGAGTTGCTGTTCAAGAGGTTTATTTCTTCTGCTGTGCTTTGATTGTTTGCAATAGAGCTATTTTGTATTTTTCTTTCCATTGGTTGTTTCAGTTAGTTATTTTAAGATCCATTTTGTTTATATTTCAATTGCTGGTTTTTATTCCTTTGTTTAACCTAGAAAGATATAAAATGACACAACTTTATGACAATTACTTAGCATGAAGTTTATGATTTTTTTCTTTTACTTTACGAATGTTGCTAGGATCTTTTTGGGTTGGGTTGCATAGCAAAAACTATATTATTTAAGGATTTAAATAGCTTGCCTGATAGCCTAACTTTACTTCATTCTTTCTATGACAAGAGTCTAATGTAAATTTGTGTGATACAGGTTCGGAGACTTAAAGAGTTTGGGGTTACCCAGGGTGAATTAACTCGTTATTTAGATGCCCTTCTGAAAGATAGTGAACACCTAGCAGCCATGATTGATAATGTATCTTCTGTTGATAACCTGGATTTTATCATGGAAAGTGATGCTCTTGGACATAAAGTTATGGACCAGAGACAAGGGCATGAAAGTTTACTTGCTGTTGCTGGGACAGTTACCCTTGAGGAGGTAATTTCATTGATAGCTATTGGACCTTGTGCAGATTGCTAACACTAATTTTGAATTTTTGATATAAATCCGAATTTACTTAATTTACTTAAGAATTCTTGATTTTTTTACAATCGAATAAATTGTTGCTGACTCTTTTTTTATTATGACAACTTATAAGTAGAACTGTAGAAGTCTCTGTTAGAGGCATGAGCTGATGCAAAGTTTTTGTACATATATCTCTTTCTAACAATTTAATTTTCAATGCAACCTTTTTGTTTATCCTGAAAAGAGAGATTGATTATTTTTCCCTTTGCATAATGATTTGTGCATTCCTTCCATTCTAAAGATGAGGTTTTAGTTTCTTTCTGTTAGGATCCAATTGCAAGGTATGGGACTTGGAGTCCCACATTGGAAGTATGAGATTCTAGTGTGGGGTTTATTAGGCCTTGGGCTCTCCAACTACAATAGCTAGCTTTTGTGGTGTGGTTCTCTCAAGGTTCTTATCAATTGATATCAGAGCCTTCCACAATGACTCCCAGCTGCAAACGAGCGGCGCGGGTGGTGACGCCGGCATTGTAGTGTTCGCCCAGGACTAGTCAAAGGGCTAGTGCACAGCCAGCCCGCGTGGGCACCAGGGCTGTGGAGCGTGGTGGGATGTTAGGATCCAATTGCAAGGTATGGGACTTGGAGTCCCACATTGGAAGTATGGGATTCTAGTGTGGGGTTTATAAGGCCTTGGGCTCTCCAACTACAATAGCTAGCTTTTGTGGTGTGGTTCTCTCAAGGTTCTTATCACTTTCCTTCTATCTTAGATTGTTTTCTTGTAGCTCATTAGTGTTTTAAAGAAAATATTTAGGATACCATTACATCAATGTCAACTGTATTGATTTTACTTTAAGAAATTGTAAGTTGTTTTTAAATGTTGTTCCTTAACCATGTTATATTTCTGGTATTTTGTTTGTCTTGCTCATTTGTTGTGTCATTTTCTCAATTTTATTGACAAGTTAAACAAAATGTACTAAATATGTTATTATATTTTTAAATTAAATTTAATATGTTCAAAAGTCATCTTAGAAATTTTTTCTTGTAAGTTATAAAAACATAACTGGTACCTTCTAGTCATTTACTTAAAATGTCTTCTGGTTCAGGTCAATTCTGTTGGTGCCAAGGTGTTAGAATTTATAGCTGATTTTGCAAAGCCTACTGCACCACTTCCTGCAGCAATTGTTGCTTGTGTTCCAAAAAAAGTTCACATTGAGGGAGCTGGTGAAACAGAATTCAAGATATCATCAACTGAAATTACGGATGCTATCAAAGCTGGATTGGATGAACCTATTCAGCCAGAGCCTGAGGTATTTCTTCCTTCAGTTTAATTCCTTGTTAGTTGATCCTGATTTGGCTTTAGAAGAATTGATTTTCACCTTCTGACTGATGACTTGTTAATGTATTTGATATTTGATTACATTCAAAAGTTGTTTTGTTCCCTATGAATGACATCTATATCCTTCATGTGCTATGATATGAGTCTACCACTAATTCAAATTGGATTCATTATATATAGACAGTGAATTCTAGTAATGAGAGCCAATTCATCTGTCTAGTATATAATATATACATGATTGTTGTTCAGATAATTAATTGCTTATGTATGTATGTAGCTTGAGGTGCCAAAAGAGCTTATACAATCAACAAAGCTAGAAGAGTTGAAAAAGCTGCGCAAGCCGGCCTTTATTCCTGTAAATCCTGAAACAGATGCTACAAAGCTTCATGATAAGGAAACTGGGATCACCCGGCGCCGTCTCGCAAATGGAATTCCTGTTAATTATAAGGTATTCTATGTGAATTTATATTGAGATTCTCATGAGTCATAATACTAGTACCTTATTTTCCTTTGCTATGTCATTGTGCTGCATTCAGCATTAAGGGTCTGTTTGGTTGTTTGGAAATAGAGGGGAGGGACTGGAAATGGGGGTGATGGATAAAATTGGGTTTGTTTGGTATGATATAAATAGAAATGAAAGAATTAAAAAGTAAGTGGGTTTCACCACTCACTTCCACTCTAGTTCTACTCACCTACTTATCTTTTCCTTATTTCTTTTCTACTTCTCTTCAATCAAACACCTTTAATTTCTACTTTATTTCTCCCCTATACATATTTGCCCCATCAGTTTTCTTGAACTTATTAATTCATTTTATGGTTGACAGATATCAAAGACTGAAACACAAAGCGGCGTGATGCGGCTGATTGTTGGTGGTGGACGAGCAGCTGAGAGTCCTGAGTCAAGAGGATCTGTGATTGTGGGTGTTAGGACACTTAGTGAGGGAGGTCGTGTTGGCAATTTCTCAAGGGAGCAGGTACTTGTCAGATGTTTTATTTTCCATTGACTCACAATAGAGTTACATGCATTATTCTGTACCTGGCACTTTGAAGCTTATGGAATTATTTATTGATATTTTCTTAACTAATTGATTCTATTCTTCTTTTAAACTTTTTTCCTCCAAACTAGCTTAGTTGTTAATATATTGGGGGAGCAAGAGAGACCATGGTTAGCATCTTAGTAGGCCTCGTCATGTTTGGATTTGTTGCTGAGATGGACTAGGAGAACATGATTATATAATACCTCTTTCAGTTCTTTCAAATTAAAGTGCTAAAAGGCTTATTCCTGGTTAGATAATATTGTAGAAATGTTTATTCCAAAATGCAAAGTGGAAACTTTTCATTCAAATATACACCAAATTTTAAGCACAATTGTATAATAGTGTGCATATATTAAACAGTTTTCTGAATGTTAATATGATATACAGATTGGTTTAAGTGCATGGCAAGTTAAAAAGGCCATTTTTATTGAAGTGCATAATTATGGGAGAAATGTCCTCTCAGCACTGAGGGTGCCTTTACTGAATGCACAGATTAGATCATTCTTTATATGTTGTGAAAATTTGGTGGCGAATACACTTAAAGTCTGGAGAACTCTGTGCATGGTTTTTTTTCACCCCTATAATTTCTATTATTTGAACTTCTTCTCATGGATGTGAATATGTCATCTACACACATAAAGATAATTTCAGTATCTAAAAACTGATCTACACTTCCATTTAACGAATATCTTGTATTTCATGCATAATACCAGGTGGAACTTTTCTGTGTAAATCACCTAATAAATTGCTCCTTGGAATCTACGGAAGAATTCATATCTATGGAGTTCCGTTTTACTTTAAGAGACAATGGGATGCGTGCAGCCTTTCAATTGCTTCACATGGTACTTGAGGTAAACATCTTTCCTTTTATAACTAAGCCTTTTCTTAACCACATATGTTGCTTACATATAATATATAAATATAATTCCTGGTCTTATTACGGCATTTATGTACTCAATTACACCTCTGCTCTGTTGCATTCCTTGTGATGTTGCTGTTATGCAGCATAGTGTCTGGGTGGATGATGCTTTTGATAGAGCAAGGCAATTATATCTGTCATATTACCGGTCCATCCCTAAGAGCTTGGAACGCTCAACTGCTCATAAACTCATGGTAGCAATGTTGGATGGAGATGAGCGGTTTATTGAGCCTACACCAAAATCACTGGAAAATTTAACCCTGCAATCTGTTAAGGATGCTGTAATGAATCAATTTTTTGGTGATAACATGGAGGTCTGTTATCATTAATTTGTTATTGATAGTTCTTTTACAATTACATTCAAACACTAAATATTTTTTTGTTCTTCAGGTATGCATTGTAGGTGACTTCACTGAGGAGGACATTGAATCTTGCATTCTTGATTACCTTGGCACAGCTCAGGCCACAAGAAATTACGAAAGAGAGCAAAAATTCAACCCACCCTTATTTCGACCATCTCCATCTGATTTGCAGTTTCAAGAAGTGAGAAGCTAAGCATAAATTACCTTTATGCGTATGTTGTTTTGTGAGAACTTGACAGTATAATTTTTAGTTGCATAGTCAATTTGGTTTTTTCTGCACTTTCAGAATTAGTGGCAATACATCAAAGAACTAGGCTTGTGACATGGTCATCTACTTTTGCCTTTTTTGCAGGTATTTTTGAAGGACACTGATGAGAGGGCATGTGCTTATATAGCCGGACCAGCGCCAAACCGTTGGGGTTTTACTGTTGATGGAGTAGACTTGTTAGAGTCAATTAATAATGCATCAACAATCAATGGTGGACTTTGTTGATTTTATTTATTTCTTGTGGCATCATATACTACTATGTGTTTCAAAAATTATCTTTTCAGAATTACTGTTAATTGCTAAATGTTGGAAATGGCTTGTGCAGATGATCAGTCAAAATCTGATGCACAACAGACACAAGGTTTGCAGAAGAGCCTTTGTGGTCATCCTCTTTTCTTTGGTATAACGATGGGACTGCTTTCTGAGATTATAAATTCTAGGTACCTCTCTATCCTCAGCACTCACCTGTAGTTAGGTTGGTAAAGAAAGTTAGGAAGCAGGACACCTCCATAGAATGATGTGTCGGACACCCCTCACCGTGTCATAATTAAAAATAATTTTTTTCTGGCTCGGACACCTCTTTGACTCAGCTTGGATGTCTCTCTAACATGGCTTGGACACGAGTCAAGAGAGTGAGCCAACACCTAACCTTGGCTAAACACTTCTTAGACACTTATCATAAAAAAAGTCAACTTATAAATTATTTCGAGGCTAATAGCATTTTTTGGTGAGGCTCATTTTCATAGGACTAAACTAGACGTTTTAACTTTTAAGAGATATGATTCATCTTCTTACCTTGGGATTTTTTGGGTAAATATTGCATTGTGAAATGATCTCTCTTAGTATTCTATCTGTTCAATATAATATGAAAATTGTAATGCTTAACAATTTTTTTTTTAGAATGTGAATTATATAAATCTTAATTCTCAATTTAGATTTTTGTCATGTTGATTTTATATCTTCTCTTTACATAAATTAGAATAGCTATATTGAACAAGAGTATTTTTAGCTATCATTCTTCAGTTAGTGTTTTTAGGATTTTTTCTTCAACTGGAGCAATTTTAGGGATTCTTATCAACTTATATCTTTCATTCTATCATTTTCAATATCTTTAGTTTTAAATTGAATTTCAATGCTTTTTAAAAGAAATTAATAACTATCAATAATATTGTATCCCAATATAAATTATTTATCATACTAAAATATAATTTATTTGTTAAAAATATTTATTGATTATGAATTTTAATTATAATATATATATTTAAAAGTATTTATTTATTATAAATTTTAGGTATATACATTAAACATTTATTTTGATCAAGGCACTAGCTTAAATACTAGTGTGTACAATGTCCCTTCGTCCTATATTTTGGACATAAGCTATGTGTCCCGGTGTCCCGTTGCAGTTGTTGCTTTATAGGCAGAAATTTTAGACACCATGTTCAATTCTAGGCTTAGACTAGCCTGATCATCTACATACTGAAAACATGCCAACCCCGTTACTTTTGGGTTGAAATCTTAAAAATATCTAGGAGTATAGTAAATACCCTAGTGTTATTTTTAATTGTTTTTTAGTCTGAAATCTGATTACACGTTTCTGTACAGGCTCTTCACAACTGTCAGAGATTCTTTGGGGTTGACATATGACGTGTCATTTGAATTAAACTTGTTTGATAGGCTTAAACTAGGATGGTATGTGATCTCTGTGACATCCACTCCAAGCAAGGTGTGAGCTTCATTCTAGTAACATTCACTCTTATTTTTGCTGCTAGTTTCCTTCTGTTCAAAAGTTTCAGGTCAAATTGATTTGCAGGTCCACAAAGCTGTTGATGCATGCAAGAATGTTCTTAGAGGTCTACATAGCAACAAAATTACTGAGAGGGAGTTGGACAGGGTTAGTTATTGAAATGCTCGACTTGTTTTTACATTACAATTTGGTGGGCAGCACTTTTAGACACAGTTTTTCTGCTAAACGTTTATAGTATCCTGTGTTCAAATTTGATTAATTTTATTCTTTTGTTCTCTCTTCATATGAACTGATTCTTCAGCTTCCTATTGTGTTTCTCCATGATGATTTCTTAAAAAAGAGTAAATACCTTTCTGGTTAAAATGCACATGGTGCCCTCATTTTATTTCCAAATACGGCTTAAGTTTTCTTGCTATTTGCTATGCATTTTAAATTTGAGATTCCTTTGGTGCTTTCCTCTAATGTAGGCTAAACGGACCCTTCTTATGAGATATGAAGCTGAAATTAAGTCAAATGCCTACTGGTTAGGATTATTAGCTCATTTACAAGCTTCTTCGGTTCCAAGGAAGGTGAGATAGAAATATCCGAATCTTGAAGTGAGATATTCGAGTTTTAATTTTGTTGCAAAACAAAACTAGATTTAAGGTTTTTAGTCCTGCCAAACTTGTAAAATTTTCTATTATGCTTCTAATCTTGTCATTCTTGCTTCTAAATTATTCTTATTCTAATATTGATTGTGTGATTCAGGACATATCATGTATCAAGGACCTAACATTTCTATATGAAGTTGCTACTATTGAGGATATATATCTTGCATATGAACAGTTGAAAGTGGATGAGAATTCTCTATATTCATGCATTGGAATTGCTGGTGCTCAGGCTGCACAAGATATAGCAGGTTTAGTGATATTCCCAATGGCTAACATTGGATCTTGCTTTGCTAATTTCTCCAAGGAATTTTGGAACTTAAATCCGGATTTTATCTTTCATCTTTCCCTAATTTGGGCAGTAGCTTTGACAATTGTTTCAATTCCCAGGTTTGACTTGAGTATTTAAATTTTATTCTCGAAAGAATATTTCAAACGTTTGAAGTGAAAAAAGAATGTTCCAAACATAATAAGTGAGGAATGGGATCCAATTCCAAATCTGGCCTTAAGCTCTGATATGTTACATAGGGCATCGACACAATTTCTTCCTTTCAGAACTTGAAATTTTGAACTGCAACATGTATCTACATTAAACATGTTCCATAGGTAACAAACAGATCTTATCTTCGGAACTGATAACTGCAGTGATGTGTCTGAAGTAACCAGTCAACTATGTTCAGGCTTCTGTGGATTTGGCTATATGTTGAGTGGCGTTGAATAGTCGAAAACACTATTTTACCACATCATTTTGGAAGAAAGAAATCTGTCGCATTTACAAGTACAAATTATGTAATAAAGGTTACTTAGGTAATTTTACTATGTTTTGCAGCTCCTTTAGAAGAGGAAGTAGCAGATGATGTTTATCCAGGTGTTATTCCGGTGGGACGAGGTTTATCTACAATGACACGGCCAACTACCTGATATTTTTGGACTATGTTTTGGCCTGCTTGTTTTAAGATATGGAGGTTAGCATGTTATGGCTTTTCTTTCCTTCCAGAGTGGAGATCCATTTTTTGACTCATGCAGAGATCATCGATATTGTAATACTTTTGATCAGTTTCTGACACTTTGTTGTTTCCTTTTGAATGCGTTGGGTTGGGACAATGAGGGTTATCCATAGTCTGTTGCCTTTCTTGCAAATTGTTTGGCAATTTACGGATACACTAATTTTTGTGTCTCAAACAGGAGCCATGTCTGGAAGTTTTATTACAAGTTGTCGTTCAAAGGATTAGCGGCATGTGTCACAACACAAGTTGCTGCATTCATTTAACATTCAAACCACTCGGTATACAAGATGTTTGATCAAACCTAAGGGAGAAGCGGTTCTTGACTTGCGTGTGATTAATTTCCTCAGTTATCCTTATCTTCAGTTGAATAACTAATAAAATGCTGTTACTACCTATACTTTTGTAGAATTAGAATAAAGTAAAAATGTAGAATCACTCACTAAGATGTATAGGTGCCATTTTTTTGTCTGTCGGCCATAAATTTTTTTCGGGGGAAGGCCGACCATAGCGTAGCAAATTAGTTATATATGTTGTAAATCATTGTTTCCGCGCATATAAATCATTGTTTCCTAAATTGAAAGCTAGACTATTGTCATTTGAAGGGGTGGTGGTTTAGCAAGCACAAGCATTTATTCTTTTCAATAATTATTATTAAATCAAAGATTAAAGATTCTTGTTGAGTACTCAAATTTATAAAGTAAATAACAAATTTATCTAAATTTTTATGTGTGAAATATGCATATATTAATTAAATTATTAGAGTTATTAAGGAGAGTAATTTTTTTTACTAAGTTGCATTAAAAAAAGTTTGATCTATTACAAGGTGTGGTGTGTGTGGTTAGTAGGTGTATTAAGCATATGACTTGTTTGATTCATCTCTAGGGGAACAAAACATTCCTTATAGGAAAAAAAGTTGTCCTTTAATTGATACTCTTTTTAAAAAAAATTAGTCTTATGATCTTCGATTGTGTAAATATATTATGTTTTCAGTTAAATTTACCTCTCCATACAAGTACATGTAATGTATTAAGTGAGATTTTTTATGAAAAGAAAATAATAAATAAAAGTGTCCGTGATTTTTTAGCAATGTGATTACAAATTAACTTTAGTTTTGGATAGTTTTATCTATAAGTTACATGATTTAGATTTACAATTTTTATTTTTCATAATAAAAATTAAGAATATTTATTTAATATGTTGGTTTGACCCAAAGTCATGTTAATTATTTATGATTTGATAAACTTCCAGTGAAAGATATCTCAGAAGTCGGGATTGAATATATAAACTCGGTTTGAAACGTTTACACAAACAGCCACTTGGGTTTTGCAGCAGCTAACTATGAAGTTGTCTGAGATTTTGTTAAAATAGAAAATTATTCTACTGACTTGATTTATTTTTAAATTTCATCTGGTATCTAATATTAAAACAAAACAATCCTAAAGAAAATAGCGTTTAATATTTGACAAGCACTTAAATAATTTGTTTCAATGACTAAATTCACTTTAGTAGAAGTACAAGCTGATCAATCTCTCAAGTTAATTTGCTTCTGCAAATATTCTGTTAAAAAAAAAAGACGCTATGAAATTATTCGTAAATATTCTACTATAGTAGTTCTTTGCACGTTAAGATATTACTAGAATAATTATGGACGCAAACATTCAAAGTCACCTTGCATCTTCTTCTCAACTAACCTTCTAACCTTTGGTAAATCTTATTACCTAAATCTTTCCTTTTACCAACTCCTTTGATAATTAATGCTTTTGATGGTTTGGACTTCTAAACTAAATTTCTTATTTTTTAGGTTGAACAACTTTTAGTTTCAGAACAACGACCAATCCATTTTACTTATCCATTTAATAAACGTATTTTAGTTTAACGACATTAGTCTGTTTGTGGCAAACATGTACCAAGTGAGCAAGTAAACATGAATCGGCCCAATTTTCTACTAAAAGAAACCAAGTTTAATAAGCAACAGGGATATTGTTCTTTACAAAATATTCCGTTTACACGAAATCTTTAGAAGAAAGAGCTGTCATTAGTTAATTAGATGAGAATAAAATATAGTAAACATGAAAAACCTATGGTGACTTGTAAATGTGGATAATGAGGTAATGTTCGTAGAAAAACCCAGCAACGCCAAGGTCTACTATCCCTTTAACCCCTCCCCAAATTGACAATTGTGTCCAATGATGTGACTTTCAGTTGCCAAACAAAACATAAAACACTCATGTGTCTAGAAGGAAACAGCTAAAGCAAAGGGATAGAACACCTCCCTTTCTCTCAATCTTTTGTCATATTGCTTCAAACTTATTAAAAACCATAAAATTAATTATAACTTTTAATTTGATTTTTTTACCTAGCATATAACTCATTTTGTTAGGGTCTGCCCTTTAGTCCCGTTGAATATAAAAAAAAAAAAGAAGAGAGAGTTTGTGAAAAACTATTAAACTTAATGTATGACTTGATTACAGTATGCAAACAGATTTTCCATGCACTCAGGTATAGGAGCGGTTTCACTTTTACTTTTACGAGAAGACTGTCAAATCGATTGCCATTTTCTTTTGTATAATGTTGGATTCTGTTTGGCTGCTTATCTACAACTTCTTCCTCATGATTTGGTATACATTGACTGAGACTTTATTATTGTTATTGTGGTGGTGATAGTATTCATGATGGTGAGCACTGAAATGATTTGAGTAGTGGAACACGTGAAAATGGAAGGACAAAATCTCAAAGGATGGAAAACAATTAATTTTTTTCTCTTCTGTTTGTTTGGAACATTTTAAAAAGTGGAAGGAAATGCATTGGGTCTAACCATAATATAGTTGCTAGCATCACCTAGCTACGGGTAGCCATATGAAACAAATCGGGTTTTGACGAATTTTGATGTTTAACTTAATTAGACAGCTCAAATAATTTTGAATTAGTTTTTTGTCTCTGTCATCAAACCATAAAAAAATACAATTCTCCTTATAAGACTAACCAAACATTATATATATGGAAATGAAATTATATAAGTGGAATTCTATCCAATTATTACACTATTAATAATTTTATATAAAAGCTAAATTTTAATTTGTTGATTTAACTGTTGAATTATAACTTTATATTATTTTAATTGTTTATATCAAATTTTATTAAAATTAAACAATAATAAAGAAATTAAATAATTCATATTTTATATATTTTAAAAAGTATATATCATATAAATTTTAATCTACATAAATGAGATATCAAATAATTTTGAATTAATGTAAAATTTTATATATAAAATTTATGTAGAAGAATTAAATTTTTAATTTAATGATAAATTTTAAAAAAATATTTTGCAATTAAAATTAAATAATGTAATAGATAATAAAAATTATATCAAAGTAATTCGATCTGTATACAACATATTAAGATGTAAATACAAATTTCATAGCCAATAGTTGTTGATACATCTAGTTGAATATTCCGCTCATATATACTAGTAGTGACTTGGGTCTCATTCTTAGATTTATCCTGTTAGTAGGTGATATATATATATATATATAAGCTGATGATATTAATATTGGTGGTCTTCTTTGACCTTGCAAGGGGCATGTCTTGCCCTAATCTAAACTTTAATGTAAAATAAATAAGTAATACAAGTCTCACACAATTCTAATAAGGCCACACTTTATAGTGTAATCCTCTTATGATTTTATCTTAAAAGTTCACTTTACTAAAGTTATTCCCGTATAAATGCTTTTTATATATAAATTTTGAAACTACATGCATTTTTCATGTGCATGATTCATACTTGCTTTGTCTTATTGTTTATTACTACTTGTTATCTAGTGAAAAGTATTTCATGTATCGATAGGTATATAGGTTGGTTACATGATTACACCATGCTATCAAATTCAGGTAAAATCTAAATTCTTAGACTCTGGGAAGGTATAACAAATAAAGAGGGTGCAAAAAACAAAATCCTGATATTTTATTTGGTAAAAGGGAAAAAAATTGTTGCTATGGAAACACTGAAGATTAGTTGGAGATTCCCCTCCGACTTGTGTGTGTGTTTAATATATTCTAAAAAGGACAATGGTGCCAAAACTTTCTGTCACAGCCATAAGGGTTTTGATATTATTGAGAAAGATTTTGGTAATTCAGATAGAGAATAGAGAATGCTACTTAGACCTATTGACAGTGTATGAGATTGGAAACTCAAATATTAAAAAGCAAATTAAAATCAACGGCGTTTTAACCTTTAGCATGCCTCTATACCTTTAAGTTTGTGTTGAGGATGCTATATGACTTTCTTCTCAATCTCACCTAAAAGTAAAGGGGACTCTTCTCCTAGAACTACTTAATAGATATAGATTACTGATAAAAAAAATGGATGTAGATTAGACTAGAGAAACTAGAGTAGTGTTTTCTAATTTGTGTATAATATATGGTATATTTCTTTTTTCAACTAAAACGACTTGACTGTGTGTACTAGATGTCATGATTATTTGATTTTTAAATATAGTACTGGGATGCAAATGCTAATCATTTTTTACTTTTACTACCTAACAGGATTGAATAAATTAAAAGGCTGCTGCATCTACCATTTGGTATTCTTTTATATGTAGATTTTATCAAACACATGCCAATTTCAGTCGTCGTTGATTTTGCAATCTCTTATTGACAGTATTCCATGCATATGGAAACTTTAAACAGCACACGGCATATATATATATAATATATATATTGTTGATGATAAGATAATTAAGATATTGAAGTTGTTAAAGATGTCAGTCCTAACTTATTCTTTTATTTCATTATTAACATATTATATTAATTAACATTTACAAATTATGCTCAAGTGACTGGAATCTTTTTTATATGTAGCCATTCATACGTTTCAATTATTAATAAACTATGCACTATCTATTTCATGTTTGTTCAGTATACAATTTAGCTACCAATGAGACATCGTGTATAAATATATATTCATATATGGATTCGTTGAATCTGGGGGTCCCACAAGTGGACCGTTTATGTTGTTTTGCTTTCATTGAGTTGCATGACACGAAACACATAAATAAAATAGGCTCAAAATTAAGTTAAAGAAATAAATGTTAAGACATACTCTACGGTTTCAAGTTAGGAAGTTTCTTCTCCAAATGGGCTATGAAAATGAAAAGTGAGTTTCAGACCAACTAAATGATTGCCACGTGTAAACCAACTCTTGCTGGTAGTTCAAGTTCGTTGCGGTTTCATGTTGCCCTAGCTATACGCATACATGTGATGTGAAGTGCCTTGTTCTTGTTGGACAAGTGAAGGTCATACTCATACCTAGCCTCGGTTGAAAATTGCATCATGTTAATGTTATGTACCCTTCTGCGTATATATCCTAATTGTAATTCATCATCATATTCATTTATTCTTTTCACCTTTTAATTGATAATTTTCGTGCTTTCTATATAAAACAATACGTACATTTTCGAGTTATATATGTTGACTATACTCTGGCAGTCATGCTAGCTACTTTTTAAGTCTATATATGGAAAATTAATTTAGATGACAAATTATATCAGAGAAGTTGTCTTCACTTCAGGGTGTTCAGGAAACTTCTGCGTCTGCGAGAAAATGAAACCGCATATCATATTTCCTATCCTAACATATTCTCCATGTTGTAAAAATAATAACAACTGTTTGTAGTGATTTGAATGCATGATCATTTTAAGAAATTCTAACGATATTAATATTACTAATTACTAGGGGAAAAAGGCACTCTATGCCTTATCTGTTTTTTCATGGTCTTTCTAAATAAAGATAAATATAATAAAAGTTAGTAAAGTGATTTGTGTAAAAATAGTTATAGGAATAAAATATTAACTTATGAATATAATTATAAAAATAAAATAAAATAAATATAAAAATGTGTACGTCAAAACATCCTATTTCTTTTATATATAATTAGATGCATCATCTAAAATATTTTTTTTACTCCAATTTATTACCAAAACGATATTTTTATTTATCAATTTCAATAATTTATCAATATGAATTGGGTATATATTAAGAATATGGTTAAAATTGAAAATAAATTAACAAGATCATAATTATTTTAAAGAAAAGGAAATATGAGATTCAAATAAAGAATAAAGTATAACTCTAATATATATGGTCATGAGAATTGAGAACTAATTAATATGCTTTCATATTTCAGTAGTTTTTTTAATCAGTTTCATATATCAGTATATATACTACATTACAATGCCATGCAGATAATATCTGTACTTTAAAATGACGAAAAAGAGTAGATATGGCTTTTCAACGGAAAATATTTCTGTAACTGGAAGAAATTATCTGTATTTTTAGAATGCCTTAAAAAATAGATATGATTTCCAAAGGAAAATGTTTACGTAACAGTCGTTGACATTAAGCGGGGTTGGGGTTGATTATTTTCCTATTGGTAAAAGTATATGCAATTTGAGGAGTGAGTGTGTGCTGATTCCCTTCAAGGTCATTATCTATTTGACTTTGTGTACGATATGCACGACAGACAAACTTGGAATATGCCACCACAACATATGATGCATATATAATTAAGTAGCATTGCTATTTATTCCAAACATCGATCGCCACCTTATATATATATATATATATATATATATATATATATAACAATTACTTCTCTGGTAAATGTTAGTTTTATCCTTCAATCTTCTTCACAACACTTGACAAAGGTTTGGATTCTTCTGCTGATCTCTTAATTTCTTTCTTTTTTGGTTATGGAAATTACTAGTACGTACTCTTGAATCAAGCTATATATACATATATTCTTACACTATTGTAAATTTGTAATCAATGAATGAATGAATGTTGCATGCAGTACGTGATGATGAGAACACCAATTGCAAGCAATGATGAAAGTGGTTTGAAGAAGGGGCCTTGGAGCCCAGAAGAGGACAAAATATTAGTGGATTTCATTGAGAAACATGGCCATGGAAGTTGGAGAGCCCTTCCAAGGCTTGCAGGCTTAAATAGGTGTGGAAAGAGTTGCAGACTAAGGTGGACTAATTACCTCAGGCCTGATATCAAACGCGGAAAATTCTCTGACGAAGAAGAGCAACTCATCATCAATTTACATTCAGTTCTCGGGAATAAGTAATCCCCAAAGCTTATTCTTCATTATCTAGTTTATAATTGAAGATCAACATTCAAAAGCATGCCTAAATGAAAAATGTTTAATTTACCCTCAGACTATATATATGTCAAATATTGTGGAGTATTTATACAAAGTGATAATCGTGATTTTAATATATATATATATATATATATATATATATATATATATATATATTGTGTTTCCATTGTTCATTATTAGGTGGGCGGCTATAGCATCTCATCTACCAGGGAGAACTGATAATGAAATAAAGAATTTGTGGAACACCCATTTAAAGAAAAAGCTAATGCAAATGGGGTTAGACCCAGTGACTCACCGTCCAAGAACTGATCACCTAAACCTTCTTAGCAATCTACAACAGATATTGGCAGCTGCTAAAATTGTGAGCAGTTTGACAAACCCATCTGCTCTAAGCTGGCTAGAGTCAGATGCCACACTCCAATTATTGCAAAACATGTCTCCTGCCTCTAACTCAGACCCACTGATCAATCCTTTTCGAACATTAAACTCACTGCCAGATTCTTATTCTTTGCTAAATGATATTTTGGGGTTCAATCTTCACTCTAATCTCCAAAACCTTTATGATGGTAATTCACTTTCTCAAATCCAGCCCAATTTCCAAAACTTTGAGGCCCCTCAGCAGCCAACACAGCACTTGAATGGTGGCAGAAATACTAGTTTCAGGGAATCTCAAAAGCAATTTGGTTCCACAAATAATATTGCTGACCCTTCACTATCAAATTCGCTTCCAAATCTGGTTTCTGCCTCACCTGAGCGTTCCCCAGTCAAGGAAGCAGAAAACATTATGGTAAACTCAAAAGACTGTTCCACCTCCTTTGAGTTAACGTGGGGTGATTTCATGGATGAAGAAACAACCGAGACTTATTGGAAAGGTTTTATAGAGTAAGTGTGCTTCGCATTTTCTATTTCTAGTTGCTGTTATTATTACTATAAAATTAAATTATTTGAAGATTATCTAAATTTAATCTGAAATAATTTTTCATCAAATCTTATTTATCTTTACTTACATAAATTATTTTATCTTCTAAAGTCATATATTTAATTGCAAATAATAAGTTAACGTCTTTATAATTCATATTTATTATATTTTGATTGTCGATAATTTATTATTTATATTAGATTATCATTATCATCCTGGTTATTATTATTAGAATAATTAAATAATATAATATATGTACTGAAAATGTAAAATTTAATTATAAATGAATATTATAATAGTTTTGTTTATTTTTATAATAATTATTTTAAAAATGATACTATTAAAAATGGTATTCAAATTTTTATATACTGATAGTAAATATAAACTTTTATTATTATTATTATTATTATTACTACTACTTGTGGCATAACACGGCACACTCATTTTTTCTCTTTCTATCTGTTTATTTGTAGCCAACATTCTAATTAACCAGCCATGGTCGACAGTCCCATGAAAGAAAAGATCACGGCATTTGAGAGTTATCACATTCACAGCAATAACGGGATTTATTCGCTGATCTATGTATAAAAAACATATATACTGTTCATTTAGTTATATATAATGGTTGGTTTGTATGTATTAATTGACGATGGATTGATTTCAGATCCAAATATAGAAAGCTCTTGGATTGTATATTAAATGTACAACGTGGAGATTCGTATAGTTAAATCGATCATAGAATAGAGGCCCTATATATATATATATGATGTTCTTCTTCTTTGTATAAACTATAGAATAAAATGATGTACGTAGGCTTTCCTTCCTAAATGCAGTCTTTATATTTTCATAAACCTTAAATGTACATATAAATGGTTGAAATTAAGCCATGCATGATGAAGAAAATGCTTGCATTCCACTTGTTGTCTGTCTCATCCATTTTCCACACAGAATAACATCGTTGAAGGAGAGATACAAGGAAAAGAAATTAATTGAATAAAATGGAGGAGACTTCAGTTGAAACTTCAAGCATGGGAAAAGGGTGTGAATATTATAAACGATTAGTTATGTAGAGACAAGACACGAGAGATACAATTGTGAAAATGACTCATTTATATGTACTGTGAAGTTAAAGGAAAATTATGACAGTAACCCAAGTCCAACTTCTCAATGATTCTTAATAACATTGTCCCTAGCTATACCATTTGTCTATGCAATTATTTTCTCCTTGACACTAATTAGAAAGCAACCTAGAAAATCGAACGGTATAATTTACTCAAGAGGTGAAAGTCAGTATATATGATCTTTCTTCTATATAATTAACTTGATGGTTATATGTCTTTGGATACAAAGTCAAGAGTTTTTGTTATCTGTTAGGTAAGACTATTCCTATTGATTTTGACCCAATAAATAAGACAAAAAAGAGAGTCAAAATTGTATTACTTCTTCAATTAATCAACTTTGGTCCAGTATGCAAGAAACCTTTCACAAATAAATAATATCAATCATTATTTTTCACATAATAATAACTTAATTTTTAAATTAAATTTTAACTAATCCATGAAATCCTATAGTATTTTTTTCTTTCAATTACGTGGTATTATTATATGATTTAAAACTTCACGTTATTATAATTAAAGGCAATCTTCTTATCCCCTCTTTCCATGTTCCCACGCACTTTAATTAATACTCTCAATAAATTAAACCTTCTGTTCCTTTAATTTGGGTATAAATATGTGTCATGCAACCGTAACTTTAATTTGAAGTTAAATGGATGGAATCATAAAACTTTCAGGGTCAACCATAATCTTTAAAATAAAAGGACTTTTTTCATATTTATTAATTAATTTAAGTTTCAATGAATGCAAGAGAACCCTTTTTTTTATAGATGCAATACAACACTTAATATACACAACTAATCCGGTCCAAATAAAAAATTGTCAGATGAAAAAGAAAGTCAGAAATAAAGGTACGAAAAATACCCAATTTGACTCTACCAAAAATAACTAGCACTCTACAAGAAAAAAAAATTACCCAATATGAGATATTTGCTTTGTTTTATTTGTATTGGTTATAAAGCTGAATTTTTTCACAGGCAAATCTATGATTAACTAAAGAATTTTCGGCGAAGTTTTGTAAAGCCAATTCAATTGAAAAATTAACTTGCAAGTTTTCCGAAGAGTTCATTGGCTCAACACTAGGATGGATCAATAAAATTATGTGTATTGATGTTAGTGTAAAGACGAAACGGGTTACGAATTTAAAAGTTAGTTTATACTTCATCAATTACTTTATTTTAAAGTATATTATACCTTTCAGTAAATATTAGTTGTGAGATTACATACCTACAGTCTACAGATGTTGAATTTATCTAAAAATTGACATGCATTGTCAACACATTGATATCACATAACTAAAGAGTTTAAAGTTTTCAAATTCGTATTCTGGAAAAATTTATTAAACAAAATAAATTTGCAAGACTTATCTCAAATAAATGGAACCTTTCTATTTTTTTTCTCTCACATGTATCCTTCCAAAGTAATCATGTTGAAGACACAATTAAAAACTAAATGTAGACACCATTTTTAGCTTAGGAACACAAAGATAGACATTCATACATATTTTGTGAAAAAAAGAATATTAGGAACACATTTTTTACTATTACTACTTGAAATTTAATTATTAAAAAAAATATTCTTACATCACAATTATACAAGAGGTAACACTCTTCGAGCAAGCATTGTTGCTGCTTGATTGCGTACTAGTAATTTGGTTAGCACTCAATCAATTTTACATATTATGACATGTTCTAATATAAAATTTATGGCTACCGTAAATTTAAAAACGCAATTCAATCACAGTTATGGATTCAAAATCAATTATACCAAATTCTAAAATTAAATAGACATTAAGAAGCTAAATTTCTCATTGCTATAGAGTATAATGATCGTTGAGGGTGAATCTTGTCATTGAATAGGATTAGAGTGGGCATTTCAAAACCTTGGGACATGCAATATTTCTTTGCAATTCACAGTAGGGGGAGAAAATAACAATGGGAGATCTAAAGTTAAACCTCACGTAAATAAAACTTTTAATTATATTAAAATAATACAATCTCGCGGAAAAAGACATTTTACTGTATTGATATCTTCTAAGGCTAGTAATGTATATATCCATTTCATGTAGCTTGACGAGAATATACATGCTTGAAGAGGAATATAAATGGACGAGCAAAAATGGATGCCATCGGCAAACACCAGCACTAAAATACCTTTCCTTAGTCTGGGCAACATCAAGCGCTAAGAAGCATAGAGCTCACTGAAGAGAGCTTAAACTTTCGAACTTTTGAAGCATTTTCAGGCTGAAAGGCTATCTCAGTACTTGATCTGACGGTTACTTCTTTCCACTCTGGTCCTGATGCCCCTTCAGTTCTATAGTCACGCAAGCTGTATAGAACTTGAAGCCTAGAAGGAGCTGCAAATCATCCCAAGTTAATCAAATAAACTGCAAAGTACAGACCAAATTAATACAAGTATAGAAAGCTTCCTATCTTGAATGTTTTTCCCTCCATCAGAGACAGATAATTATCAGTTGAAGATCATTCATGTAACAGGTAGTTAATTCAATATCATAATTAGATGAACCACATATTTTCCTGATTTCCAAATGTCAACTAAGATGAATTTGATGCACATTTAGGCAGAGAAGGGGGCTTGAGAAAGAGGATTATCACAGAGAGGAAGAAAGTTTTTTCCCCCCTAACTTTTGGATGGTGTTGTTCATGAAACAAATTTGTCCCTTGGTTTATAGAGTAACATATTTTAAAACTTTTGTCTAGTGTTTCATCCTTTGTTTTGTTTTGTTTTATTTATACCACGTCCATTTTAAATCAAACATAAAACCATTAGTTTTGTACAGTCCGGTCCTTTATTGTTTTTAGCAAATCAAGGGTACAGCCAATGTTGGGATGTTATCATTCTCTCTCCCTTCCTGCAATGATTTTGTGCCCTCATTCTTCTTGATCTTGATTGATCTAGTTTTAACTTAAAAACGGATATATTACTATGTTTTGAGGATAGAGGATATCATAATTACTGTTAAGCAGATTAATACAATTGAAAAGTAAAATCATGATTTATTCCCAAAAGATTACCTAGTCCAAACGTGCTTGTCTTTTGGATTATCATATGACCAACTTTTGATCTTCTAATAGGTCTTAAAGCCTCAATATCTTCTTGTTTGCCCTTAAATTCCAGGAACTCCCCCAATACATACTTGTTGCCTTTAAGCTCCACCCTACAAACCAAACAATCACTTTTGTTAGTGAAAAACTATGATTTGGTAATATTAAATGATACCAACAAATCTCCAAAAACACACTTATATGAAGGTACATCTGATTTCTAAGCCCCTTTTTGATCAATAAATCTGATCATATATATGTGTGTGTGTGCGTGTGTGTGTGTGTGTGTGATCAGAATTATTCTGATTCAGAAGAATTTCCTCGGCAGCACCAAAATCATTTTGTTTATGTAGGGGCTAAAGCAACATATATTAATGTTTTAAATCATCCAAAAACAATGCATTGAAATAGATGGAACCACACATTTAGTCATTTCATAAGTGTCTATAAATCCGTTAAAAAAAAAAAAAAAAAAGCTCAAGGTTAGAGTGAGCCTATGCTTTATGGCTTCAAGCTAGCTTTTGCATGATCATTTGTTATTCTGTGGCATCACAAACATAAATCAAAACCATCATTGAGCCTTCTCTTAATAGAGCTTCAAGATTGAATTGGCTTGTGAATTGTGACACATATCTAGCAAAGACAAACCAGACTTTTAACAAGTCAAAATCCCATAGCTAAGAAATGGATTAACATGCTTACTTCCCTAAGACAAAGTTTTGTCAAGGCACCATTAACAGCATCAAATTGTCAGAAATTTTACTAGGAAAAAAAAAGTGACTCATCAAGTACAAACGGTAACTAACCTATCCCATATTGGAGCTGAGCCAAGGACAAAATCAAGATTCTGATTAACAGATTCTAGCATATCCTTCTTCCCACTACGAAAGGCACTCTTTACCCAACTAGACAGCATGCTCTTTGGTTCTGGCTTCAGTTGCATCCATTGATCATGGGTAATAACTTCAGATGGAAAACCGCCAGCAGGAATGGTACTGCAAATACAAAGAAATAGATTAATTATTTATTATTTAATTTTAACATATATTACCAAACAAGGTTAAAATGACAAAAAAAAAAAAAAAATGCTTTATAAAGTTAACAATAACTTCTCTACCTGAAATCATGAACATCACAAACCACAAATCAAAAGAGAGTAGCATCTAAAAGATTAGAAGAAGAAATTGACATTAATAATAGCAAGTACAGTGATATTACAAGGAGGTTCGAAATCATACCATAATTTAGGATTTGGAAGTATAACTTTGCAAGATATGTATCCTTCAGGCAGAGCAACCCCTCTCTGTTCAAGATATGATTCGACGATTGAAGCCTGCTTCCTTGCTTCTTCCACCTGTACAGAATATAAGAAAAACACGAAGAAACTTACTAAGTAAGCAATCAACCCATGTTCTTCCACGTCTAATGCAGCCTCAATAACAAATCACAAACAAAAACAAACTCAAACCACGTTTCATATTATTATTTAATAAACATCCAAAAGTGGTTTCTAATTCACACCATCTCATAAAAACAGCATTCTGCATAAATAAAAACAGCTTACAGGATCAGGGTGACGCTCTGCTTTATGTTTGTCTGGCTTTTCGCAGACCCAACTACCATCGCCACCAATTGTCAAAATTCCAGAGAAGTTTTTCACAGATATCACCCATAGCTCGCTGCAGAGTGATAAATTGAAATTCAAAAAAAAAAAAAAAAACGAAATCATACTTCAATTAATTACAATCTATCGAGGAAGCAAGCCTTAATTAGTAAAATGAGAAAAAAATTGAAAGGAAGAAAAGATAGAATACTGTTTGGTGCGAAGAACCATATCAATGCTCTGTCGAGTAGCAGTATCCGCATCGGGAATCCGAAGACCCACATACACATTTGCTCCGTAGAGTTTCTTAAGCCTGAAAAAAATTGAAATCGATTTATGCCCTGATCGGAAAGGAAAAATAGGGGAAAGAGAGAGAGAGAGACCTATCTGCGACGAAGAAAAGAGCAGAAGAATCAGATCCTTCGATGTCCAAAACGTCGTCGTCGTAGAAGAAGCGTCGGAACAATCTGTAAATGACCAAACCGAAGATAATCTCGAGCCACATCGTTGCAACCCTCACTTTTCTTCTTCTTTCAGTCCAGTGTATAGCTCTTCACCGCTTAACTTTTCTACTACCGGGTCTTCCTTGTTAAGGTGTCTGCTTCAAATTTCTATTTTTTGTTTTAATTTTTTTTACAATCTCGTTTAAAAATATTTAATAGTAATAAATAAAATTACGTTTTTCTAAATTTTTGTTTGGTTTTAGAAAATTTTACAAGTTAATTTAATTTACATGAAATTATTTATTAATAATTTTTAAATATCTCGTCACATGTAATATTGATTTAAAGAAATCGTATAATGATTAAATAATTAAAAAAATTGAAATTATTTTTAAATGAATAAAGTTATTAAAGAAAAAACATTGTTTTAATATAATATAAAATCTCAAAATATAAGTATCACACTCTTGTCTCTTTCACTTACACAATAGATAACCCAAACATGATTTGGTTGGTGAGAAATTAGAGAAAAAAAAAAGTTTATGGAAATAATTAAAATTGTTTGGTGGAGTGAAATAAATATTTTTTAAAAAATGAGACACTCTGCAACGATTCTTATATGTAGTATCTCTGTTCGGCTACTTATTTTTCTCCAATTTCTTTTCAACTAAACGTCTTTAATTATTTGTCATCTTTTTTTATTTTTATCCGTTCTATTTCTCCACAAATATCAAGTATGAATCATTTAAAACCTCTCTCTCCAAGTGTCTAAGGCCAAGAGCACCTTTATATTTTGGCAAGCAAAGAGTATTCCAACAGACCAAACCCAAATAAAATCTCGATGCTTTGTCTCCATTTCCTTGCAGATGGAGGATGGAATTTTGGAGTGTTACATACAATCTATAGACTAAAAGTGTTTTTAAGAATTTTTTTATTGAAAAAAACTCTATATTTCTATTAAAAAAACTGCCAAAAATAACACTTATAACTTATATGCAATCAGACCTATAATCAAGAAAGCCAAAGATGTAATGCAGGTACAGTTTGAAGCTGTTTTGATTCTCATACATTTCATCCAACGGCTACAATATGTTAATCGCATGAATACGTGTGGAAAAAGTGAACTGCTCTTGATCAAGGATATACCGAGTGATAAAATACTTAACGACTATTTCACACTTTATGCATATTAGTTGTTTTTCATTTTCACTTTCATAATAAGAGTAAATTAATTAAAAATTGGATTGAACCGAAACCAATAATAAGCTCAATCACTATAGTTGTAAACTCGTAATCATGCCAATACACGTCGTGTAAGCCTTGATATATCACAATCTCAACCGTCTTTTAACTAACAAATGGGATTTACTTTTTCGCATCAATTGAGATAATTAAGAGTCAATCCACCTAATAATATATACCAGCAACGGATGACCGTAAAGAGTTAATTTAATTTATAATTACACGATGTAATATTAATCTGTTTTCTTTCAAACTGAATGTCAAACTACAACATGCAAAACATTTTTTTTAACAAATAAACATAGAAATTCATTGTGATTTTAGCACTACGTATATCTTGAGAAACACCTAGTGGTCATTATATGTCAAAGGGGTAGCAAACATCAGAACTTCTATCTAGCCTTTCATTGGAATCAAGATGATATAGAACTAGAATCCAACTTGCCACTTCTTTAGTCAGGTCTATATAGAAGGGCAAGGGGGAAAAGCAGAATAAAGGGGGGGCAAAAAAAAAAATATAATTCCACCACATACAATTTACTACTGCCAACATGGAGAACGGCAACCCAAAATAAGTAACTAGAGTAAGACTCCTAAACAATATTACATGCCTCGTCATTCTTTGAAAGCTATTCAAGAAGCAAAAATCATAAAGCAAATACATGCCAAGCAATTTAATGTTCAATATACCTGCCATTGTTCTATTTGTGGTTGCTACCACCCTTTTTCTTTAGCAGGCTTCCGAACTTGCCAAGCAAAGCCTTCTTCTTCTTCTTCACTTGTTGCTTTGATGGTGAGTTCCCACTATCATCAACTTTCTCTTTTAAAGAAGTTCCATTTACCTGATCAAAGCCCTCACCACCTTCTATCTTTGAGTCAACTTCTTCTTCAAAGGATTCAGGCTCCGGTTCTCTCTCTGGTGAGAACTCCTTTTTCTCTATCTTGCAGCTCTCCCACATTTTAAATTCGGCTTCTACTGAGTCATCTTTTCCTTTGCTCGCATCTTCATTCACTTTTCCATTCACATTCTCAGGTTTGGGAGATTCAGTTTTTTCAGACTTATCATCCAAGGGAATACTTTCTTCCTGTAAGCTTTGTTTGAGTCCCTCTTCATTGGCTGAAAGCTCTACCTTCTTGGATAAGTCTTCTCCTCCATGTCCATTCTCTTCAGAGAACTCAACTACTTTAGGAAGCATGTCGTAGTCTTTTTCACTGTCAGTAAGATCCCCATTTTCCTCCGTCTGGTTTCTGCTTGTAACTTCATCAAGCATCTTTGATAACTCCTCCACCTTCTTAATAGATGTGGATTCCCTCAAACGGAGTTCCTCGTTTTCTTCAAAAATGTTCTGAAACTCGTTTTCTTTATCCAATAGACTCTCCTTCAACTTCATGCTCTCGGCCTTTGCTTCTTTAAGTTCTTCCTGCAGGTGGATCACCTCAGCCTCAACTTCCTTCAGTTGGCCTTCTTCCTCCCTCTTGGCATTAGCTTCTTCCTCAGTTTCCTTGAGTAAACGAATCAGCCTATTTATTTCATTTCCCAGCGATGAGTTCTCTTCTTCAGTTAGCTTTAAGCAGTTGACAAGATGATTTTCTCTCTGCTCCCATTCTGCCTTGTAGTTTTCAATGTTGCTCTTAGAATTTTCAACACTACATGTAAGAACGTCAATCTCATGCCGTGCATCATTAAGCATGGACTCGTATTTTTCATTAGTGGCCTTTAAGACCAACTTTAAATCTTCAATCTGGATCTCATAGTTTTCATGTTCAACATGGTGGGCTACTAGCTTTTCTTTGGCATCTCTAGCTTCTGCAGATACTTCATGTAAAGCAGAAGCTAAGCTTTCCATTGCCTTTTTAGTCTTTTCTTCTTCATCTCTCGAGATCTCCAATTCATTAATAAGTTTGTCTTTCTCCTCTAGTAGGGTCTGCACACTTGAAGCTGAAAGTTTTTCGTTGTTCAAAGCCTGAGCCTTCTCTACCTTGAATGTCTCAAGTGCAGATTCAAGAGATTCAACCTTCTTTGACAATTCAAGACTGTCTTCCTTAGCCACATCAAGACAACGCTCTGAATCCTCAAGATCTCCTCTCTGTCTCCCAATTGTCATTTCCAACAATCCCACCTTCTCTTTAAGACTAGAAATTTCAGATTCTGCTTCATGCAACAAATCCTTGTTTCCTTCTAACTGTTTCATTACGGATTCCAAAGACATTGATGCAGATCTCTCCAACTTATTTGCTTCTTCAACCCTCACTTCTAGTTCCTCAACCTTTTTCGTCCACTCCTCTAGCAGACTGTGTGCATAAGATTCAGCCATCCTGGCAGCTTCAAGCTCCACATTAAGCTGTTCAATATAATTCTCTTTCTCTGCCAACTTTGCATCATAACCCTTTGCCTTTTCAAGTTCTTCCTTAAGAGCTTCTATCTCTGCTTGCAGCTCCAATACAATCTTGTTTTCATTAGCCTCAGTTTCCAGCTTTGACTCCAGTACAGCCTTCAAACGTATCAGTTCAGCTGAGAGAATCTCTGCTTTCTCCACATGAAGCTCGGCAATTTTAGTTGTGTCATCAGCATGACTCAGTGCCTGGTTCTTTGCATCACAAGTCATGGCAAGTTCTTGCTTAATCCGTTGAAGCTCCTGAGTAGTGGAGAGAAGAGCAGACACATCCAAAGCATGTTGGTTTCTCACACTTTCAAGCTCTTTCTGCCATTCTTCTTCCTTCTTCTGTGCAGCCTCAATTCCAGCCTGTTCCAACTCAACGGCTCGGAACTTCTCAATCTCAGAACTCTCCTCAGCCCGCATTTGAGCCACCATTGCCTCCCTGAGTTTCTCATTTGCTTCCTCAGCAACTCTCTGTGCTTCTTTCAGCTCATCAGTTGCTTTCTCTTTCTCTTTCTCAGCCTGAATCAGCTGTTCCTTTGCTTTCTTTAGATCTTCTTGAGCAAGATTCAACTGGGCCTGCAACTCTGAACCCTTTGCAACTCTTGGAAGTTGTTTCTGAAAATTCAAGGAACATAATAAACATGTCTCAGAGTACAAATAACCAAAGAAAAGCATGACTAAACAGATTTTTTTTTTCTGTATCAATTATTACACAGCACAATGTGGACATCTTGCAATAATGAATAAGAAGCTATGGATTATCTAAAATTTCAAATTCCAAGGAAAAAAATGTCAAATAACTAACACTTGTTAACAGACTCGATACATTTGGCAAATTCAAAAGCTTCATCCGAAAACAGAATTTGAAAAGAAAACAGTCCAACTGTCCAAACATGGCCACTTGGTGATCGAACACAAAGTACATTTACTATAACTTACATCAGTTGCGGTGGAAGTGGGTCTTGGTGATTTCCGCTCAGTGGCAGGCTTTGAATTCAAAGCTCGTGGTGACGATTTTTCTGCAGACAGGCGCAAATTTTGCAGAGGTGATGGTGATTCTGATTCTGGCTTAGACACTCCTTTGCTGAGTCTACTAACTCTTGGAGTTGCAGGTGATGTTTTGTTGGGAGTTGATGGCCGTGCCTTGTTGGGAGTAGCGGGGGTTGCTTTGTTGGGAGTTTCAGATAAACTGGATCTATCAGATTCACAATGTCAATTTCATATCAATAATGCATTTAATGAAAAGAAAAGACAAGACAGTAAAAAGTAACAAAATGCCATATTTGTAACCAATCAGACAGATGGATCTAAGCCCGCGGAAACCAACTCTTTATTCCAAACTCAGCATCTAAAAGCATTGTCGAGCCAAACACATCAAACATGAAAAAAAAAAATCACCGAGAGAAAGAAAAAGGAGATAGTAAGTTAGTCACTGCTACCCAAAAGTGAGAATTAGGGCCAGAAACACAGATAGAGATGCAATCACTAATGAAATAACATAATCTAACAAGAACAGAAGAAGATCAAGACTTAACAATAACCAAAAATAGAAATGAAGTGAAGCCTATCTTTAAATTTCACGCACACACCTTATAGAAAACAAAAAAAGCACCGAAATTTTAAACAGATAAAGCAAAGGGCATTCCACATAGCTCAAGAAATTCAATTAAAAATGTGTTCAAGCAGCAGATCAAAAAAACCATCAAATAGAAAGCCACCCAGAACAAAAAAGGAAATGTGAAACGGTGCACCGAAGAAGTTGAAGAAATCCACATCAGATCTTACAGCAAATAGAGACACCAACAAAACAAAGCACCGAGCTTGACATACCTGGACTTTGAAGCCATGTTGGTGGGAAGCAACCAATTAACAACAAAACGTGAGAAGGTGTTGCCTTTGCTGAAAGTGTCAGTTGCAGAACCGAGAATGCTGAAGTTCCAACATTGTCAGAAAGAAGAAACCGAACAAATTTAGGATCAGAATAAGATCATGAATTCAAAACTGTTTCTTTTACTTTTACTTTTTTCTTTCTTTCTTTTGGTTTGTAGGAAATAATTGGAACGAGAAGAAGATGGAGAGGTATTTGCAGAACATAAACATAAACCAAAACCAAATAAGCTGAGTTGGTTTTCCTGTCTCCAGAGTGGCTACACCAACACACTATGTTCTTTACCTATTTTCATTTTCATTTTTCATTTTTCTCTCAGTGGAAACAGTAGTTAAAGTTAGTGTATATCTTGAGGTTGAGGGGTGTGAATGGACAAAAGTAACCCTGAGTAATCTTAAATCTGTCAAAGCCAAAGGCATGTGTAGCTTTTTCAGAGGCAAAGACCTGTCTGCGACTCTTCAACCTTACCCTTCTTTTCAGGAAAAGAGATTGTTTGCCATGGTATTAGGAACTGTTTCCTAAATTTAAATATCACGACAATGGATTTTGCAACAAGTGCATGTGCCCAAAATTTCAAAAGAAAATAGTTTGGTTTTATGAAATAGAAAATTAAATTGAATTAGGCAAATAGCAATGCATGTTACGAATAGCTTTGCCAGGTTGGAGTATTTTATCAAGAAAGCATGTGAAAGTTCAAATCACCAAATAATATTCATGATTTTTGCTTCTGTTAACTTTTTTAATGCTTTCAGATTATTATTTTGTGTTGTATATTTTAATTTTTAAAACGTGTAATCTCTCTCTTTTTAACATGCAGTTTCATTTAAATATATTTTATTCAAATTTTTTTAAGTCACAAAAACAAGGCAAGAATTAATTGACGTTTTTTTTTTTTTTTTTGTAATTTGACACTGATGAACGCGATAATTTATACTTAATCAACATTTTCCTTGCAACGTATCATTAATGAAAACGGCAATAAACATGTTATTATCCTAATAAGATGACCAAATTTTGAAATTAAAAAAATAGCTGTTAAAAGTTTTTAAAAATCTCGTGGCTCGATAATCAGACTGTTGTACCAACCTGAGGAGAAATTCGAAGCATATAAAACACCTCACTCTTCGACGCAATGAATATTGTTAGAAAGTCATGATCATGTTTCTGAATATAATCCAAAGACAAAAGCACATGAAGGAGTTGCAGTTAATTAAAAAAATGTTAATTTTGAAAATATGTTTTACTACTTGTTATGGAGGTCATATTGACTTTTTCTTATTTATTCTAAAATTAAGAGAATCTACTTTATCTTTAAGTCACCTTGTTTATTTTAAGTAATATTGATTATTGTTATAGGTGTTATGTCAATTTTTCAATTTTATTACCGAGTTAAGAATAATCGTCCTAAGAAATGCAAAGCTCTACAACTAAAATCGACACCTATGTTTAATTTGAGATTATTAGAATAAGAATAACACTCAAATAAGTTATGAGATTTTACACGTAAAACTCAAGTGAATCTAACAATTTTTTCTATAAAAAATGTCTATATATAAAAGAGTCCTTCTTAGGTATGAATAATCTCACTCATTTAATTATTTTTTTTCACGTATATTCTAACTTGAACGTAAAAGTATATGTAGGTATCATCTCTAGAATTGCTTATAAACCACCGATCTCTCCATTGTATTATTGGCCAGAATCAATCCATTTCAATTCATTGTGACCACATTATGACAATACTTTATTTTTCAAAGGATAAAACATTAATTATATTGTAATAATTGATAATGTAAAACAGTCTTACATGTTTATCTTAATATACATATAATATATCATCTTATGTTTTTATTCTCCTAAATGTTTTTTTTCTTAATTGCACTTTTGACTTCTTTATTTTTTAAAATTTCATCAATTGTTTCTTTATTTATTTATTTTTAGTTTGATTCTTTCACTATTTTATTAGAGTAAATTTAATTCATCTACGAAGTTAATATCTTATATTCAATAAAAATATTGACGTAATAAAAAGTTAATTTTCGTTCATCCATGCGATGTGATGTTACAATGATTATATCACATTTTTTTATTGAATATTTGAATGTTAAGTTAACACATGATCCAAAATGTCTAACTAAAATAATAGACAATCAAATTCACAAAAGAAATTTGGGAGATCAAATTGTGAAATTGAAAAAAATTAAAAAGAATAAAAGTGTAATTAATTTTTTAAAAAGTTTCGTAACACAGTAATAAGACTGTTATACTTGCCTCTTGCCCGATGATAAATCCAAACAAAGAACACTTTACTCTTGGATGAAATGGATATTGTTAGAAAGTCATGATCATGTTTTTGCACATAATCCAAAACAAAAGCAGCTGCAGATTTTGGAGAAGACGACGTTGATTGCGCATATATATATATATATATATATATATATATATATATACGCGCGCGTGTGTTTTACTAATCTCAAACTCAACGATATAAAAAAACAGGAAAATGTCCATATCTTGCATGTCTTGGTTTATAAATTATAATTCCTCGTTCATCCCTATTTCTTGTTATCATGGATGGCTGATTTATTTTTTAACTTTCTTATCTTCTTTCACATGCATATAGAAAACACTCATAAATTAAAATATAATAAAATAGTGACAAGGATCAATTAATACTAGTTGTCAATTTTTTATATTTAATATTTTAAAAAAATTACCAATTAACTATTAAACCATTTCATATATTTTTAATAATACATTTCAAATTTCACATAAATTAAATTATTGGTAAGTTAGCTAGTAGTGGACTCTTATTTATATTTTAAATAATATATAATATGTTATGATAAAGTAGTAATAAATTTTTAATTTGTATGGAATTTGATAGATTGTTCTATTTTATATGAAATTTCAATTTAGCGGTTGTATTAATTTATTTCATATTTACAAAAATTATCAAAAGATGTAAATATTAAAAAATTGACACCTAGAATTGATCATGTTGCAATTAAATAAAACTAAAAACATAAATGTTTAATATCAGCACAAAGTAAATATTTATAAAATGCTAATAAAATATTACATAAATCATAAATACTAACATAAATTTTATAAATCTGAAATTGTCACAGAAAAATACGGATAATAATGCTACATTATTTAAAAAATTATATAAAAACTATCAAAACTAAGTAAACAATAGTAATAATAATTTATAACATTTAAAAATTATACAGTAGCATTTAAACCTTTTCAAGAATTTGGCTCCTCTGAAATGAAGTTCTTCACATTAGCTAAAAAAGTGTATTCGTGAGTGTTGATTAAAAAACCAACGAATGAAAATTGTAACAAAGTCAAATAAATAACAAACTCTAAAACTAAGTACAATTTCGATTGTTGGTTTTTTCAGTTGATGGTTATTATTGTATTTTATCCTTTTAAGTACATATGCTCTCGCTAGAAGTCATATCTCTTTCTCTTAACTAAACACTCTTCATCTTTCTTCCTTCATTTGAAATTGCGTTTCACATATCACTCTTACAATTAGTTGAATATTTTTTCTTGATCATCTCAAACTCATTTCTTATATCTTTATTTATATATTTGATTTCTTAACTTATTAACTCTTTCAATATACCTTCTTTTATCTCTATCTTAAATTAAATTAATATTTCTTATAAAAAAATGATAATAGTCAAAACAACTTTATATTGCTATTTAAATCTTATATTGTAAATTTAAAATATATTTTTATTTAAAAAATATTATTTGTTATAAATTTTGATTATATAAAAATAAATATTTATATTATATAATGCACAGGCTAAACCACTAGTAAATAATCGATAGGTTGGGTGAAGGGTGACAACAAGGAATTAAGGCCAAATAGTAAGGTGTGTATGGGTCGAATTTGGCTAAATTTGTTACACAACTCAATCAAAATTTTACAAGTTGAGTTGGATTGAGTTTATGCAATTTATCTACACATCCAACCCAAATCAATCTGATCATAAAATGGTTTAGGTCGAGTTGGGTTAATCGGGTTTGGATATTTAAAATTTTTTTATTTTGTAAAAAAAAATTAGAATAATAATTTTTTTTGTCTAAAGCTTTGTAAGTATATAATGACTAAATGTAGTCAAAAGAGACTCAATTGTGACAATGTTTGACTAATAGAATTAATAATTTAAATGTTAATATAATATTTTATTTTAGATAGAAATAAAATATTATATTAACGTAAGAAAACATAAACAAAATCAAGACAGAAAAAAAATCATGGTTGGTTTAGTTTAATAAACTATGTGAGTAAAATTTAACATGTTTTTATTTAATAAATTATATATAATAATAAATATAATTAGATAGTATGGGTTCGATTGGTCGGATTTAAACCAAACATGTTAGTCAACTCATTTATGAATAAGTCTTAATTGGGTCGGGTTGAATTCGACTCAAACACTTTAAAAATTAAACTCATTATAATTGAGTTAGATAAATCACGAGTAGACTTAGACTCATGAACACTCCTCCCTGAAGATAAATCATGAGTAAACTTAGATTCATGAACACTCTTCCTTGAATAGGAGAGGGACAGAAAAGGTGATGATGAGTGACAAGGGGTTTGGAAAAAAGGTAGAAGATGAAAAATGAGAAAAATGATGGTATAATATATTCGGATGCTATGTCTGACAAACTCATGCTAAGGTTGACACAAAGCCATTAATTATGTGTTAGTGTGCCAACTTAGCTTACTCTAGTGTGTAAAATAGCATTGGCTTGGATAGATGCTAAAATATGCTACTTTATAACTAATTAAAAATGGTCAAATTATTTAATCATATAAGTGTTAAGTGGTGTTGATTAGGTCAACACTATTAAAATATTATTCTTTTATCTTCTATAATTAATGTAAAAGTGATATTAACATCAAATTAATGTCAGTTATTGTGAATACTGGCTTGTTGGTTTTTAAAAAAACTATAAAAAAAATATTTTCTACAACATTGCGTTGGTTCAACCAATGCTATTAGCGCTAATGTTGAAGTCGATGACATGTTTTAGATGTTTTTTTTCGTGTTTTGTTACGCCGTTAATAGTTCTACAAATCTACATGAGCTCTGAAGATTTATTACTCGTTTTTTGTTTTGAAACCTATAAAGCAGCTAATTTGCCTTCTGCTTTTATTAATAAAATTGTAAATATTTGTTTAGAAAAATTGATGATTAATTTGCCAAGGAAGTTGACTAAAGTATTAGATCAAGTTAATAATATGGACAAAAAGCTGTTAAGTGGCTTATGGCATTTGGACTAATTAAACGTAGGGATAGTTGAACTAATTAAGAAAATTTACATAAAATAAAAACCTTCAAGCTCAAACGAATTGTGATTGCTGGTTTATTATAAATTAAAGATGGTTGGATTTGCTGTTGAATAACGGGAACCACCTGCATTTGCATTACGTAAATGGCGTAATGAACAAATTTAGATTAGCTCGATTGAATTTGGCACTGCATCAACTTTTGTATGGTGAGAAACTGACTAGCAACCAACACACTTTCCTTATCTTGTGGCTGTGGCAAGCAAAACTGATTATGATTGTGCGATATTCAGATATTAGGTGCAACTTGACCCATCTTTTGAAAGAGATGTCACCTACGGAATTAATATTTATTCAACATGCTTTTCACTTGTAAATATATTAATTTTAATTTCAATGCACTGTAAGAGTTTTTTTTTATAAGTCGATACATTTGTCATTGTAATTTTTTTTTATAATATCAACTAATATTTGAAATCATATGATAAATATGAATTTTAAGATAATTGTTGTAAAAATATGTCATTTGTAATTGAAAGACTGTGTAATAAAGTATATAAAAAAATTATCATTTATATTAAGCTTTAAAAGTAATATGGGTCTTTCAATAAAATGGCTGAAGAAAAAAACACAATAATCATATCCATTTTGTCTTCTTATTTTTTCTGTTGTTTTCTCCGTCTTTTGAGGATTTTAAAGGTGATGAGACGAGGGAATCATGAGTTTAATTCCTCACAAATCATTTTCTTAATCTCTCTCTTTTTGTTTTATATGAAAATTAAATTTTTATATTATCAGAGTAATTAAAATTCGATATTTCATTCTCTTATTTTTAATAATCAATTAAAATTTTATATGAACAAATCTGTACATCATTCACACATCTGTCTAGCTATTGATTTGATGTTGAAAATATTTTGAATTGGATCTTACACTCTTAATTATAGCCAAGAAGCTGATTAGCTCAGTTAAAATCTTTCAAAGAAATTAATTAAATCGATCCCTTCCATCCTTGGCATGCAAGAAGGATGGTCCTTGGTAGGTGGTGGCTTTGGATTTTTATTTTCTCTTTGACACCGGCGATTCCAAAACAGACCACATATATTGTTGTTGTTGTTATTTTATTTTATTTTATTTTATTTTTTACTGAGACCACATATATAGTTACTTTCATGGAATAAGTCATTAGAATCATAAACTATGGTAGAAAAGTTTCAAGCCTTACGTACTCCACCAACCTTTCTTTTCTTTTCATTATGCATTCCTCTCTTTTGTTACTGGTCCCAACTCCCAAGTGCTGAGATCGATAGATATTTCTGCCACATTTTCTATGCCTAAAAGGAAAAGTAAGTAAAAACTTTGCTTTACCCGAAATAAATACTCGTATATTTGTTTTCTTACCGATAGATAAGATCAAGTTTTTTAATCAATTAATTATCTTCTTAATTGCAACTATATTTTTAACATGTATGACTTTTACCCTCCATTTTTACTTGATGTATATAGATAACTTTTAACGTAAATTTCTGATGTATTAACAATATTGCAGCAATGTAATTCATGGAATCATGCTGATCAGTTGACACGTACGTGGTGTACCATGCACTAGTCATATTATTTAGATAATATTTTTTTAAACATTAATTTTTTAAACTTTCATATATATATATATATATATATATATATATATATATATTACTCATTAATTATCTCACACCTCGCTCTTAATTTCTCATTATTGTACACAAATTTATTGTACTAATACAAGAAAGTCGTCTAAGTAATTAATATATAGAGGGAGCGCCACAAAGAAAAAGACGCAGACGTTGTTTGAGTTGATAATTAAAATAATACAGCCTTGCTTAGTTACTCTTTTAAATATGCCTCATGAATTTTCTGATAAAAAGTGGGGCACATAATCAATGATATACACATGCAAGAATTGCTAAAATAACTAAAGATGCATGTATGTGAAGTGGTTTAAGTAAAAGTTAAAACGTTAATATCACCATGCACCAATATGAGTACAAAAATATTATATATATATATATATATATATATATATATATATATATATATTTGAAAACAGCAACAGCCTGTTATTTTAATTCTACCTGCATATCATTTATCACAACAAGTCAGTTATGCAAATTAAATGTCATAAATATCAATCAAGTACTACTCTTGATCATTAATCGATAACCATCATAACCGTTATATTAAAAAAATTTAAAATGAGTATATATATATATATATTATATATATATATATATATTTTCGAGACTTGTATATTTTGAGAAATTTTATTCATATAGAAGTGTTTATATACACATTGATCTCGTAAAATTATTGAGAATGGGAGGAGTAGATACATAGGCTAGTAGAGGGCAATGGATTTCTGATTCCACATATATGGTGAGTGGGATTAAAATCAAAATCAAAACGGCAAAAAACTCATCAATCATCAATCATATTATTTAGGCAACGCGTCAACGCACACGTACGTACCTATCATTCTGAAGTGGGAAGCAAAATGAGGGCATGTTGTTTTTCATCATCTTCTCCCTCCTTAAATTAAGATTCTTAATTTTCCCATGCCAGCATCTTTCTCTTCACTTTTCAGCGCTTATTTGGCTTCTGCAATTCCATCAATTAATGTTTCGTTCATTGTTAATCAAATATTACATAGTACTTTTGTGAAGTCGCTCGGTATAAAGTGAAATGCATTTTATATATATATCGTGATGCTGGCTAGCTTAATGCTGATATAGGTCCAAGTCAATGAGAACTTAATTTCCAAAGATTTTCTTTAGTGGTTTAAGATACGGATAGATTTCTAAGATTGTTCATATATACATAGTAGCACTTAGAACTTCGGATAGAAACAAACGCAATCAATTTAGATTTTTATGAGAAAAAGGGGGGTCCTTATAAAGAGATAGATTAATGCAAGTCATTGCATTGATTCGACCTCCACTCACTTTTCTTTTTTGAAATTTAGGGGGGGGACCAGTAATATCCATGAATAATGCAATTTAATTTGTTGAATATTATGAACTTCGCTAAGGACAACTATATGCAGCTAAAATAGTAAAGAAATAAAGAGAATGGGATCATCAAACCTTCTGTTTGTGCATATATAACAGGTATATTGCTGAAGAATTTAAAAGGCAGATTCGATGATGAAAGTGATCTATGCATGGAGAGATATTGTATTTGTACGTACGTAAATTTTATAAGAAAAAACATGTAAGTATGTGTAACAAAAAGTGAGAGAAGGAAAAAAAACTTGATAAAATTATTATGCTATAAAACATTTATTGTAGAAAATAACGAGTTAGTGTCTGTTTGCGAAGGAATTAGGTTAAACTTAATCAGCGTTCCCGCAAAAACAACGTACATCTGAGTTGTTTTAGAAGTTTTACATAACAACTGAAAAATGATTGGTTGAAGGTAATTTGAACGTGACACTCTTAGAGACAGTGGAATGTCACTTAATGTTCTGTTGTGTGAGTGTGGGCATAAAATAAAAGACGTGAAACTCGGTAGTGCAAGCAGAGACGTGGGTCCCACACAGAGGGCATAGAACTTGGCAGCATACGGCGAATCATTGGAATGGAAACCAACCCAACAGCAGCAATTCATGGTACCTTCATAAATAAGAAAATGGCATGACAGGAAGGGTCCTAGGCAAAAATTAAAGCAGTTCACGATACCAAAAAATCAGCCACCCTAGTCCAATTTTAATAACTATACCAAAATTCAACATGAGCTAAATACTAATAATAATAAACTCAATTATACTTTTGCTTAACTTAGTTTATATATCTATTGACATTGGCATGAGGCATGAAAATTAAGAACTAATTTCACATGATGAAATTTATACGTATTAACACTACTATAAATAAGCGTTTTTACATCAATTCTAAATCACATACAAAGAAGATTTTCAATCCATCTTTATTGCCAACGTCTTTGAAAGTTTTGTTTTTAAAGACAGTTATGCGACCGTATTTGTATTTACGATTCTAAGACGATTTCACTGATGAACCGTCTTAGAAGACCTATAATAAAAAGGGTCAACAAATATAAGACAATTATCAATGAAAACCATCTTAGAATGTTGGCTTTCTAATATGGGATTTAGCCAACAATGGTCTTTGATTTATTTATTTATTTGGTTTGAAGCCTTCTAAGATGGTTATAGTGTAAAATCTTCTTAGAATGTTGGCTTTCTAAGACAGGTTTAACTAATAACTGTCTTTGATTTATTTATTTATTTATTTTTTGTTTTTAAGCCTTCTAAGACGGTTGTAGTGCATAACCATCTTAGAATGTCGACTTTCTAAGACGGATTTAGCCAACAATCGTCTTTGATTTTTTTTAAGTCTTCTAAGACGGTTATAGTGTAGAACCCTCTTAGAATGTTGGTTTTCTAAGATGGGTTTAACCAATAACCATCTTTGATTTATTTTTTTTATGTTTTTTTTTTTTGTTTTTAAACCTTATAAGACGGTTGTAGTGTAGAACTGTCTTAGAATGTTGGCTTTCTAAGATGGATTTAGCCAACAATCGTTTTTGATTTGTTTTTTTTTGTTTTTAAGTCTTTGAAGACGGGTTTAGTCAACAAACGTCTTACAATCCCGTTTTCCTAAATTTTTTTTATTCTCTTCAAAAATTAAAAAATCATAATTACTAATTGAAACACACATAAACTGAATAATATAGATTTAGTACATAAAATTTGCATGTTCCATTGTTGTAAAAGCCATCATTATTAGTACAGCTAAAACATATGAATAACAACTTACATTTGCTTTTTCTTTCAATAATAACATTAATAATTTGTGTTGGAATGAATTCATAAAAACAATTGCAGTGCGTTGAACTAAAAACAATAACATTCACCTTAATATAGTTGAATTTAAACAATCATTTGTCATACACTCATGTGCAAAAAGCAATGGATCTTATCCATGCAATGGAGTCATCATCCCATCATGGGTATTATTCTAGTTTAGCCCCATCAATAACTAAGCTTGTCCATAGTACATGTGACAGAATCATCCAAAACTAAGGCTTCACCATTTCAAACTTGAAGTAGTTGTTATCCTTAAATAACAACATTTCCCATACCAACATATAAGCAATCCAATTTATGTTATCTTAATCTTAACTAACTCAATTCATTTTCTCTCCTGTGGATATTTTTATTAACAAGTTATTTAAGTCATAAATATTTTATTTCTCTCTCCTATATTTGATACAAAGTTAAATAACTCATAAACAATAATTACTTACATAAACAACTCTTACCAATTTTAAGAAACTCAAAATCATATATGATACACCGAATAATATTTTTTGTTAAGCAACCCATTAAGCAACTTCGTTGAAGATACTCTAAGTTGATGTGTACTTTTTTGTAAATGGTAGCTATCATTAATTGAAATTGCTAGATAGTTTTTTTTTAGAGTAAATATTCGATTAATTCTTGATATTGCAAGCACAATTTTTATTTCAGTTCTTGATTTAGTTTAATATTTATAGTTCATGAAAAGCCTATTTAATGTAATCTATAAAATATGAGAAAACAATGTAAAAAAATATAAATGTTTTTTCAATTAGAGATTAACTGAAGACTCAAAATTTAAAAACTAGAAAAATAAACTAACACTTCATATTAAATAACCTAGTAACCCATTAGGGTCGACTTAATGATAAAAATTTTGGATAATATATATAGATCATAGGTTCTAACTTAAGTGCGGTCATTGAAAAAATATCATAAGCAAGCATACATCCTATTTTGGAATGTAAGAGAGAGAGAGAAAAGGAAGAAATAACAAAAGTAATAAATAACATGATGAGGGTAAAAAGATGAAAAAAGAGAGCGTGTATGATAAACATTTTTCTTGTTAAATTGGAATTTACTCATTCTTTTTTCAAGAAACCGTACATAACTATGCAATGACAATTGACACACATTAGTTTTCTTTTCTCTTTGATTATTTATAAGAAAGAAAATATTATGTACTTCGAAAATTATTGGGGGATGAAACTTCTTATCAATTACTTCACAAAAGAAGCAGGAGCCTATGGATTACAATCTTATCGTACATAGCGCACATGGCTTTTCAGCAAGAGTTGGGCCACTAATTGTGTGCAACAATTCTGGTCATGTGAATCTACACTTCAATTTTCAGTGTCTCTAGCTTGCACGAGGGAGTTCTAATTTTTCACTGTACAGTGAGAATCCTCATTTTGAGGATGGACTGATGATCACGAATTGAAAATTCAGGTGTCAGAGTACATTTTTCTGCAAACTTGTTTAGTCTGCATACCAATTAGAACTGACATACAAAACTTGGACTCATAAGACAATAATCATACGTTATTTCAAAAATAGCAGTATATTATGACTTTAGAAAGTAGAAAACCAGTATCCGTCGTCCATCAACATTGAAACGATTTTTAGTGAAATACACAAACACAAACAAAATGAGTCTCGTAAACTGAAAATAATTAATATTATTTTTTTTTCATTTTTTTTTGTTGTTTATTGGATTCATTTTTACCTAATTTAAATTAGTATGTTTATCATTTTTTATTCAAACATAGTTGAGTTCTATAATTTTCATATAAATGAATTTAATAAAATAAATTTTATGTCCAAAATTAATATTTTTTTTTAAAATAATCACATCCTAAAATAAAAAATGATCAATGTTTTAAAAGAATCATTTAACTCACTTTAAAACATAAAAAATTAAATCAAATTTTCTAAAACATAAAAAATTAAATTAAACAAAAAGTAAAATATAAATAACTAAACATGTAATTTAGCCTTTCAAAAACTATACCAAGTTGTCCACTTCATCCGATCCATTATCTCCAAAAAAAATAATCAGCACATCTTAGAAACGATGAGAGTTGACCAAATCGGTCTAAAAATTGATTTAAATAAATATTTTCATTTTTTAATATTTTTATCTTTTAGTTTAATATAAAATAATTATAGATCAATAAAAAAACAAATATTAAAATTACCCATAAATATAAATTATTTTATCAATTATTATTTATTCAATATAAAACATATAATTTAGTAATTTATATTGACTTGTAATAACAAGTCATTAATTCAACTGATACTATACTCAATTTTCTTAAACAAAATTTTAGATTAGAGTATTGTGAAAAGAAAAAATTCACTAATGTCATAGATGCCAAAACACAATATTAAATTATAATTTTATACTATTCTATTACTTAATATTATATAATATTCAAAATATAATTTTAATTACTATGCGTTCTATATACACCGCTGAACCAATAATTCATGAATAAATACTTTTACCGTTTCAATTACCCGCCATTTTTTTTATAATATTTGATTCAGACACTGAACGGAGGATCATGTCTAGACAAAATCTGGCTGCTGGATTTGATATATAACTATGAGGAGGAATTTATCCGCCATACGAGTCTCCCATGGTGGTGGCGGCATCAAATAAAAATCCACCTTTTTAATTGCGATCTTTTTTTAAAAATTAACAGTTGGTAAAACCCGGTCATGACGTGCAATTCTATCTCTCTCATGCATGATGATTGACACATTTACAGTAAGTAAAACCACTAGTGAGAAAGCCCTTTTTCCACAAAGATATTTAGCTAGATATTTTTCTATTCTTCACGCCTATGCTTTGTGCTTGTGCAGTTAACTACCTCCAAATTCCTTTTCTATGTACCTGTTATCAATCCGACAAAACAAAAATGAATGAATGAAAACAAATTGCACTAATCTATAGATTATGCATAACTCTACTTATTTTGCCCATCGCCCAATATACGCTACTATTTGTTTGTTTTATTTCTTCTTGAGAGCTAGGATCCAGTTTTAGGCTAACCTGACATGATTTAGCAAATTAATAGAGATGCAAAATGCAGTTAATAGTAAAAATAACTGTAGAAAATTTACCAATTTATTGGGGGTCAAACCATGGCAGACCAGTAAATGACTCGGTAAAGAGAATACTTACCATAATTTTGGCGCACTTTCGTGAAGTTGTAAATGGCTTTCATTAATGAACCATATCTCATGAAGTTCAATGATCCCATGTGTCTGTAAAAGCCACAAACATCAGTCAGAATCTATTCAAAGGAGGAAAAAACAGAAAAAAGAAACTGTGTATAAAATGAAACTTCTTACTCGGGGCTGTTGGTTTGAGCTTTCCTAAGAAATTGTCTTATTAATTAAAAATATATAATAAGAACTATGAATTTAAACCATTAAACCATAAATGTATATAGCTTTTTAAGTGATTACGTGATGACTAGCTAACTAGTAAATTGATCATTCATGTATGGTTGTATGGCCTATATATATATAAGGGGCAAATTAAGTGAAAATTATAAACAAGCAGGCCCTCAAATCACATACCATAACCTATGCATTGCAAGGAAGTTCACAAAGAAAATATTAACTTTTAAGGTTTAATGTCTCTGCAATAGAACTATGGAGCAGCCAGTCAGCCACTACTATACCACAGATTTACTGCCGGAGAAAGAAAATATAACAGAGAGGAATATAGAGCAAATATGGAGAAGGTAAATCGGATCCAAATATATTTACCAACCACTGGAGATTTAAATTGATTTCTTATACAAGAACTTATATTTCAGCTAAGTCATCAACAGACTATTCCAAGTTGATAACCTAATACAGAACAGAAAGACCATGTAACAGAGCTATTGCTTTTAGCTTCTATACACAAGCATAGTTTCACTTCATGTGAAATTTTATTACTGCACAATTCTAATCATAAATAATAGTTTCCTAGAAAGAACTTACATGATCTCTGTGTAACGAAGTCTCCATGCAGGAAAACCAAGATGGCTCCTCACAGGTCCATAAACCAGTAAAAGGTCAGGTTCAGGACCTTTACTACCTGATAATAATGATAACTGATAAGTACTTTCTTGTAAAAGACGATCAACTCTTAAACTATTACTAGGTTTAGAAATTAAACATACCAACAATTTGCAATGCTTCATTCAATTGAGGTTCTAACAAGATTTGAAGATCTAGTTCTCCACCCAAGTTATGTCGTTTCAAGTTCTCCACAAAAATCAAGTTAGCTGCTTTGGCCACTGCCTCCTTCCCATCCGCATAAGAAAGAAATTCTAAAGTCATGTGATCTGGATCTGGACCATGGAGTGCGACAACTTCATTAACTTCCTGCACTGAGTTAATGCTAGATCAGATCAAACATGTGACATAACAATATTATTTATGCTAGACAGCAATGGCATCTGAATGAGCCATTTATGATCCTTATCTAATGCATTTTTTGGATGCAGAGAGAAAATACAAAGAAAACAAACGAAACAGAAGAAAATATAAACAGTTTTCTTATTATTGGAAGAAGAAAAGGAAAAACAAGTGTGGTTCTGGTACAAAGTCTGTTCTCTCCTTTTTCACCTCATTTGTAGACAAAAAATTCTAGTGGGCTCAAAGGTACTATTCTCATGCCTATTTTCTGTCTCTCCTATTCCCAACCTACCATCCAAATATGAAATACATAAATATAAAATAACTTTCTAGTATAACCTCAATTTCTTCCTTTTGCTTTTCTCTCCATTAATTTTCACTATATCTTAATTGTGCATTAAGTCTAGAATCAAGATTAGAGAGCCATGTAGCTTATATAATATAACAAGAAGCATGTATTTCATCTTATCAATAATTTCTTAGATAATAGTCAAATACTATAGGTAAGCCCCACCTTTACGAACTTTTCATGCATAAAACCTATTTAATCTAGGACACATCATCTCTCAAAATCTAAATAAAGGACCAGGCAAAATAATATGAGGCAAAGGTGGAAATACCCAAACTGGATAATATGGAAAATATATAAGACTAGTCACAGGAAGTTTTAAATCATAAATCAGGAAACAAATTTATTAATATATTAAGAAAGAAGCAATCTGCTGGGAAAGAATTATATTGTACCTCAATGGATTTTGCATTCTTCAATTTTTGAAAGATGGTTTCCTTAGACTTCTTCAATACTCCTAGAATGAAGAGTTCAAGGAAAATACTATTATATAGCCGGAGCAAAAGAAACTTTAACATCACTTACTCTCTAAACCTTTCATACCATTCATGTCATAGAGGCACACATTCTTTACACCAATAGAGTCTAGGCACTGCAAAAGTTTAACAACTTTGGAAATCTGATAAGCTTCTTCACTTTCTATGACAATGGCAAGGTAGCGAACCTTTCCTGAATGATGAGACTTGTATTTCTTTAATACTCCACAAGAGATGAAATAGCTTTCAAACAAATTACCCACGAATGATATGAAATACCATGCACTGACAATTATTTGCAGAAAGTACCATAGCAGCTGAAGCCCGAGATTTCCAATCTGTACAAACCTTAAAACCCACAATGAATGGACCTTTAAATTTTAGGTTGAATGGAAAAGTATATTTTTCAGTTGCATAGACTAACCATTTAAGTTAAATCTCATTGTGTTCAACAATATATAGATCAAACATGAAGCAACAATAACATGTATTTAGATTGGAACCTTGATACACTAGCGTCGACCCTGTTAACAGAATCAAATTATATTGAAAAATGTAATAAGCATAATTTATTTATCTTACAGAATAGGTAATTTATTGATTTAATATTACCAGTTAGTTACACACATTTAGAAATAGATTACCACTTTACTAAAGAATAGGTATGGTCTACAGATCTGTTAATTCAGTGTCTCGATAGTTTGTCTTTACTCGTCTTGGTCTAATTTTGAGTACACAATCAGTATGCTTGGATTACAGCACTTGGAGTCTTTGAAGTCAACCCCTAGTGGAGTTTAAAAATGTGTCTATAACAGCATGATATTTGAATTGAGAGAAATAAAGTGCTTAAATTCAAAGAACATCAAATTTCGGGCAAACAGAGCCGGCTCAAGGCCAAGGCAAGTAAGGATATGAAAAACTGAAGACTTACAGTAACAATACAACAAGACAACTTGAGAGCTCCATCTCTAAAATCCATTGATCCTAAAAGTATGAAAAAGAGAAAATCAAGTAACCAAACACGAAACTGGTAATGGTAATAATATAATTAGTAATTAATAATTGCTGTAATCAAACTGGGAAACGGAAGAAGATGAAAGCCAAAACGCCATGGCACCAACGAATACAACCAAAGCCAAATAGAATAGGTCATGATTTAAGAGCAGAGTGAGAGAATCACACCTAAAAGACAACCAAAAATACAAAATCATTTAATCTGCAACGTGAACCAAGAGATTAGAGAGAAGAAAAATGAGTAAGACTCAGAAACTGTTGTCATTGAGACATTAGTTCTGCGATGAAAGAGAGACTGCAATGTATTTGGTCAGCCGCACCGTGCCACACCTTAATTAAAAAAAAAATAGTACTTACATAGTAGTATATAGTATTAAACAAAAGTTGAAACTTAAAACCAATGTTATAAAACCCGGCCCGGTCATTGACCCGGTAAAGGTAGTGAGTCAGTGGTCCAACCGGTGGGCCAGTAATTGGCCCAGTTTGACCTGGTATATATTAAAAAATTCAAAATTATTCATACTCCAAAATCCAAAATAATAATTGAAGTATTAAAGTTGATAATACAAGTCCACAAATATTAATTCAAGTCCACAATTACTCAGGTCCATTAATTATGCAAACTGCTAGAGTTAAGAAGGAATATTTAAATCCTAGGCATGTGACAAGATGCTGCCTAATAAGAGACTTTTGGGTTCTGAAATCAGCTTGCATATCATTTAAGGCAGCTTACACACAACACACTTCAACACTCAAATCTTAATAGTCTTACTTTCAATGATGAGTACAATTGTAAGCTTTCAAAAAATAGTAAGTTTACTCACTCAACTACAATTGCAGCTGCAATATCTTACAGGGTATTGATAATGGATATCTGTTTAGTAGAATCACACGCTGAAACCTCAATTTGATTTTTGAACCACATTTAGTAGCTTCACAATTATGCTCAAGTGCTCAACATAGTAATACTGAATTTAGTCCTAATTAGCTCTCCTTAGAAAACTAACAAGTAAATGTCGCAAAACAAATTTATTTTTTCCAAAATTTTCAGCAGCAAAACTAGATGGAACTAGTTATCACAGTTAAATATGAGCAATTTATTCAGTGATGCACAACACACCCCAAGTCTCAGCGCTGCAAAGTACACACAGAAAGTTCACTAAATCTAAGAATTAACAATTTATTCATCCAGGAATCAAAGCATTTACAGATTTGAGATTACAACTAATTATGTTTGTCAACTACAAGATAGTCATCATTGAAAGTAACCTGAAGTCCAAAACGATGATGACGACGAGCTTAAACAGAACAAACCTTCACGGTGGCCGCTACGAGCTTCCGTGTGAAGGAGAGAATGACGGCGGCGGCGTGAGGCGTGATGGTAGCTGCATGAAGGCCCGACGACGGTGCGACGGCGACGACGTGTGAAGGAGACCAACCAACCAAGAGGTCTGAGACTGTGTGCGAGGCCAAACACTCGAGGAGGAATGCGTGAATGAACGTGGCTGAGAAAGTGAGAATGGCAGAATGTGTGAAAAGTGAAAATGTGAAAATGGAAATTAGGGCTCCAACCAAAACAACGCCGTTTTGGAGCCCAATTTTTTTCAGTCACAACCCGGTCTGGGTTCCAAAAACCGGCCAGGTTTCCGGGTTCATATAAAACCGGCCGGGTTCCGCCAGGCCAAACCGGGCCATATGCATGGCCGGTTCAACTCACAACCTGGCCCGGATAACACAATGGTTCCCGGTCCAACCGGGTTTTATAACACTACTTAAAACCAATGTTATAAAACCCGGCCCGGTCATTGACCCAGTCGAGGTAGTGGGTCAATGGGTCAGTGATCCAACCGATGGGCCAATAATTGGCCCGGTTTAACCCAGTATATATTAAAAAATTCAAAATTATATATATATAACATTATTTGATTAAAAAAACTAATATGGGACACATTCTAGAGTATTCTTTTTCTGATGTTGATCTAGGAATGTAGCAAATTATCACCAATGAAAATGCCTAAAAATAAAATCAAGAGAAAGTGAGAATTTTCAAGCTGCACGTTTTCCCTGCTAGTAGTATTACTCAATCTAGTCCTTTATTATTGCACTAGACACAAAAATTAACCTAACCCATTATATAAACATTGTGGTAGGCTATTTCTTTCATCCCTTTCAATCCAATCCTTTACAATTCCTTTTACAACTACAAGCTCTAAAAACATATTGAGAGAATTAACAGACAGAGATGTTTATTACAGGATTAAAGGGCATTTCTTATCATCAAATATCAATCAATTCTCAGAAGATTCAAAAAGAAATATAAGTGAAAAACATGTAAGATATGATAGGAATAGAAAAGCTGAAAAAGAATAATATGTATGATGTATCTATCTTATAGTAAAGTGAAGCAAGTAGCATTAATCAAACTATTTAGCAGCAAAGACACAGTGGCCACATAATAGTTACTTCTGTAACCATTATCCTTAAGCTATAGTTAGCACTTACCAATACTAAACTTATTTCAGATATTTGATCCCTTTATATTTTATATGGACTCCCTTTGTCAATAAAAAACACCAGCCAAGACTCAAAATACCACCTTGAACAGAAAATTCAAGGATATGAAAGCCTCATCTCAATGGCTCGTAATGGCAGAGTGAGACAGAGAATTCCCTCATTTTACCATTCCCATTTTTTATTCACAAAAATACATTCCTTCAGACTGAATTACGAACCAGAAAAACCAGAAAACTTTCAAGCAAATTTAAAAAATTATAATCCATAATTACCAACAAACGCAACTATCCAAGCATGAAGCTACCGAAAATTTGATAAATTGAAAACTAGGAATAACTGAATAAGTGAGCGTGAAGCGGAGCTTAAACAGTAGAGTGAGAACTGAGAAGACAAACCTTCGTGACGGCGATGACCTTCTGCGTGAAGGAGAGAATGAAGATGACAAATGACGACAGCAGCGACGAGCTTCTGCGTGAAGGAGAGAACGAAGAAGACAATGACAACGACGGCTTGAAGGCGCGGCGACGAGCTTCTGCGTCAAGGCCCAACGATGACCAACCAAACGAGCTGTGCGGCCGAGGACTGGAGTCGAGGAGGAACCAAGGAATGCATGAGGGTGAGATGCGACTGAGTCACTGAGGGCAATTTTATCAAAACCAGTCCAATCATTGACCCAGTCGAGGTAATGAGTCAGTGGATCAATGGTCCAACCGGTGGGTCAATAATTGACCCGGTTTGGCCCGGTTTATATTAAAAATTATAATATAATAATAAGAGCATGGTTGTGGTCATGGACTCATGGTGACTTAAGTTAAGAATTTGAAAAAATTGTTGCAGACATCAAAAAGCATTCACAATTAAGCTTCCCCTTTTTTTTTAATTTTCTTGGGCAGTTATCCAAGAGGTGCAGCTAACACTCTTCAATAAAACTTCAATGTTGCAGTCTTCAAAAAAGCAAGATAAAATGAGTAATAACGAGTGTCTTCAAAAAAGCAAGATAAAATGAGTAATAACGAGTGCCTTGTTGCTTAAATGATTAGCAAAAGAAAATGAGTGAGTAATAACGACTAACGAGTGCCTTGTATGCTATTGATTAATAGAAACATAGCAGATGTAAATCATGTAATGCTTATTCTCGTCATAAATTATATAGTAGCAGGGCATGTTTGGATTAGCTTGTTTTGTTTTCTAAAGAGCTTTAATGAAAATCTGTTTTGGGGTCAACATTGATCAAATACAAACACACTAAGAATCACGCCAGATGCAAGATTACCAGATGTTAACAGTTAACACTATATCGACATGAGATGACAACATATTTTTGCTGGCAGTGTATGTCCATCAAGATTATGCAGCCATGTTTGATCAGTTTGTAGAATCAAAAGAAAGTAAATCTGTAAATGACTAAATAGACAAGGCCCACAACCACAATGGTATTTCTGCATCTAGTACGGACTACGGACAAACCTTTCGGTTCCGGCGTTAGCTTTCAAATCCAGTGGCGCGACGGCGGCGGCGAATAGCTTCAAAGGGAAGACCGTGGTGTTGGCTGGTGGCGTGCGCGAGCCGCGAAGCCTTCTGTAGACGGAGGAGAGCAACGGCGTGCGTCAGTAAAGGCTCGACAGCGACGGCGACGGCGTGAGACCTCCACGTCGCTGTGGCATTTAGGTTTCCTATCTACAATTCATTAAACACCAGAAACGCATTGGAGTCTTTCTTTTTTTATGACAGGCACAGAAGAGCGTGAAGAACCCGAAGCGCGAGAACCCGACAGCGTGAGAAGTGAGAACATGAAGCGCCAGGAAGGAGGGACTGAAAAGTGAAGACTGATTACGGGAAATTAATTTTAGAGCTCCAACAACAAAACGAACTCGTTTTGGAGTCCTTTTCTTTCCTTTCAAAACCCGGTCTTGGTCTCTAAATCTGGCCGAGTTACCGGGTTATCAAAATATCGTTCGGATTTTGTCGAGTCAAATGGGATCACATGCATGACCGGTTTCATACCCAATTCGGCCCTGATCTACCTACGATTCTCGGATCAACCAGTTCAAATCAATTTTAATAACATTGACTGAGGGTGAAAGGCCGAAACTCTAAAAGTAGAGATTAGGGCTCCAAGTCTCCAACCAAAATCATTTTGAGCTCATTTTTTTCACGCACAATCCGGTTCGGGTTTCAATAACTGGCCGAGTTTCAGAGTTCGTACAAAATCGGCAGAATTCCACCGGGCCTTATGCATATATGGTCGGTTCAATGTCCAATCGAGTCCGGATATAGCAATGGTTCGCGATCCAACCAACTGGGTCGAATCGAATTTAATAACATTGCTTAAAATCTACTCTGTTCAATATTTTCTTTAATTAATAAATATAATAATATTTTCTTTAATTAATAAATATAATAATTAATAGAAAAATTATAAAAAAATTTAGCATTATTCATTTTATATTGGTCAGTTATTTTATCTGGGGTTTTATTTCAACAGATTAGTTTGGTTTTTTTAATATTTGCACATCCTCACTTAGCATCATGTACCTATAATTCAATCGTATTATTTATGCTTTTACATAATTATTTGATGCGATATGCATTGCAAAACGTGCTTAGTATCATTTCTCGGGTGAAAAGTTAGAGATACGTTTAAAATGTTTGTATCAATGTTAAGTTTGATTTTTTAGGGAAAATTGTTCCAACCTATCTTAAACGATATTTATACTTTTTTTTTTAGATTGTAAAGAATATATTAATGTCTTATGAGACAATTGGCGTGTTTAATTTCACATTTTGAATGAAATTTTTATGTTTCAGAATAGCTGTTTAAAATTATGACTTTCTTCGTTTATATACGATCCGTACATCAATCTCTGTAAACATGAAGAAACAACAAGTACTTTAATTAGTAATAGATGGTAAAAAAATTAAGAGTTTGGAGCACACGATATATTTTTGCCTCTGCAACATACACAGCTGCTTTTGCCTTTTTAAGAATCTTGGATATGGGATGGTAAAATAAAAAAAGTCTTACGAGTGTCTCCTACTAACAAAAAATTATTACATGGTACAAAATTATTATAATTTCAACCAATCTTCATATGACAAATAATTAAATCTTATCAACTCTTTTTTTAAAATTGAAAATATCAGTTATATGTCACGTAAACCCCGACCAAAACAGAAAAAGAAAAGAAATTAATCTAGGAAGACAGACAAAAAGTAGAACATGTGTGAAGCAGGATCCTCGTATCTATTTATACAGAATGAATTACAACGGTAGTACATACACAAGATCAGCTCATGCTCAACTATTGATAAGATCACTTGCCATAGTAGTTTTGGAAGTACATCAACTTGCTCACTTTAAATGGTGAAGGATTCAGTGACTGCATCCCCCCAAGTCTCGAGTCGAGGAAAAAATCCCCAGAAAACATATATCTGGGAGTGATTTGTACACTCCAGATTGGCTGAAGCTTGGTCCCCATTCACAAACTCGCTTGAGCACTCCATTATAAAGAAATCATGATGTGATTGTCTCTGCCTCAAGCTTTCACGGAAGCCTCTGTGCACTAGACATATTCCAAAGTGAAGAAGCATTGCCTTTGATCCTATTCTGAATTGTTTTCTTGCACCTTTTTTATATTATATAACATCATTTGTTAAGAGAGGACCAAAATGGAGGTTAAGGAGTCCTCCTAAGACAGCCAAAAGGAAACTAAAGGGAAGAAAACAACTCTTGAAACAAAGATTAGAGAGATGACGGTAATAAAAAAACCATGACGCTGTAATCATTTATGTTCGCCACCAAACGAAAGGGCAGTTTGGTGCATGAAAATCCCCCCATTGTGAGGTCCGGAGAGGTGGACCGAGTGGAGAGGCTATTTTTTCCATGACCCAAACCCATGACCACCAAGTCAATCTATAGAGACCACGCCTTGCAGAAAGAGTGTTGACTCTAAACCTAACCCATGCAAGTCCACCTGTAGACACCATACTCTGTAAAAAGAGCACGATACCAGACCATTGTGCATTCCTTCTCATGGCCAGTCACTCAAATGATTAGAAAAAGTTGAACCAAGGATACTTCCCCAACTCCTGCATTCCTTAGCAACCAAGGTACTTCATAATTAAAAAACAGATATTAATGGTCTCTGAACTTCAAAAACAGACAAGAAATATAACACATAAACATGACTTTCACTTAAGATTTACCAGTTTCACAACTAAACCCAGAACATTAAAAAAAGAAAAAAAGTAAGCATATTTGCTAATATAATAGCACACATGCTTGGTTAGTGTAACAAAAGTCATAAATATTTGCTATTCTGTATTCATAAATCTTAACAGAATTTCTAATTTACCAAATGGTAAAATAGCAAAAACATAGAATGGTCTATTTATGTATCAGAAAATGAATCTGGCATGTAAATGCCTGACCACAAATGGATCTTTGAAACCAACACTGAAGCTCTGTTCGCAAATGATAGGAGGAAAAACCTCCTGTTAGGTGAACATATCCATTCATTGCAGAAAAGGCTAAACAACTTATTCTATAAAAATTCATTATATCAATGACGGGGTCTAAGGTGGACCACTTATGTAAGTGGTCCACCATGCACAATTATTATAAGCTTTCAGTTTAATCCAGGTGTACTATAATACAATACACACTCCCCCATCAAAACTTTCCTCTTCTTCCTCTTCTCTATGCTTTCCCTCCCTCTCCAGCAAACCTACACTGAAACTAATTGTCTGAAGCTTTCCTCCCCTAACATTCTTACCACCACTAAACAAAAGTAACAAAGTACCACTTCCTCGTACCCAATGACACAATGATTTTTCCTAAATAATTGTCTGAAGCAAAGATGATAAAGTAATAAACCCCACAAGTAAATTGTTGAAACTAACCCCCTAAATCAAATTCAGGAACCCAAAGCAAATAAATGTATATTCCCTTTCTACATTACTCTAAGGCCATATACGGATATATATTTTACCCTGATTCAACAATTTTCTTTGCACCAACTGAATATAAAGACCCAATTCTCACAACCCATTAAAGAGAATAGGGAAAAATCAATTTTTAAGTCTTGAATTCACATAATTTGAAGAAGAAAGTTTCGGGGGACAGCGTGGGTATAAATGGCTGTATACACGACTCCATAGGTACCTTCACCAAGAACTTCATACTTTAGTATTGTTTAATTAATTTAAGAATGAATCTGGTCTGGCTCCGACCAAGTTGACGGTACAATAGACCTGATGCGGAGCGGTGCAGACCCCTCAGTGGTTTTTCAAATCACACAGGCGGCGAAGTTGGTGCTCCAGTTCGGAAGAATACAACGACTTGTGGTTCTGGTGTGAATCCGACAAAGTTGACAGTGTCATGGATCTGGTGAGGGGCAGATTCTGGAGCGTCAGACGTGGATCTCTTGCGGTGGTTCCTGCTGGATTTGAAGGTGGGAATCCCTCGTGGATCTCTCCACTGCTATGTCAGAGGCGCCGTTGGAGGCTGCTGGAGAGGAATGGAGATTACAGAAAAGAGAAAGGAGAGGAAAGTTATGATGCGGAAGGGTGTATCATATAATTGTGAACCTTGATTAATCTGAAGGCTTATAATAATGGTGCTTGGTGGACTACATACAAAAGTGGTCCACCTTGTCTATATCAATATCAGTTTATTGGTTATATAATGCAAGTATGTAGCACTTAATATAATTTCTCTCATTCTAGAATATTAGCAAATAACAAAAACATTATTGAGATGTAATTTTCTCCAAAAGATATCAAGGATGGAATTTTAATTTTTACAAACCTTGGCATCAATTAGTAGGTTTGATCATAGACCATAAAATCATTACCCCTGGCATGATGTAATAAAAGGTGGACAAATACACATGATTTTGAAACTTGGAGATTAGTGGATTACAGAGAACATATTTTTGAGATTTCTTCAAAATCCCATGTTTCTGCTTTCATGATCGCTGGTGTCTTCCCTGAACTGCAAAAAATCACATCTTCAAATGAAGATCAATAATAAATGAAGGGCATCATAATATATTATAGATTACAAGAAGAACCATTTCACTTACCAGCTTTTAACCTATTCTTCTAACCTACCAGTATTCGTTTTCATTTGGTTACAGAACTCAAATTCAATCTGCAGTTCTGTGCATCAGAAACTAATTTGCATTGGTTACCTCTTCATGAAGCCAACGGATATCCTGCAATGTTGATAGAAAATGCAACAGAAAAGGGATCAGAGTAAACATGCTGAAATAATAACTCAAGGATCTAGTACATTTACAGAGCAGTTTTGTAAGGAATGCCATGGAAAGTTTGACAATTATTTTACCACTAGATGCCTAAAGGAAGTGCTTAATGTTAACATATTTACAATAACTCAGCAAAATGTCAAGGAAAAATTATCTCTGTGTTGTTTTGTAATGTACAAAGAGTTAGAGCAAATGTGACAAACCATTTGGCATATGCTGTCTGATAATTGTAGTGCTTCTTGCCACTTACCAACCCTGGCAAGGCCTTTGATGAGGTGGACAAATGTGCTAAGCTCTGGAACCACATTATTATTTATCATGCTTGCATAAAGCTGAAATGCTTTATCCACCTTACTTGCATGTGACAGACTCTCAATTAAAGAAGTATATAGATATTTGTTGGCAACTGCAAGGCTTGAAGATGATGAAATCTCTTCAAGTAGATTCAATGCAACTTCCAGTCTTCCAGCCTTTATAAAATTATCAATCAAAATTCTGTACAAAGACTCAACTGGCACCGATTCATTCTCAATCAGCTCATCTAAAAGCCCAATCGAGGTTATAAACTCTCGGTTAAAGCCCTCAATAATTTTACGGTAACTTGATATATGCCTTGGCCAATATGTCTGTTTCATTTCATCTAGAAGTCTGTGTGCTTCATCAAGAAGGCCAGCGGAACAACAATGATTTATCAAGACCCTATAGGTTATAAAGTTTGGTGCACAACCCTTTGAGCACATATTCCTATATAGCTCAAGGCACTGTTCAATTTTTCCTATTTTTCCAAAGCCGTCAATCATTGCAGTATAAGTTATAACATTTGGATAACAACCCACTTCTTCCATTTTAAGCATGAGCTTGTAAGCTTCATCCGTCTTTCCAACTTTACAGAGGCCATCAATCATGTCTGTGTAAATAACAACGTTGGGAGTGCAAGAATTCTCTAGCATCTTGGACAACACTTTCAAAACAAGATCCAATCGTTTTTCTTTAAACAGAATATTAATTAAAGAGCTGTAGGTATACAAATTTGGACTGTATCCACGCTCTGACATCTTTACAAACACCTCTTGTGCATTTTCAAGTTTTCCGGTCTTGCAAAACCCATCTATAAGAGCATCATAGACTATTTGGTTAGGCTCAACACCCTGAATTGACATGGTATCCAATAATTCACGGGCTTCTTTAACCCTGTTTGCTTTGCATAAACCATCCACCAAAGCCCCATATGTAATAATATTTGGTGTTTCACAATCGTTGTCATCTAGCTTAAAATACATGTCCATGTCAGAGGATTCTATGTCACCTTGCATTCTAGCATAGATCTGGCAAGCTTTATCTATCTGCCCAGCCTTACAATGACCATCAATTAAAGCTGTATATGTAACAACATTAGGCTTGCAACCTTTAAGCAACATCATCTCAAATAGTTTATTTGCATCAAACACCTTTCTTGCTTTCAGGTATGCATGAATAAGAGAAGTATAAGTCACTACATTTGGGGTGCAACCGTCTCTTAACATTTCATCAAACCATTTGTGAGCTTGTTGAATAAGACCAGCTTTGCAAAAGCTATCAATTAAAATAGTATATGTATAAACACTGGGAACAATGCCATTCTTTTTCATTTCTTCGAACAATAAAAAAGCCTTCTCTACCTTGGAGGCATCGCAAAGAAAACCAATCACTTTAGAATACGTACTATCATCGGGAACAAAACCCTTGCTCATAATTTCGCATATAATCTTAAAGGCCTTATCAAACTTTCCAGCTCCACAAAGACACCGCGCAAAATTGCTGACATTGACCTTATTTAACACGACCCCCAAATCAAGCATCTCACTATAAGCCTTTTCAGCCAATTCCAACAGATCCGAGCCAGGCAGCTCCTCGTTGCTACATATACTACCAATGAATATATTATAAAGCAAATAGCCGGGCTGGCACCCGCATTTTATCATTTTCTTGAACAACTTATATGCATAAGAATAATCCCTTGATTTACAATAAGCATGTACAAGAGAATTAAACATCTCCCTATTCGGATAACAGCCTTCAGTCATCATCATGCTAAGAATTCTCTTACACCTGCCCAGCTGCCCTTTCCCCAAACAACCCGAGAGCAAAATCCTATAAGTGACAACATTGGGAATGCAGGAATTAGACCGCATTCGATTCAAGACATCCATAGCTTCTTCAAAAAGCGAAGCTTCACACAACCCGGAAACCATCCTATTATAAAAAACCGTATCAGGCACAAACTCCTCCTTCTCAATCAAACTCAGCGCATCCCCGCACCTTCCCGCTTTGCAGAGGGAATAGGCAAAACAACTCAAAGTATACCCATCCATACCAAACCCAGAATTCAACATCTCTCTATGAACCAAATAAGCAGTATCTAACTTATCCGCCCTAAGAAAAACCTGAATCAAAGCATTATAAGTGGTGGGAGAAGCCTTGTAGCCAAAATCCTTGAGCCTCCCCAACTCTTCCAATGCCACATTCCACATCCCAATCCTGCAACACTTTTGAATGAGAACATTGAGCAACTTGCGAAGCAGCTCCCTGTCGTCATCCCTGATTTGCATCAAGAACTTGTCAGACACTCTATCATTATCGGCATCGCAACACAGTAACTCAATTAGCGCAGTGTACACCACTGGAGTGTGGGCGTAACCGATTTGGCGACTCGCCCACAAGAAAAACTCGACGCACAACTGGGGGTGTTTAACGAGATTCATCACCTCAACCACCAAAGAGTCGCTTAAGCTACCGCGGAACTGCCTCAAGAGATTTTGGGTTTCGGCGCCAAAGCCGGTTCTGATTGCGTTTGACATGGATACGGCGTCGTTAGAGGTTTGGGAGGTGGCAGAATTGAGCAAAGAGTTGCGGAGGAATGCGTAGTGTTGCGACAAATCGGAGGAGGAATCGTGCGGAGAAGTTTCTTCGGGAGGAAGGAGTCCCGGGAGAGGGTGATGTGAAAATGTGGAGAAGGGTTTTGTGTGTAAGAATTGGAGAGAGCGAGAGAGAAAAGTGTTAAACTCTCTCTTCCTCATAATAACCAGTCAAACTCAAAACAACACAACGCAAACTCTTGGTTTTAGGGTTTATGAGAATAAGAGAACCAAACAAAACAAAATCCTCTCAACGTCCGTCGGAGACACACCACACGACACGATTTTGCCGTCAGTGCCCACGTACTACTGTCTACTGTGCCTCTAGTGCGTTTAGCTTAATTAAAAAAAAAAACTAATACCAAATTCTTTTTTATAAGCTTGTTTATTACTGTGATGAAAATTATGAAAAAAATTGAGTCTTACAACTAATAAAAAATACTATATGATATAGGTTATAAATTATGTTTGAAAATTTATTTCTGTTAGCTTCTAATTTCTTATACTGATGAAAAAATTTAACATTTTCTAATTTTTTATAATAAATATTACTGAATAATTCTTTTATTAACTTCTGATTTTTCTGAAATAATTAATTAAATTTAATAAAATTTTAACTTCAAATTTTTTATATTTCATTCCTTTTATCTTTAAGATATTTATCAATATTTTTATTATCCTTTTTAAATAATGATAGATGATATATTTATTTTATTTGTTATTATATTTTACATTTTTATATTGCATTATTATTTTTAACATTGTATTATTATAATATTTAATTTATTAGTT
>PYAF01001578.1:600228-610526 GCA_007407185.1 Glycine tomentella | reverse complement strand
ATATTTTGCTTTTATAGATTAAATAATGTATTTGTTTTTATATAATACATATATTTTGCTTTATAAGTTATTAATTTATTTTTAATATATTATGAATAATGATTTTTATTGCTTTTAATACTCTGTTACTTTTCAGTTCAATAATTTACTTTGATGCTTATAATTTACTTTTAAGATATCACTTTTGATATTATTTTGACATTTTAATTCATTAATTTTGACTAATTGTAATATAATTCTTTTAACATATCAGTTTTTCTCCAAAGACAAAAATAATATATTAAAATATTTATAGTAGAACGTCCTTTTTAGTAATAAATCTTATCATTTGTTGCATACATTTTCTGCATTTAGTATGAAACATTTTCAAAAATTGCAAAATTAATACCATTTTGTATTATTGTAATTTTAATGATAAATATTTTTTTATTGATACACACGTCACACCTAAAGTAGGACTGAATGTTATCCCATCCAAACTGAGAAAGAAGACCAGATGAATGATAAGAGTATATATTCAGTAGAGTTTTATATTATTGTCTAATCATAAATTATTATTTCTTGATAAATTTTTTAATTTTATAATAATTATTTTGAAAATCAAACTAACGGTGATTTGTGATTAATAAATAATATGAAATTGTTCTAAATTACAAATGTATAATCATTAAATTCTCCTCTTCTAAATAAAATCTTTAAACTCTTATACAACAAATCATTAATTTGTATAAATTGATTAAAAAAATAAAAATAAACAATAAATAAAATTTTGAAAATTGCAATGAGATATTATTATTCAATTATCTTATATAATTTTTTTTTGTAAAACTATACAAATTAATGACGAGTTACAATATTACACCTTTATTACATTCTATTAATTGATATTAGATGACATTTTGAAGTAAAGATTTAATTTAAATAATTAAAAATTATGAAAAATAAATGTAAAAACTAAAACTAAACATAAAGAAAAGACTAAATCTAATAATAATGCTGGTGTAAGATATTATCTTAATATTTAAGGTTAATTAAGTTTTTAGTCCTTTAAATTTTTTTTATACAACTTTTAATTCTTCAATAATTTTCTATCAACAATTTTAGTTTTTCTATTTTTTTTGCTTATTTTTAGTTTTGTTTTATTTTTATTGTTTAAAATTAGGCTTTATTTATCAATTTTTAATTCTTTATTTATTCTATATTAAGAATATTTTTTTTCAATAAAAATAAATGAAAGATTAAAAAATAGATAAAATAATTTTTAAAAATTAAAAATAACGACAAATAATTAATAAAAAATAAAAATTATTAAAATATTTGAAGAATAAAAAATTATAATATAAAAATTTAGGAACTAAAAATTTAATCAATGTCTTTAATGTTTGATAGGAGGCCCTAGTGTGCCACACAGCCCAAACGATAGTGGCTAGCTATGAAGTACGGACACTCTTTTTTTTGTCTAAAATGTGTGTGGATACTGACACGTGTCCGACACGCAATCAACTTTTTAGGACACGTTGACTAGGGGGACACACGAGTTTGACTGAGTCAGACACGCAGTCAACTTTTTCAATACATTTTGACACTTTTTTTTATTTAAATTTTAATTTTTTTAAATTATAATTTTAAAAAGACTATACATTTTTAAAAAAAATTAAAAGATTTAAAAAAATTAAAAAAACATTTGATAAAAAATTAAAACTTCAAACCCATTCTTTTGGAGTACTTATTCTTTTGTACATTTCATGAAGATGAATAAGATCACTCCAAAACATGCTACTCTAAAACATGTTGAAGATTTGGTTTATGTGCATAGCAATCTTCGACTCTTATCAAGAAAGAGTCCAAGTTATGAACAAGGAGCAAATCAAATGTGGAACATTATTGAAGATACATTTGATTCACTTGATGATGTTGGAGATCTTCAAATTGTCAATCTTTCACTTGATGAGGCAGAGATAAAGGCTATGATTCTTCGAGATGGAGATGAAATTAATTAAATTTATTAGTAACACTTTGTGGATGTTTTATTATTTTTTCTTTATATTTATATTATGAAATTTGAACATTTTAATGATTATATGATTTATTATACACTGTTATATGTATTAAATATAAATTATATTATATATTAAAAATATTATTTAATATCAAAATATATCCTAACTTATCCACATTTTTTAAAATTTAAGTGTCAGATGTCGTCAATGTCCGTGCATCATGGGTGGCTATTAGACTCAGTCTGGATTTATAGAAAAGACCAGGTGGGTCTCCTTTCCTCTGCGGGTCCCCTATTATTCCTATATTGTCAGTTTCGGTATCTTATCTTGTTTAGCGGAGGCGTTTTCATATTTAATAATAAGTTTATAATTTATCTTATCTTTTTTTTTTTATGAAAAAGTTTATTATTTATCTTATCAATTATTCAGTGTATCTATATCTATATTTAATAAAGTTATGTTGAACTAATGTTTATCTCGTATAGTTTAATTTGTATTGTATGATGTTCATAAACTGAAGTAGATGAAAAGACTAAAAATTATAATAAATAATCCAAAAATTAAGAAAAAAATCTAAGTGGTAAATAACAAAACATATTGTGTTGTTTATTCCTCTGTACATTACACTAATCAACTACTAATTGAGTGTTTATTTAATGAACCACAAGAAGTCAATCATCAAACGCAAAAAAGAGAAACAGAAGCCCAACACCTTCTGCAATTTAAACCACTCACAACCGCTTAACAATTCAACACCGCATTTTCAGGTCTTTCAAAGGGCACAGACGATGGACATATACCAAACCAAGTGGAATATTTTAATAATCATGATAAAGACTTTTATTGTGTAAAATACAACAACTTTCTACAAGCCACTGTGTACAATGCGCATCTGATACCAACACATATGAGTGCTATTCTTACACCAGCATAAATTAGCCCCCTTCTATATTCTATAGTTATTTCATTTTTAACCTATACTTTTTCCTTTATGATTATTTTGGGGGTGGGGGATTTTCCTCCTATATTTTGTACTGTACAACATATAAGATAGTGAAGCAGTTCCCAACACCGGCCTCAATGAACAGTGGCTCAGGTATTGTAACTTTTACAAGGCACATATTGTCTAATGATGCCATATTGCCACTTAGGGAAGTGGCACTGGCAACAACTGTTGTATCTTTCACGGTGTAATTATTGTTTGGTAAGTCACCTAAACCCATAAACCTACCAATACTTAATTATGTAACATTGTATTAATTAGTAGTATTTATAATAAGGGCACCCCCCATTGGAGCTCTATGTGGGACTCCCTTTCTCCTCTTAGCAGTCCTGTAATTTACCACTGTTGGTGGAGGAGTTGACGGCGTGAAGTTATGGAATTTGTTTCTTCCACTTTCACTGCTAATGCCATTTATTGATTCTTCACCATCGGACCCATCTGTCTCAGCTAACATTTTCTTCTTCCGGAACTTCTTGGAGGTTCCAACTATCTGAGGAAAATAAAAATATTTGATGACTTGAGGATATAATTTGTATTCATATGTTTATAATCTTTTTTCTTTTGTTACTTTTTCAAGGGAAACAAAAAAGGTACGCGTAGATGTTTTGGTACTTTCATAGGAAAAGTCCAAAAAATAAAGTAGGGGATACTATTAGTTGAAGTTTTCTTAAATTTAGGACAATTTTGATTGGATTGTTACTTTTAAAAAAACTAATAGTCATAATATTTGAACATCTTTATTGATATGTTATTTTTTTTTATATTTTTCTTCTTGTGACATGATATCATTAAAACATTAATGAGGTGAATTATTTATTTTTTTCTTGTAAAATCTTGGAACATCTCAATGGGATTTTTTTAAAGATTTCTTAAGTGAAAAAATTGTTTTTTATAATTTATTTTTCGTTGGAGCAAATTTATGTGACAAGAAATTTTTTTTAAAAATAAGATTGGTATCTTCTACAATAAATTATTTCTTAACAATAAAAAATAATATTTTTGTGACACACAACAATATCATAATTAAATCATGATTAAGTAAAAACAAAATATAAAAGTATAAGTTTTTTAAAGTTTCATAAGATTGAAATAAAATTGTATATGGATTTCTTATAATGATATAAGACTTTAAAAATAATTAAAAAAATACTGTAGAAACCATAAAAAAATAACTTAAAAAAACTCAATTAAAAGATTCTCATTAGAGATACTTGCAGAAACATATTTTCCAAACTAATATTACATGTCACTTTTAATTTGTCTGCAGTTGTGAATTTGTGATTAACTAAAAAATAGGCCCCGGGGCCTTGGGATTTTTCTTTTTTTGTATTCAATAAATTAATGGGGATAAGACTGAAGTGCACTAAGGAAATAAATTCACCATGGTTTTCTATAAGCAATTTAATCCAAAGATTAGTTTGAACTTTGAAATTTATTTTAATGTTGCAAGATAGAAATTTTCAAACACATATAAATGCACCAAAAAGAAAAAGAAAAAAGCATATAAAGCAAGCAACTATATATATATATATATACCTTACAACCAAGGGAACAGAAGCTGAATGAATCGAGAAGGCTGCGCTCACAGACTTGGCAGGTGTTGGTAACTCCTTTGCCAGGCCTAGGTTGAGGCCTTTCATTCAAGAACACAATCTTGGCACTGTTTATAATGTAAGTTTGGACCCCTGTTATGTCCAGAAATTTCTGTATCTCCGACACCCTTATTACATCATGGTATGAAGATCTTCTTATCTTTGAAAAATTAATAAAGAATTGAAAGAATACATGAAGAACCCATCAGAGATTACATCAACATTATTTAGTTAAAATAAAGTACCAAAATGTTAATTAAAATAATAAACAATCTATATCATAGAATGAACCAATAGACATTTATTTAAATTGGACAACTATCAATTATTCAGTGGAAGAAAATTCAAAGTGCAAACCTTTAACTGACCATCCATAGTTGACTTCGGAATTGATAATTCAGCATAGAAAGACACGTACCAATACAAGAGACAAATAACTTTAGGATCAATCAAAAAGGGTTGGATCCTAACAAAGTAATAATATAGGAAAGTTACACAATCAGATTACAGGCATCCAAATCCTTGAGTTTTGACTTTTTGGTGGTTCAAATCCCCACAAAATTGCATCAAATTGAGTTATGCATAGATCCCCAAAGACAATTAATTATTAGTAACTAAGCTTTTACCTGAATAGCTATGTGTTCTCTGTGAGAAGCAAGACAGGCAGAGCAAAGGGCTCCATTCATACAGTCCAAGCAATACATATTGCATTCACTTTTGTGGGAATCTGCATGGACTTTGCATTGAACAAAGAAGCTTGTTTGGAGAAGTGGCCCAAGCCATGGTGGCCACTTGTTTTCTTCTTCATTCTTTCCAACATCATCATCATCTTCATTGAGACCTCTCAACCCAATTGCACCTCGTCCACTCCCCTAATTCCATATAGTAATATTATAATCAATAACAAAGAACAATTAATAAGAAAAATTTGAAGAAAAAAAAAGTAGAAAGAGAAATGCACACGTGTGACATATGTGAGAGGGGTTACACTGATTGTTGGTACTAATAATACTAACCATGATTCTGGTTGATTTACTTTTGGGTTTGATTTCTCTTATGGTGGGGGGTTATTGATCCTCTTATGATAACAGCTAAGTTATGGTTTGGAGGAGGCAGAAACGAAAAAGAGAAAAAAGAAGTTTCTCTCAATATGCTATGCTATGCTACTCTCTTGGCAGAGAGGAGAGAGAAGGGAAAAGTTTGCAAGTATAATAGGAATGGAGCTATAAGTTTGTAGTGGTGGGTGGCCGATGATGAAAGGAGAAAGTAAAGGTAGTGTTTACTATTTTGGCTTTCTTCAAAGTCTACATCCAAACCTCACTCCGAACCCAAACCAAGGACCATCAGCATACCTTTTTCACAAGGAACAATTGATGGGGCTGTTGTGATAATCTTCTGTTTTCATTTTTATTATTAATAAGTTTATCTAATATTCAAAATTGTTTATGATTATGGATACGGATGCTTTTGATAATTTACTAAATTCATGTAATCAAAACATGCCCTATATTTATGCATTTTTTTAAAATTTAGCTTTAGTATCATTGTGAAATTCAAATGAATATATTAATAATTGTGCATAAATTCTAGATAGATAGGTAGTGATGCACTGTTGCTCTATTTTTGTATGTTTACTTTTGGCTGGTAAAAAAGAAAGGGATTGAGGTTGGTTTGGACTGTAAATTAAGATTGGAAACAGTATCTGTTTACATGATTGACAATTGGAAGGTTGAGATGTAGACATGTGGGGCAATGGAAAGATTAGTCAGCATTTATTATTTATTATTTAACGAAATGGAATATATATGAAAAATGGATGGCCATGTGTTGGGTTGTTAACAGGGTGCGTGGAGCCTCACTTTTCCATTCCAGCTACCCGTTTAGTAGAAGCCTCCATATGATACATCCCTATTCTCTGGTACGCTAATAATTTCTAGGGATGTTTTTCCTTTTAAATTTAGAAAAACGTCAATTTCTAGGACTATATTTTTCCAAAAATATTTCCACTTAAATTTCAGGTGAATCTAGGTTATCCTGCATTTGTTAGTGGTCTGATTACATTAACCGTTATTTCATCATGTGTTATGGAACATTTTAAATTGTGATAAAGAGCATATGTTAGTCCGCTTTGGAGTGTGTATAAATAGACTTGTGAAAATATAAAGAAAGCGAATCTTTTAATACAAGAAGGTTTGAATTTATAGCTTTTATGTAATTATTCAAAATTATTAGGGTTGTTCGCGGGTCGATTTGGATTTATTTTGATCAAATTTATAATCTAATCCAATCAAATTTAATCGGTTCGGTTTTAAAAAAAAAAAATTGAAACTCAATCCAACCCAACCCAATTCATTCATAAATAGTTTGGTTCGGTTCGAATTATCGGGTTACCTATTTAATTTTTTTATGACTATTATTTTATATCACGATTCTTTTAAATATCTCATACAATTAACACAATATTATCAAATGTATGAAAATAGTAAAATTAATTATTTAATACCATCAACATAATATTCTAAATAGACTTATAATATAAATTAAAACAGAAGATTTTTTAACAAGATTTATTATAATAGTCTGAATCACAAATATTTCTTACAAACCAAGCTTTATTATAACTAACTTTGTTGCAACTAGAATTACTAAAACAAACCAATAAACAAAATATGATTCATTAATATTATAAACATGATAAACAAAATATGAAAAAAAAAGGTAAAACAGATAACAATATATCTGAAAGTTTTTTAATAAAAATGTGGATGGTTAATTTAAGTCAATTGAGAACTTTTTTAATATTGAAAATTATTTCATTTGGTCCAATTTTTGGAAGAAATCGATAACTTTTTTAATTATAAAAGTATGCTATTAAAACTTTTATAACATGAATATTGTGTTGGTCCTAGATGAACTCAAGAGGGGGGTGAATTGAGTTTTATAAAATAATTAATAATTTCAAATTAAACTCAAAGCAATGGAGATAAAAGATAAAGAAGACATAATCAATTTTAACGTGAAAATTCTAATTGGGTAAAAGACCACGACGTCCAAATTGGATAATCAATCAAATGGACAACTCCACTATGATAATTTTGTGTATAAGAGTTCCTAGTTTCCTAGTCTACCCTTACACAATAATTATCTCAGCTGGTATCCTTGTTTCCCAGCAAAAAGCTTTAGTCTCAATTCACCAAGAATAGAGAGACAGACTGATATCCTTGTTTCCCAGCCAAAAGTCGCACATCTCAATTCATTAAGAACAGAGACAAAACTGATATCCTAGTTTTCCATATGCAACATTTTCTAAAGTCAAGAAGAAGAATACAATAAAATAGTTACTTTTACGTTTCTATTCCTTAAGCAAATAAGTACCTTTAAATCCTGATGGAGAGTTGAAGAATCATACTTGTCAAAGGATTCTATATGATCTCACAACAATTTTTTCAATGATGCAAACATAAATTTTCTAAAACTCTAATATTATTTGAAATGGAATGCATACATGAACACCAAAATATGTTTCTATTTATACTAATTTAAAGATATGATTCTAACCAATTTTTGAATGCAATCTTGAACATTTACAATACCACACCTTTTTCTATTGTCAAATTATTTTTTTAATTTTTAATATATATATAAATAAAAAAATTTATATTATTATTACGGGTTCACGAATCGGGGCAACGGATCTGTAAATCTAAATTCGTGACCCAACCCATACATAAATGATTTTGATTGATTCAGTTCGATTTTGACCCAAATATATAAATGATCCAACCCAAACTGTTCGGATCAATTTGAATTCACGAATGACCCGTTATTGTAAACACCCCTAAAAATTATACTCTTTCAATACGATATATGTATATCTTTGGTTTGAACTCTTTTCTTTTTTTATGAATACAAGTTTAAATTTTTTTGATGTCATTCTTTTGGCTTGGTAAACAACTTGTTGGTCTTTTAGAGAAATTTTCTAATGTTTTATGAGCTAGCTGAGTAATTATAATTCCATGAAACAGCTTATATTTAGGTTGTGAAAATTTGTTAAAATATAACATCTTCATCCTTACTCCGAGATTTGGGGTACCATAATTAAAAAAAAAAAGTGGAAACCTAGAAGGAGGATAAATAAAAGTTCAGAATTATACTAGAAGAAAAATAAAAATGTAATCATGTACGTATTAAAAAGATCACTTTAAATAAATTTAAAATTTAAAATGGAGATATAAATAAGATTAAAATATGAAAAAATTATGATAAGACGAAATAAAATTAAATTAAAACTGATTGAGCAAGTAAGATAGTATAATTAAAAAAATATCTATTTTCAAATAAAGCTTCTTAAAATTTAATTATGATTTTAAAAAAATGAAAGCAGAAGCAAAAAGGCTAACGATGTCTAATATCATGTGCTCAAGGGGGCAAATCAATGGATTTGCATTAAAACAGAGAAGTTTGGCCCAATCTTATGGACATGAGTCCAATCCTCTTACTAGCTTATTTGTAAACTGTTACAGAATTAATTTATAAATATTTTAAGATTTCAAATGCCATAGAACGTGAAATTTAAAGTTTTGAAATAGTTAAATATCACAACACTCAGAACATTAGAAGGTGGATGCAATGGAGTGAGTACTTAAGTTGTAGAAGTATGTGAAATAATTTTTGTAATTAAGAACAAAATGAAAACCATCACAAAATTTAGATTCAATTAGAACAGATAATGTATACAGATATGTAGGGCAGCTTAACTTGTAAGAATTCTAAAGCTTGTAATGTTGCTAGCTATGGTGGCGAAGAAAGGCAGAAAGCTAGTTACTAAATGAAAAGAACTGCTTGCTTTATTAAAGTGTGTTCAAAAGGCCTCATTCCACTATTGTACAAGCTTAGCTTAGTTGCTTTCACCTGTTGCTCTTAGGGTTGAAGGAGTACTATATGAAATCAAATGGTGTGAATAAAATATTTAAGGAGGTCCACGAGTATCAGGATCGTGACATAGTTCCACATGAGGGGAACACTATGACATAATTGACACTAACCAAACTTCTCATACATCATGTAAGGGAAAGGAAAACCATAGCCTCTAAAATCTTACCTATGATGGCCATGACAGGTTAGTTTTGAATTACTCTAAGCACTGTTTCTGGCAGGTATAAAGTCACACTTATTGTCTTGCACGAATATATACGGGTAGGGCAGTAAAAAAAATAATTTTTTTATAAAAAACTATAATTAATTTTACATAACTAATTATAAAACTATAATCAGTTTTATAGTTATGATTCTTTTAAGTAACTTATTTTTATTTATAATAATTATAGTTATAAATTATAATTAATTTTATAGAAATAATTATTTAAAATAATTTATTTTTATTCATTCATAATCGGTTATGTAATTAATTTTAGATATAATTTGTTATATAATTAATTTATCATAACCGATTATATATCTCCATTTTTAAAACAATAATTGGTTATATTAAATTATAATTAGTAATATAAAATTAGTTATGGTCATAGTAATAATACTCACTTACAATCTAATTATTTATTAATTATAGATATAGTTAGGTAAATACACAAACCATGAACATTCCTATATACAGGTAGTACCGGTATTGAATATTATGATTTTTAAAATTGAAGGAACTTGTACATTAATATAAATATGAATGTCTAATAAAAGAAATTAATT
>PYAF01001578.1:569688-600128 GCA_007407185.1 Glycine tomentella | reverse complement strand
TAGTTAAATACACAAACCATGAACATTCCTATATACAGGTATTATCGGTATTGAATATTATGATTTTTAAAATTGAAGGAACTTGTACATTAATATAATTATGAATGTCTAATAAAAGAAATTAATTAATTCAATTATCAGATCTCACAAAATTGAGAAATTTGACAAAGTTAGGAAAAAAAAGGGATTTAAATTTAGAGAAATATTAACAATCCTCTATTGTTAACACCCTTTGTGATTAATTTGAAATTTGTTTAAATTATTAATTTTGATGAATTTTATATTTAAATCAGAAAAAAAATCATCAAATAATAAATAGAACTCACAAAAAATTGATAATTTTTAACCAATTTCAATGTATGGCGAAAAGGGTTGGAAAGAGAGTTTATTTTTGAGTAATTGTTGTTAACATTTCTCTTAAATTTAACATCCTTATGGTAGTGGATAGAAATAAAAAAAAGGCCCAAAAGACAAAGAAAAGTCGAAACCCGGGCATGGATGCCTGAATCCCAACAACTCCTCAAACTCAAAGGGTGCAGGCAGAATCAGGTGCGTGCTGAATCGGTACTTTTTTCTTCTAAGAAAAGACACTCACTCTATTGTGTGTTGTAGATGATCATTAAACGAATGATACATCAACAGTACACACAGAGGACAGGTATAAGAGAAGGGGGCAATTTTTAGATAAAAATACTAAAATACCTTTCTTTTTAATTTTTTTTTACAAAATACCCTAACCCACTCTGCATTGTGCATACCAGATAGTAGCCAGTTCCAGCTTCATTGTAGTGTGCTACCTCCTCTTCAAGGAGCTCCACAAGCTCGTCTTCTACCTCGCTCTCTCTGTATGCTTCCTTTTTCTCTCTTTCCGTGTTCCTCTTCATTAGATCTAAAACCCTGCGTTTTTACTTTTTACCGTTCCTTCGAATTGACTCATTCGTTAGTTTAGTAACACTTATCAGTAATCACGATTTGCGAAAACGACACGGTTAGACGCGCTTAGGCCTTTTCAATTGAATTTAACGATGGTTGATTTCACACTTTGATATGTATGTGAGTGAGTGTGTTTTTTAAACCTCATTGCTTGTTTTTTTACTCGGTTTCTAGTTGCTTCTTTTCATTGGCGTGATTAATCGATTTGGTTATGGAACGAATGAACATAAATAACGGTTTTCGAAGATAGTTCTAAATAAATTTACTGAACTTGCAACTCCAAGTAGGTCTTGAATTAGGAACCTTATGTTGATGAAAACTGTTAGATTGCTGGACAACATTTTATGTAAAGCAACTAACATTTGCAATCTTTTTTATTTTGTTTGTTTATGCCCTTGGCAACTTTAATTCATGTTTCTAATGATTTACAGTTCAGAAAGAAGTAGGTCCTTTGGCATTTCAGGAAACATATTTGTCTGTTCCTTTGCATTTGTTATTTGGTTATTTATGCCTTGTTTTCTTCTTCTGAGCCATAATGCTCTTTTCATTACGTTTTTGCTGATTGCAGGATATACTTTGCAGTTTCTTCAGCATAATAGGGTATAGATGCTATATCAAGCATGATTTTCTTCAATGTATGTATCAAGTATCAACTGAAGTTGTTTATCACTTGATTGATAGGAGTTTCATTTCGATACAGGGACCCGTCCAAAGGTTTCTTTTGTTATGCTCAGGGCTATAGCACACATTTCTTTTGTGTGGCATCTTTTCTATGGACTACAACAATTGCTTTTACCCTGCACTGCACTTGGAGGCCATGTTTCACTTGTATGTCTGGGGTATGCAGCTATGTATAAAATCAACTTTTAACATTATAGTTTTGAGAAATGGCCTATTTTTGCAATAATCTTCTTATCTTTACATTCTCTAACTTCCCAATCCCTTGTTTATTATATTAAGGACAAAAGGTTGGTTTATGAGATTCATTGTTTATTTGCCTTTATTATTCAGGAGTTCATATTGGAGGCCTGCACAAGCAGCTGTGAAGCCCAATTTCCATCTCCCAGTGCGCAGTTTTGAGTTAAAAAATAGGTTGGTTTGAAATTTACTGTTCTAAATCCACTCACTCTTAATGTATTTGAACTTATTGAGTGCCTCCCCTTGATTAATTTTTTGGATCCGCCACTGAATACACAATTGTAAGTTGCATAGGACTGGATTTCAGGATAGTTTTTGCTCTGTTCTTTCCCCTCTTTCTAGATATGCTTTGGAAGCTTTGTTTGTTTAGTAACTAGGAATGGAACGAATGCGCTTTGTGCTTTCTTTCATAAAAGAGGAAAACCAAGTTGTGATTCATATACAGCTTCTATATTTACTGCAGCTGCTAGAGTACATACTATGTATAGAATTTTGGATTCTTTTTTAATAGTTTTATCAGTGACTGTATAAATATGTGTGAAATGTTAATTACAATCAATGGTTTACTTTATGGTAGCACCCAAGGTGAGACTGAATTTAACAGTTGGTGTAAGACTGAATTTCTGCAGAAAATTGAGCTCAACAAAAAAACTATTTTAACAGTTCAGTTCAGTTTTCTAATTTAAAACTAAAATTGATGGTTCAGTTCAGTTTGGGAGAAAAACTGAACTGAACTGAACTTTGAATACCCCTAGATACAATTATGGGCTTTGCAACTGGACTTAATCAATTGTCTCTGCATTCTCAGATTATGGAAACACGCCTTTTCCTTTTCAATTCTCCACTGACCTATAAGTGAATTGATTTTGAATACTTTTCCTCGTTTCTTTGGCTGCTCAAATACATATATTAAGTTTTTTCTATAAGTTAAAATCAACTTAGTTTGGAGAACTTCTATAAAAGTTATACTGCATAAGTTGATTTTAACTTATGGAAGAAGCTTAATTCATTTTACATGTTTACCTTTTTATTTTCTTTTCCTATTGTAAAGTTTATCTTATTCAATGAATACTTCTGGCATACTGACTAAACCATGCCTGCTCGATCTAAGCCAGGAAGACTTTTTCTTAGGCTTATATCTAACCCCTCATTCTCTTTTCAGATAACACAAGGAATCAGATAGAATACTCAGATTGCCTGTGTATAGTTGTTGCTGGGGTGTGTGGAATCTGGCTTGGATGCCATCCTTATCCTAGACTTGTTTTCTTGGACTGGGTTCTCTTCTTGGATCTGTCCAAAGTTTGTACAAGGATACATTCTTCCAATCCCAGACTAACTAAATGTCTTCAATAACTTGCCAGTGCTCTTGGGTGCTTTCCAATTCTTCACCAGTAGTTGTAGCTAATGATAAAAAAAATGATGCCAGACAGGCCAATTTTGCTCAAATCCCTTCATGGGTCTCTTTGAAAAGCAGTCATTCTTCATTGAGGACCCATCAAAATCAACATGGCCAAGTTGAAAACTTGCATTTGATTTCTTTAGCCAAACAAGGGAAGCTTAGAGAAGTGCATGAATTCATTAGAAACATGGACAAAGCGGGTATTTCCATTAATCCTCGATCATATGAATACCTCTTTAAAATGTGTGGAACATTGGGAGCATTGTCTGATGGAAAATTGTTTCATAATAGACTGCAGAGAATGGCCAATAGCAATAAGTTCATTGACAATTGCATCCTTAAAATGTATTGCGACTGTAAGAGTTTCACAGGTGCAGAGAGATTCTTTGATAAAATAGTTGATCAAGATTTGTCCTCTTGGTCCACCATTATATCTGCTTACACTCAGGAAGGACGTATAGATGAAGCTGTTAGATTGTTCTTGCGTATGCTGGATTTGGGGATTATGCCAAACTCCTCTATCTTTAGTACTCTTATAATGTCATTTGCAGATCCTTCAATGTTAGACCTTGGCAAACAGATACATTCTCAGCTGATAAGGATTGGCTTTGCGGCCGATATTTCTATTGAGACGTTAATCTCCAATATGTATGTAAAGTGTGGGTGGTTGGATGGTGCTGAAGTTGCCACCAATAAGATGACTAGGAAAAATGCTGTGGCTTGCACTGGGTTGATGGTGGGCTATACTCAAGCTGCAAGGAATAGGGATGCTCTGTTGTTATTTGGCGAGATGATAAGTGAAGGTGTAGAGTTGGATGGGTTTGTTTTCTCAATAATTCTCAAGGCTTGTGCTGCTTTGGGAGACTTATACACTGGAAAGCAAATTCATAGTTACTGTATAAAACTTGGCTTGGAATCTGAGGTCTCTGTTGGTACTCCACTAGTGGATTTTTATGTTAAGTGTGCAAGGTTTGAAGCTGCGCGTCAAGCATTTGAGAGCATACATGAACCAAATGATTTCTCATGGAGTGCTTTAATTGCTGGATATTGCCAAAGTGGTAAATTTGACAGGGCCCTTGAGGTTTTTAAGACAATAAGAAGTAAAGGAGTGTTACTGAATTCATTCATCTATACCAACATTTTCCAAGCATGCTCTGCTGTCTCAGATTTGATTTGTGGTGCTCAAATCCATGCAGATGCAATAAAAAAGGGGCTAGTTGCATACCTCTCTGGGGAGAGTGCTATGATCAGTATGTACTCAAAATGTGGCAAAGTGGACTATGCACAACAAGCATTTTTGACAATAGATAAACCTGATACTGTTGCATGGACTGCAATAATATGTGCTCATGCTTACCATGGCAAAGCTTCTGAAGCTTTAAGGCTTTTTAAAGAGATGCAGGGGTCTGGTGTAAGGCCAAATGCGGTCACTTTCATAGGTTTGTTAAATGCTTGTAGTCATTCAGGTTTAGTTAAAGAGGGAAAGCAGTTTTTGGATTCAATGAGTGACAAATATGATGTGAACCCAACAATTGATCATTACAATTGCATGATTGATATATACTCTCGTGCTGGACTGCTGCAGGAGGCTCTTGAGGTGATAAGGAGTCTGCCATTTGAACCTGATGTTATGAGTTGGAAGAGTTTATTAGGAGGATGTTGGAGCCATCGGAATCTTGAGATTGGGAAGATTGCTGCTGACAACATCTTTCGCCTGGACCCACTAGACTCTGCTACTTATGTGATCATGTTCAACTTGTATGCTTTGGCTGGGAAGTGGGATGAAGCAGCGCAATTTAGAAAGATGATGGCTGAAAGGAACTTGAGGAAGGAAGTCAGTTGCAGCTGGATTATTGTGAAGGGTAAAGTCCACCGTTTTGTGGTAGGTGATAGACACCACCCTCAAGCAGAACAAATATACTCAAAATTAAAAGAACTCAATTTTTCTTTCAAAAAGGGCGAGGAGGGCCTTCTCCAGGAAGAAAATGCTCTATGCGACTTTACTGAACGAAAAGAGCAGCTTCTTGATCATAGTGAGAGACTAGCTATAGCCTATGGTCTCATATGTACTGCAGCTGATACCCCCATTATGGTATTCAAAAATACACGATCATGCAAAGACTGCCATGATTTTGCGAAAAGAGTCTCATTAGTAACTGGTCGTGAATTAGTTGTGAGAGATGGCAACAGGTTTCATCATATTAATTCAGGGGAATGTTCTTGCCGTGATTATTGGTGATCTTAGCTTCATTCTTTTCAAGGTCTCAGCAGCTTGGTTTTTCTTAATGCTGCCTCGGTTACAGTGCTGAATCATCTATGATTCTATACATACAATTGGATATGCAGAGATTTTGTTGGGTAACTGTAGAAGAGCCATCATAAACCAATGCATGGTGCGGATCACATTTTCCGTCGTCTTAAATTTCCAATTTGGTCCACATAGCAACTTCACCTGCTCTCTCTCTTTTTCAGGTTCTCTGGCGGACTTGCAATTTCTCCAACTGTGCCCTTTGGTACACAAACTCCTAACCCAAGTATCCCATTGCTGTGACACTCACACCACTTCCTATCTCTGCTGTGATCCGAAGCTCCACCTGCAACCGACGTCCCTTTGTGCTGCCACATTCCTCCACGCAGGAATGGTAATTGGGGCGTTTGTAAGACTATTCTTTTTCCCCCAGATTATGTAATCCATAGAAGGTTTTATCCAACGTCTGTCAAGCATATTACCAGGAGAAAAAAAAAAAAAAAGATATATCACTTTTTAATAGGTAGCAAGTATGTCATCTAATACAATTTTAATTTGTTAAATTTAAATTTTGATGTATTAATAATATGTTTACTCCGTGATCAGTAAAGTATTAATATTAATTTTTATTCATAATTTATTTTACTTATTTACTCGGCTTAATATTGATAAATTTTTTAATATTTTAATTTTGTCGGTGACATCACATCTGATCCATGTCTTCCTCTCGCTATTATATAAAAAATAGAGAACTGGTGAAATGTCTTTACCTTGAAGTAACTTATTAAATATTGGTGCAGATAAGTTGAAAATTAAATTAAATTTAATATCATACTTAGTAGAATTGTATAATACTAGTTATCTACCCGTGCTACGCACGAGATAACTATTCCTTTTTTTTAGATTTAATTATCTGCTTAAAAATATTTAAGGAAGTGTTTGTTTCACGAAATTTTATTGGATTTCTATGTAGAGATGGAAATATGTATTTCAATTATTGCTTGGACAGCAACATTTTTTTTTTGTTAATTTACTTTAGTATTTTTAATTTGGTTGGTTTCTGAATTTGTTAATTATGATGGTCTTCGACTAGGTATTGGCATTGTACCTAACTACCCATCATTCATGCAACGTAGTTATCAAAATAAGAAACAAGTAACGCCTAGTATGATTACAAATGCCCCACATTCCAAATTGCATCAAGCACAGAAACAAAAATATCAATTATTAAAGGGGGGAAGGTAAAAATTGACAGCTTTAACTATTTAGTCCAGTCTTTAGAAAAACTACATTAGTCCCAGCAAGATTTTATCCTTCAAACCGTCAAAAAAAAAAAAAAAAAAGAGATTCCATTTTCAATACATTATATATTTCCACCAATTTAAAACATCATCGACCACAGTATCAAACTGAATGCGTCTCACATGGTTGCTTCCACCTCAGGATCATTTTCTATCTTTGCAGCAGGTACGTTGTTGCCGCCTCTCAAACGGGAAGATACATTATCAATGGCAGAATTTAGTTGGCCTATCTTCTCATTCAAGGTCTGCCTGGTCCTCTGCTTTCACAAATAGCATGACATAAACGTAAGAAGCTCAGCATATTCCAATAACCCAGAAAAAAAGTTGAATCTAATCCTAAAGCCAAATGAAGCCTAATTACCTCTAACCCTTCATCGTAATATATTGGTCTTTTGGCCTTGCGAAACCCATACTCATCTTCGTTTAGCAGAGATCTTCTGATCTGCATCACAAAATAAAGTCAACATCCGAGCCAACAAAATGGGAATTTAGTGACACACTATATAAAAAATTTTCAAGTTTGTCAATAAAAACAAACATTCATGATTGTAACTCATCATCACAGCACATTGATATCATCATCGATAAAAGCATATAAAAGAAAAATCATTAAGTCTTTTTCTCTTCTTGGAGAAGCATTGATATATACTATATAGTTAACGATGACTAGTCCAATGTTTAGTCAGTCCTGTCATGACTACATTTTCTTTTTTAGCAAAAAAAAAAGTTATTTTTTCCAAAAGAAATTATCTGCCAAACAGTTAATGCAACTTCCTTTCCCTTTCTTTTTGAATTGTATAATCAAGCTTGTTCGCCATACATTGTTTCCAGTTAAATTTGCTAGTCTTACATAAATTTAAAATTACAATACGAAGGAATCACCTGGGGAGCAAAGATATAAGCTAGAGTTCCAAAAACTGCACCACCCAGAAGAAAGCCAGCAACAAAATCCCCACCTCCACCTCCTCTATTATCACTATACAATGGAGACAGTAAATGGAAAGAATGATTTTTTTTTTATCAGCAAAATGGAAAGAATGATAAATCTTTGCATAATCTTCTAAAACAAGCAACCAATAAGATCAAGTGACGTGCAATTTCCAACCATTTCTCCAAGGACACAGAATTAGCACCAAAATAATATAAAAATCATGAAATGAATCAGTGGCCACCATTTTTGCTTCTAATTCATTACATTACAGAGAAAGAAGTTACACACGCCCATTCACCATTTCTTCTAAAATTTATGCAAATCTGTGAAATCAGAACATACAAGTCGAAAGAAAAATTAAACATCACCATTCTTCACTATTCATCTTTCATTGACAAAATTTACCATACCAACTGGTCTGGAAGATTCTTCTATAATATTTAGCATAAGCTAAGGCTATACGAGATTAAAAAGAAACACCAAGTTGTGCACGATTGCATATACCACATATAAAATAGAGATTCCTGAAATTCTATATTTAATGATTCACAAAATACTCTCAACCATGTTACCACAAAAGCCAAATACGAAGTCTTAAAATTTTAATCTTTTAATGTTTAAATAAAAAGACAAATCTGGTATAGTGGCTAGGGTGGTATTAATTTATTTTAAAGCAAGCAAAAAATAAAGTGAGGTGAAAATGGCATACCGGTATTCTGCACAAATTGAAGAAGTGCGGTTCCTCTTGATCACAAGGTTTGATCTCCTTTGAACAGTGAGCTTAGGTCCAACTCGCTTTGTTAACCACAGCTCTTTAGATCCACCTACTCCCAAATTAAATCCAAAAAATACAATCCAAGATTCATTCAAAACATTGAATTAAAGAAAAAATAATCTTAAGTATTACACTAAAAGATTCCCTGATGGGAATTAATCATCGATATATATATATATATATATATATATATATATATATATATATATAAAGAAAATGTAAATTAACAAAACCAGAAGAAACCCTAAAAATCAACGCACTAATGTCTGAGATAAAATAAAATGAAATTGTTGATTCTGAGAGGTTAATACAGCGAGGGAGAAATTTACCTGAAACGGAGAACGGAGCGAAACAAGTTGCCATGAGACAGAGAGCGAGAGAGTCTGAAGAAACAGAGAAAGAGAAAGAAAGGACGTTGCTATAGCATAGGAGATTACGATTTACGAGTAGACAAGTTGGTTTTATTTATTGTCTTTCTCTGTAAAATAATCAGTGTTCATCACCACGATTTTATGTGTTGATTTATCTATATGCAATTTCATTTGTTCAAATGAAAAAAAAAAATCCACCTTAAATGAATTTTCATATCTAAACCTGTTGTGATAAATTTGTCAGTTATATATTTTCTAATGTTTTGGGAAGATTATGAATAATAAATATTTTTTTAGGAGAATAATAAATATATTTAATTTCATCTTATTATAGAAAAAATAAATATAAACTTAGTTCTTAAAGAAATAATCATTTTATTATTTATTTTTCATTTCATATACAAAATATATCTTTTATTATCAGAATATTTATGGTACTAGTAGAACTAAATTTGGATGTTTTAGTAAGATATTAAATTCAATGATTATGAATGAAAAAATATAATTAAAAAAGAAGACTATATTAAAGGTAATCAATTGAATTCACTCACAATAATTAATAGATTAGTTATTCATAAAATCAATATGAAATAAGAATAACAAAAAATCTTCCAATAAATTCTTTCAAGATATAAAAAAGTATTAAAGTGATTTTTTTAATAATAAATTGCTTATATTCTATGTAGGAAAGTGACATCTTAACCTTTAAAAAAAGTTAAAATCAGGTAGGAAGAAATAATGAAAAGTGATAGGCACTAGATGAAGAAACATATAGGCCAGAAGCCATCACACCAAATATTTAGGGATTGTTAAAACATTTTTGTTTACTCTTTTTAACATTGATTTTGGAGATCAAGATTATTCTCTTGTATTTTATTGAAAGTCATGAACAACTATATCTCTTTTCTACTTCAAGATTAATTTAAGTTTTGTTCTTAAAAAATTATGAGACCTAATTATTTCCTTCTCTTTTATTCATTGATTGCTTTCTTTTTTTTGGGTGTCACATTAATTGCTATTTGGTGCAAAAGGGTTCTTTGTTAATATAAATCCCATTGAAACAGTATATTTATAATTGTCTATTTATTCTAATAAGTGGTAAAATAAAACGACTCAATACAAAATGTTGTCTATATTATGTGAGTATATAACTAGATTAAATAATTGAACGTAAATTTTTTTTCAGTCATAATTAAATTTTTCTAAATTTTAAAGTAATATAATGTACATTTTACCTTGATAAAATGAGAAAAAAAGTGATTATTTCCTTAAAATTTAAGTTGTCCCTTATTTTGAGGAGAGAAAACTTATTAACTACATATTTATCACTTCATTTAAGTCTGCTCTTAAGCAAAATAAATGAAATTCTAAGCTTGTTTATCACTAGTTTTATCACGACTCACGAGGGAATGCATAATTATTAAATAAACTACTTCTAGTTCTATTTCTATATGCAAAATTTAGTTGATGTTTATCAACTATTAGTTTTTCCAAGTTATATTAAAGGATGCACACGCAGAAAAATATAGCAGTTAAAGGCAGATCAATTAGGACCAATAAATCATTTTGAATTGTTATTGCTGTTACGAAAATGATAATTGATCTTTCTTTTTCATGTACTAATATTACAGCGTAAGTAATCTCTTTTGTTGTTTTTTTTTACCAAAGAATACTGGTATTATTCATCCAAAGAAGAATCAATTACATCTTTGGTAATGAGATCCAATTGATGGGGGACTTCCTCAAACCAGTACATGTTAAAATTAAGTAAAAGCTAGAGAAGCAAAAGAGTGAGCTACAGAACTCCCACATCTTTTGTTGCAATTGTGGTGGTTTAAATTTCAACTCAACGCGGCTGTTTAATACATATGCCAGTATGCCACAAATCACATTGCAGGAAAACAAAACAGCATTACACATTTACAACACTGGCACTGCCATTCAGATTTGTCCTTCGTAATCATCGAGAGGAACAAACCACGCGCCGAAATCATTAAGTTCACTTTCAGCAACAGGTGTTTAATTTTCAGTCCATAACTTGTTCAATAATTAAGCGCTTACCAAGAATAACGATGAGAAAAAGACAGAATGGAGACAGGAACAGAGGAAACCCTGCCATAAAAATAGTCATCCGCAAGTTCCTAGTAACATCTGAATTTATGCCGGCTTCAATTCTCTCTCTATATACAAACAGCCGTTAACTATGCATTCTGAACCAAAAAAAAAAAAAAAAACTAGCATAAAAACATGTATGTAACAAAGGATTAAAAAAAAAAACTTATTGACTCTTGTTGAGGACAATGGCTCCTTTTTGTAGGGAGGGGCTAGAAGACTATATCTATTTATCATACAGGCTGGGCCATCCGGAACAAGATAAGATAATTTACATGATTGGAAACAACATATAAGCAGCCAGCAGATTTATTTTCTCCCAAAAAGGAAAAACGAGTTGTTCACACGCTGCCCATCAGGCAAAAGCTCTGCAGCGTTTGTTTGTTCCTTGTTTGGAGATGGAAAGGACAGAGAGAGGGAAAGAGATGCAGCGACACCTTCATCCTCCTGCCTGTCTCCCAAGTTATCAGGGCGGTTATTTTGCCTGTCTACTGCCCCAACTAAGAAAGGCAGCATACCCTTAGGCGCAGCTGGTGGTGGTTTTGTTTTGCCTCCTAAGGCAAGCTCTAGATTGGGAATCCCATCTTGAAATCCTTCATCATACTCACCAACCCCTTTGTTTGACATGCTATCCATCACTGATAGCGAGCTGGTAATATTCTGTGTGCCAAGTGGAAAGAAGGTTCTTTCCAGGGTTCCCAAGTCCTCCCGGATGATTTTCTCATCACAAGCTTCCTCACATCCTTTGTCCTTAACTGAAGAACAGGAGCCAAGATTATTTCCAAGAGATGTAAAACTGTCATTAAAAGAGTCTCTACCTCCAGAACCATAAATCCCACCGAAACCTGTCTTTAGCTTCTTGCCAGAACTTTCTCTGTCTTCTAACTTGGCATTTCCCACATTCCAAAGTATTTTCTGAGAACTGACAGCAGAACCCTGCATAATTGTGTCAGAAAGATCTACATGCTGAACTTTATTATTAGGTAGCCCGCAGTTGGTCCCTTCTACACTTGGGTCTTCATGTAAAGTTGCCTCCAAGTCAATATAGTGATCATCTTTCTGTTTCCTCTTAAGCCATCGCCAATCTTCCTCAACATCCATTTTTCTTGAAATTTTATCCTCATATATATTGCTTACAGCACCTGTTTCTTGATCTTCAAGTGTTGCCTCCAAGTCAATATAATGATCATCTTTCTGTTTCCTCTTGGGCCTTTGCTGATCTTCATCAACAATAATTGTTCCTGAATTTTTATCCTTACTAAAATTGCTTGCAGCAACTGTTTCTTGATTATCAATATTTGCCTCCAAATCAATATAGGGACAATCCTCTTCTTGTTTCTTCTTAGGCCTCTGCTGGTCTTCATCAGTGTTCATTTTTTCTGAAATTTTATCTTTACCAATATTACTTGCAGCACCTTTTTGAGAAGGAATCAAAGACAAAGTGTTCTCTTGCTTGACAGAAATATCAGAATCAGTTTTTGTTTCCACAATCCTACTACTTGCACTTCTTCCCATTGCTTCAGGTGGTTTAGACTCTCTGCACTGTTCTTGTTCAAGTACACTAACTTTCTGCATAAAAAAGAACCTCTTTCAACAAACTGAGATGATTGGCATCAAAGATAACAAATACTCTTCACAAAATGGGTTTTTAAATAATGATCTCAAGGTAGGTACAGATCAAAGCATAGCTTACAAGCAACAAGATGTTAGACACATACAAGGGAATTTGCTCAAGGGATTTCATCCTGACACATACAGAAAAATGTTATATAATCACTGCAGCCATGCTTTTGCCATAAGACACAACACCATGTGCTATATTTTTTATGGTGTTTTTTTGGCTTGCTTCAATATGCCATAAACAGCATTGCTTACATAGTATGAGGGAACATGTCCAGATCATAATGTTGACATCACATATGCATGCAAATAGAATTTTATCAATTGAAAACAAAAAACTTCAGTCTATCAAATTATGTATTTAAGGATAAAAACATTACCAGGGATGAACCAGTGGATTTCATTTCTTGACATAATAGAGTACTGCTTGTTGGAACCCTTGATGTAGATTTCGAGTCAATCCTACTATCTAGCTTCTCTAAGTTTACTTGTGAAACCAAATGTGTCTGTTCATTGACATCAACATTCCTACTTCCACTAGTCTTATGTTGGTCTATGGAAGTGGATGGGAGAAGTGCATTGCATGCTTTATCACAATCATTTGATTCTTCATCCTTGCACTTTGGCAAACAATGTGTTTCAGGCATAGTCAAAATGGCAGTTGAGGATTTCTCCTCAACTGGCATTACATTCAAACTGGGAATACAAATCTTTTTTGCAGAATCTGAATGATTGATCCTCCTCCCCCTAAATACGCCCCATAAGAAAAACAACATATTCCAGCCTGCCAAAAAATAGGATCATTAGCAGTCTAAACGTAATAAAAAGTGAATTTAAAAAATATTTCTTTGAGAAGTCATTGGCAAAAACAACAATGCTAGAGTCACCACCTCTACTTCCTATTTGCAACTAAGAGACAAGATGGAAGGATCTAGTACCAAGTAGGACCAACTCTCCCAAAAACTCAAGTTATTAGGAAAAGGCTCAAGAATGATTTATATCTAACACCCACTAATGATCAAATGGAGAACCAAAGATTGACCGAAATTTAGAACTAGTGACACACTAATGCTTACTGAAAGCATGGTCAAATTATTGATTTTGACTTAGTCCAAATTAATATAGAACATTCTTATGTTTTGCACCTAATGCATTTTATTGATACTAATCTTATTCAGCATTCTGGTATCATATAAAGCAACATAGAATCCTAAATTAAAATGGGATTACCACTCACGCAAATGACAAGCAACCATTTACCAAAAAAAAAATACACATAAGGTGCACTCCAAAACAGAAGAATGCTCCTATTTGTAGAGAATTCTCGAACAATCTTTCCCCAAGACATTTCAAAACTGCACATGAAATAATTTCAGCAGTCCATGAACACTGATCAAGGCACAAACCCCAACCCCACAAGTATCTTTCCACAAGTTTCTTACAATGGTAGATTGTTTGACAAACATATGGAATAAATCCTTACGCTGTGAATTTTCAGGAAGCTGGTTGGAAGGGAATATCAGCAGGTCGACACCATCAAAATTTCCTTTAAGTGCTAAATCATTTCTAATCATGTGATCCAATAGACCCTTGTAGTGTCTTTCATAACTGTGACAGAACATAACTAAAAAGTTAATTCTTGCAACAAAGAAAAATGAAATTTTTGCATTTCATGGACTACTGTCAATATAAGAATAATATCCACATGCTTGCCTTTCAACATCCCTGGCAAAGAAGTAAAGAGCAATATTATCATCACTAACACCACCATGATGAAATTGTGAAGGCCACATGCTCAAGCGAGAAACTTCATTGAGGGAAACTTTGGGTACAAACTTGTTCACTACCCCAAGAACCTTAGGAGAAGCACAAGAGGATAGATGTGCCTGAAGTCCAGTATATAAATCAGGAGGCTTTCCATTTCTATGCACTTCAAAGACACCCCTGCAAGCAAACAACAAAGCTCATGTACAACACAATTTATTGCAAAACATGAAAATTAAAACAGCAAGAGCAATCCAGAACAGGAGACAAGCTAGTTCATCAAAAGATGTTTCATACTGCCAGGTGTATTCATATTCAGGAAAGGCCAACATCTTGAAAGGAACACTTGACATTGTCACAGCTTTATCAGACAAGTCTCTCACTACAGGCTTTCCAGCTGCAAGACCAATGGAATCTGACTTTCCTGGTTGGGACCGAAAGTCAGTTGGACAAGAGTTAAGTTGCTTCAAATCATTGGCAGATGAACATTTGGAAGAATCTGAGGTAGAATTCTCAAGGATTTCTTGTTGTTCTTGGGTTTCATCAGCAGATATGCTATTCTTCAGTGTGCTGGAAACCAAAACTTGGTCTTTTGAAGTCACTTCACAATTCAACTCTGTGCCTGAGGTAGAAACCTCGTCAGTTTGATTAGATACTTCTTTCTTCTTGTAAATTTCAGGCCTTCTAAGTAAAGCAGCCTTTTGGATTGCAGCTTTCAATATATTGTCTTTATGCATCTCCTCTTTTGAACTACTCGCAGCAGTGACAGATATTTCAGCACCAGATTCCTGTGTAGTACCAGCTGTACAACATTCCAAAGCATGGCCGAATTCCTTACATTTTTGACATAATGGGTTTTTTGAAGTAGGAACAGCTGGGTTTTTTGAAGTAGGAACAGCTGGCCTTCCACGATCACTAGAACTATCTCTGCTTTTCTCAACCTGATTTGCTGTTTCCTGTGATTGAGACAGGACATCCTGTTGAGTTTCATCAACACGGGTTGATATTCTCTCTGTAAATTTCAAAGAAACATTACTTGAAGTTGAAGATAGCATAGTTTGAAGCACAAAATTTACTAGAGAAAGAATGATGCCCCAGCTGAAACTAAAACAAGGCAAATAACATAGATGATGGCTTTATGAAATCGAAACTAAAGTATCAAGAGCCAAAAATTAACACCCCCCCCCCCCCCCCAAAACACACACACACAATCACAAAAATAAAAAATAAATAAAAGGTAAGCAGGAATAACATGTTTCCAATTGAGATCACACCTGAACTAACTTGAGGCTCCAAACTTTTCCGGCTTATATTACTCATTGACCTTAATAATGCACTTGATTTTCCATCCTGGTTAACCTTCAACTCTCGATTGTTGTTCATTGCTGAAGCTTTACTGCTTTCAGCACGAGGTGTAAGCTTTTGGTCACCCTTAGGAGTGGAAACAACTGAACTAGCCACAGGACGATCAATCCTAGATGGAAATTTCCTGTCAAATGCACCTGATTCTTTTAGATGTCTAGATCCTTTCAAATCCTGATTAGTTGCAGACTTCGGCGAAAGCATTTTCACTTTTGATTCAGTTGCATTTGATCGCCCCAAACTTGAGGATTTGAATAATGTTGATTTTCCAGTCACCCGAGCTGGCATCTCCATGTTCTTTGAAGTATGTTCATTACCCCCTTTTTTTGGGAGGGGAACAACTTCATCAACAAGTTTGACTCTTGGCTTGGAATTTATGTTGTTGAATGAATTAGACTTCAACAGCATACCTATTCATAAGAACAAAATCGAATTTGGAATAAATAAAACCCTAGGATACATGATACAAAATCATTATGGAACCCAGTTGCTCGAAAGACCTTGAGACCCACAGAAAATATAGAAAGTTGCAGTGAAGCACAACAGATGAAAAATAAATCCATACCTTTTGGATTTTGACCCCGGGGACCAATGGAAGGAGAGCGAGCAATCTCTGAGTCAATACCACCAGAGTGGTTTCTAATAGGCATCAGAAGAACAGGCTTCACTTTTGATTTGTCTAAGCTCTTAAATGAAGATTCTCGGGACAGTGGAACTAATCTCTTGGGACTTGACATCTTTGGTGATCCTGTACTTGATTCAAGAGCTTGTCTTTTTGCTGCTGGAGCTACTTCAATGTTATCAGAGAGTCTTTTGCCAGAAACTTGTGAGGTTGAACTAACTTCAACCATTTTTTTGTCGTCGACATCTGAACCACAAAATTTAATTCCATAAAAGTCAGCATACAGCCATAGATATAGGTATGGATGCTTCAATGTTTATGTACACAACATCAAAGCATGCAAATTCAGTTCCCAGAAGCACAAAGGGTGTACAATGTCAGACCCCATAATGCCTTTTTTTGTAATATGATATAAACTTCACTCTTACCCAGTCTTTTATTTTCATTCTCCTCTGCATCTTTGCATTCTTCACAGAACCAATCCCCTTCAGGGACTTTCTCAAGCATTTCTCGCATGCAGTAGCTGATTCAAAAAAAAAAATTGTAAAATTCATTTTGAACTTTAGAGAAAGGAATTTGCAACAATGTAATAGAAACTAAAAATAAGGTCAAAGTTTCTTATGCATACGTGTGCTCTGCACCATCACTGCACCTACTACATATGGCAAGTAGATCCTCACGACCAGCATCTCCACAGATGTCACACACCTTTACCTATTTTCCAGTCAATGAAATCAGAAACAGAACTCACCTCTCATTTTCATCTAAATCAAATTTAGTTCCAGTAAAAAAAAAAAAAAAACTAACAGAGAAAAGAAAAGATACTCACATCATGTTCCACAACATCCGATTCATCACTCTCGTCTTCAGATTGAGTTTCCTGCTTGCCAGGTGATTTAACCAGCTCTTCAGATTTCTCACACTGTCCGTCTTGAACTGCATATTTAGGATCTTCATTGTTAGCATCACAGTCATCAGTATCTGCTTCTGACTTAGGACATACTTTTAGTGAAATCTTGGAAGTACTCTCAACAACAGCAATATATTTCTTGCCAGAAACAACAGGTTCCCTCTCTTTGGTCAATGATGAACTAGAATTCTCAATGGAGCATTCTGACAACTTTTCAGGGACATGAGAACATGAATCCCTTTCCACATGCATTATTATTCTCTCTTCATTCCTTTGATGGCTAGCGTTCACTAAATTAGCATCACTGGCTCTACTAATACAAGAAGTGTTGTCATCAAGACCTTCTAAATGCTTGGAATCCTGATACTTATTCGGTATGATCTGTCTACTGTCGGCATTTTCAGACAGAGCGTCATGACTTGAATTGACACTCTGCATATTACTTGCTTCACTGACAGTGTGCTGTGAGCTTTCACAAGCTCTGCTCCTAAGAGAATATGCATTATCCTCATCCATAGAATTAGCCTCTCCTATGCGACAGTTTTCATCAGAAAACTCTTCAGCCTTTGACCCCATGAGAGCATGGTTAAGATGCATGCACGATGAACAAGGAGCTGAGCACACATTGCAAGTTCCCGATTCAAGTCTCATATCAGTGTTCTGAATCATAGACTTTTTGACACACTTTTTTCAGATTCAGCTGAAAAAATAATCACAACAAAACACAAGTTATAAGAAAGGTGAAAATTTTGACTCAGACTCTAACTAAAGCTTTTTACAGGGTATTCTAGTGACAAAGTTTCACTGTGTCACTGCATAGGATTAACACAAATGATTTATCATGATTCACAAGCACAGAAGCTGCATCAGGATTTATCTTATCATATTTGTGAAACATATTTTGAAGTTCAGTGACTAGTGTTCATCTATTTTTCAAATGAGGACATTGTGCTAGTCATGAATTTAGTCGGTTATGTTGTAAAGTCACAACATTTTCTCTAAGCAAGTAAGAAGTTTTGGGTTCTTAGAAGGAGTGTATTTGAATATACTGTGATGTCAATCATCCCATAACTTATAGCCAGAGTTTCTTACTCTTACATCTAAAAAGGATTCCTTGTTAGGCTTGTGGATTTTAGCGAATAAATTCTTTAAGAGACTTCCTTGTCAGCTGAGAATGGAGCACTCTATTGAGCTAATGACTTTCAATTTTTTTTTCCTTGAAATGACTGCTTAAGGGGGACTCCTAATTCTCAATAGCGGTACTTACCTATTAATGAATTCTTCTTTAAACATAAAGAAAGATGAAGACCATAACTAAATCCAGAAATATAGTTTTGCCACCATAGAATTTCAATTCAATCAGCCGCTCCTCAATGAGGACAATAGCAAATAAGAGAACAATAAACCGAAAATATATACAAAGACCAATGCACACACGTGATGCTTTCAGATTATATGCATACAATTCTGTTCAAATATGACAGCACCTCAATCTCCCACTCCTACAGTTTTTGCAGAGTAAAACGCTTAGAAAAATTATCTTATGGCAACTTGTCAGGCATAATGTTGTTAATCATATTTGATCTTCCAACAATTCTAGGTTAATAGGTAATAATATTACTCAAATGAGGCAGCCTTTTAACAGTGACAAAATAATAAAAGGATTGCAATAAAAGAAGAAAAGGAACAGCCTGTGAATTACCCTGTTATCTCCGCACGTTCTCGTGAATACTATGATGATTGATGACTCATACCTGAGGTTCTAGAATCTGGAAACTTCTCAAATGTCATGCAGAATTTACATCCAAATCACATTAACATTGCCCCAACTTTTTCAGAAAAAGGTTCTAAGCAGGTACCACTCCGTGAAATAATTCTCTAAACCAAGAATCTAAGAGAGATTGCAATTTTGCAAATCCTAATTGAAGTGTGCTAAAAGGTCCCCCCACCCCCACCCAAAAAAAAAAAATCCTTCAAGTCCCAAAACCCTTTCCAAAGACAAAATCAAACCCTAATCCCACCACACACTGAATTATAGCTTCTCCTGTCAGAACCAACAAGTATCCAACTGTTCCAATAAATTCATCTCAACACAGACAGAACAGTTTCAAACAAAGCAAAAATTAAAAAGAGCGAAAATCGATTTTAAGAGGAAAAAAAGGAAATTAGAATAATCAAATAAAAAAACCCTAACTGGTAAAAAAAAATCAGGTGAAAACCATCGTGGTTGCATTGCACAGCCTTACCTTGCGTTAGGCAAATTCCGATGAGAAAGAAGAAAGAGCAAAGTGGCCGCCGGTACGACGTCGTTTGAAGTCGCAGAAATCAATCTGCTTCTGGGAAATTGTGGGTTACAGGAGTTTAGAGCATCTATATCTGTGACGATCCACAAAATGAAGGGTTCAGAGATGAGATGAAGAGCATGCAAAATTTCACACAATTTCATACAACAAACTCTCCCTATTTATTATTTATACTCAATAAAATTTATTGCAGCATCAATTATATAATAATTTTTTCTTCCGTTTTTTCTTCTTCTCTCCTCATTTTTATTTATCTGAACCAAAAATATATAAATAAAAGTAAAATCTCGCAAATGGGCTTTTTATTTTTTCATCAGAATCAAAATCAATCTATCTAACCCAGCTGGCTTAAACTGCTCTCCATCTCTCTCTCTAAATGTAGCTTCCTCAAAAAATTTCTCTACCTATCTAGATTTTCTAAATCAAATTCCATGATTCATTAATTAAGTCAAATTCAAAATCTCTTTAAAACATAATTCTGGATTATTTCCATTTCAGAATTTTTTTCCCTTTTTTATTATAACACCTTATTTATTTATTTATTTATGTTGTTTTAATGTTTACTACTAGTTTGTATTTATTTTCTTTTTTAGTAGTAGTATTACTTTTTCTCCATTAGCTATTTATTATTTATTCAGTCATTTATTATTATTTATTTACGTTTTATTATTGTAAACGAACCTGTGGGCCTCGAAGATAAACAAGTGAAGGTGGATGAAGTGAGCACCCCGCACCGCACGTGTGAGTTCCGTGAAGCGTATTAGTTCAAGAAAAGCGCGTGGAAAGATGCGCGTGGGGATTGGGTGGGTCAGTAGTAACGCCTCATTGGCAGGCGTTTGTGCCTCACGTTTGGCCCGTATATCTTCACGTTTTCATCGAAGAAGAATTAGGAAGGAAAAGAAAATGAAAACATAAATCATTATTTGATAATAAATTATCGTTTATAATAATTTATTAATTTTTATAAAATTATATAATATTTTTTTTATATAAAAAATTGAAAACAATATCGAAGGATTTCCAACCATTCATATATTTTATTCAACTAATTAAACTAAATCCCTTAACATAATATAATGATTTAATGTGACTTATTGACGCTTAAATTTAGAAAAAAAAAAAGTTTTCAATTTCTAAACATTACTGGTAAATTTGAAAGACTAAAATAATTTTCTAATTTTTTTTCAATTTCTAAACATTACTAGTAAATTTGAAAGACTAAAATAATTTTCTAAATATTATTTTTAGTTCCTGAACAATTGAGAAATTAAAATATATTTTTAAATTTAAGAAACTAAAATAATATTTGTTAAAATTTAGAGAAACAAAACTGGATTCATCTCACATTTTAAAAACTAAAAATATAATTTAAGTCTTTTTTTTATTTTTATGAACAAATTAAATCAATGTACATAGACGTAATTGTTCTTTAGTAACGGTTTATGCATGTTTTTAAAAACTCATTGATTTTTATTTTATTTTATAATAAAAATTCATTCCTAAATAAATTAAAATCCAATTATAATAATTCCAAACTTTTTTTACTCACGTGTCGTGTAATTATCACTTACTTCAATTTCGTTTTTCTTTCGCTTTTTTGAAAGGTTCACGACATATTAATGAAAGTTTGAGAGTTTAATTTTAGTGCGTATGAAAAAATTTATATTGTTAATTATTTATGATTTATTATAAATATATTTTTTGGATAATTATTCTAAGAAATTAATTTTGATATATTGTTAGTGTATATATTTTTATACTATCAATCAAATAAATTTAGTTAATATATAATTTAAAAATAATTATTACAAAAGTTAATTTTTTTAACTATATGACAATTCATGATTAAGTGACTCTTACAAAAAAATTACACTATTAATGTAATTTAATTAAAGTCTATTTATTGAATTTTTAAAAAGGAAAATATAATTATAATCGCATCAATAAGTGTTCAAAGTGTCATTTTATCAGTGCAGTAAGAAAAGGTCATTTTAGTGAAATAATAGATGTTGAGTCTAGTCAAACAACAAATCAATAGTCAGCAAGGAACGGATGTAACTGACATTAAGGGCTCATTTAATTACACATTTTACCTCTATAAACAAAATTTTAAGTTTTAACCATCTAATTATACTCGATTTCATTTAAATTTTTTACATGCTTGCAATTTGATTTGATTACGTACACTGTAAGCATGTAATAAAAAATTAAGGGCATGCATTCAATTTTTTTTTTTATACTATTTATTGTATATGGACTTCGGGTGTCTAAGAAGCGTTTGTCACAAGGTATATTAAACCCAGGGTTCGGTAAGGATCTTTTAATGATATAGTTAGCAACTAGTAGTTGGTTTTTGTAATAATTAAGGGATCTATCAATTATCATGGTAGGCTGCATTAATTATTTCCAGTCTTAAGTTTGGGTCGAACATGTCCAAGGTTGGGATATATTCACCTATACTTCGTTTAGTTTTTAGGTCACCAAAAAACTTTGTTTAGCTAAAAAAAAAGGATAAAGTTTATAATAAAAAAATGAGTAAAATGCACAGGATGAGAAAATTAATAGAGTTTTAGTTTACTCGATGTAAAAAAATATTAAAAATAAAACTTTTCAAATTTTTTATTACATAGAAAGTAAAAAGAAAGACAATAATTTTTAATAAATAATTATGCCCATATTAATAATTAATAATAATATATTAAATCTGGATGTTTTTTTGAGTAATCGAATACAAAGATATTAATGAAAATAGTAAAAAAAAAGTTACTTCTCTCGTACTTTTGTTCATGGAAGTGAGAAAATTAAAAAAAAAAATAGTAAGGTTTAAACTTACTATATATTCTCTCTTAACCAAACAAAGGAAATTTTCTTATTCTTTCTAATTACTCATTCTCCACGGGATCATAAAATATTTGATAGTTAAGAGATAAGCCTGATGATTAGAGTGGTAAAGATTATAAGTTTGAATTTCCCATTAATATGTTATATTCAATACTAATATTTATCGATACAAAAAAATCATTTCCAATTTTTTTTAAATTTTTTTCTCATTATTTTTTTTTTAATTGGATTTGATGGGTTTTCTTTCTCTTTTAAGTTTTACCACACATAACAATAGTAATATACTTTTCATGTTCTTTTCTTTTCTTTTTTTGTTACAAAAATGTTAGTAAAAAATTGCCAAAACAAAAAATGAAACTCCAAGCAATTATGATTTAAAAGTTAATCTCTGAACATGCTTTCTGTTGCGTTTATGATCCATATAAGATCTTCATAAGTGACCTCACGTTTGTTAACCTCTACAAGAATAATGGTGGAACAAGGTGTAAGAGAATTCAACATTTCGAGCCGAGTCTTTGAAAAATAGACTCAAACTAGACCAATAAAAATGAAGTTGTGATTTCATGATCCAAGTTGGCTAACATTGTAACACTATTATTTTAGGTTGAGAAATGTTATTTATACCGATATTGTTTAGTACAGTTCATCAATAATTTGATTCCTTAACTACGCTGACAAAAATTTAATTTTATGATTGTGCATATGAAAAATACTTTGTTAAAAGAAGTAAAAGTTATTTCAATAATTTATAAACCCTGAGAGATTAATGTTGTGACAGCTATGGGAAAGTATTGCTTAAACAAAAGAATATATATATATATATATATATATATATTATTTGTATAATAATTTATATAATTAAGGGAGATAAATATAAAATGTATCGAAGATATCAAACACATAAAATGTTGTATGAAAAAATAATACAACTACTTTTTATATATTTTTAAATCAAACTAATGTAAAATATAAAAATATTAATTTGATTTAAATTTGAAGATAATAAAATAAGTATAACAATACTATTTTAAAGACAATAAAATTTATTGGAATTTTAAATTAAATGGTTCATATGAAGTCATGTTTGGTCCAATTTAAAATCCAGCCTAGTAAAACATAATTGGATTGAGATGGATTCAATATTATTTTTTAAAAGCAACCCAACATGAGTCAATATTCAACTTTAATTTGGCTAGTTAAGGTAAGGTTATTTTGGTTTGGATGGTTAGGTCGATCAATTACAATAATAATATATTATGGAAAATACAAAAAAAGACAAAATATTAAAAAAGATCACTGGAACGAATTACCTAATTAGTTAAACTCCTTCAAAACCAAGTCATTCAAATTAAAAAATAAAATGCAAAAAAGCCGGTTAAAACAATAATCATGCACAATCAGACAGATCACAGTTAAAATGAAAGTATAAAATACAATTAAAAATTAGTCATGTTATTAAAGATTCCAATGCATGTCTAAATTAAAATACAAGTTAAACTATCTAGATCTAACACTACTACAAGAAAAATGCATGCCCTACATAGTCGCATAATGATATAACTATAATTATTATTATTTTATTATTAACATTTTATGTATATCCAGTTGGGCCAGGTTATTTGTGTTTGGAAGTCATTAATCCAACACCCAACCTAATTATAGTTGAATTAGATAAAAGGGATCCATATCAACCCAATAATTGTAGCTAAATTGATTGAACTTGCGGGCCCATCACAACTCACTTGCGCTCCTAATTATAAATGAAAAAAGATATAGAAAAAAATCTAAATTCAAATTCAAATCAATTTTCATCGGATTAAAATTGACTTAATAAATTTGACAACTTCAGTCAAACCAGTTAGCTTAGTTTAGATATCAATTCGATTAATCTATTTCTCTCACTTCAAATTCAAATCAATTTAGTTACATTTGTTTCCGTTACTGGATTTTTTTGTTTATTGCCCCGAACGAATCAACTAGATGAGTCGATAACATTTTTTATTTTATTTTTATATTAAAGATTTTAGATTTTAGTACTTTTTTTGGTCCTTTCTTTATTTTTTACTAATTTTTACATTCTTATGATTTTACTTACTGTCTCAAAGGGTATTGATTTTGTCATATTTATGATTTATGATGTAGTTTTTTTTACCATATTTTAGATAAAATAATTAATGAGATATATAAAAGTGATAATTATAAAAATATTAAACAATAATTGGTCATTAAAAATAAAAATAAAAATTGTAACTTAAACAAATATAAAATAGAAAACAAGTACTGTAAAAAAAAATTAAAAAAATATAACAAAATTTATGTTTCCGCTTCACTTCAATCGTGGGAACAACACATACATGTGCGAATTCACTCGTAAAATACAACCACTAGAAAATTAAAAATAACAAAGTCACCTTTTTTGCTTCCATTCCTCGGATGCTCGGTAGAGATTAGAGATCGAAAAAACTTATTTTTCAAACAACTGGAACATTCTAACTGAGAGAATATGATTCGTTTTTATTTATCTGTTTTATTTATTGCTCTAGATATTAATCACATACCTAGCTAGCTTATTGACCCGAGCAAGGTATTATTTATATGCACTGCTTAATGATCAATTGATTAAATATTTTTATTTTTACTTTTACTTTTACTTTTTTATTTCATTTTTCGACTTATTTACTTGTTTTGTTTTCACTATCTCTTTCTTTCTATCTTTTTAATTTTCTTACAGATGTCTAGCTAGCACAAACGAGAGCATAGATTCAACGTTTTCCTTTATTCTTACATTATGTGCTGTACGTTTTTTGACATTTAAAATGAGCATATTGTTACCTAAATAATATTATTTTATTAGATATTCATCAAAAAGGGCCGTTTGTAAAATATTTACAAAATTAGGGCTGCTAATCATACCTGGATTGGACGTGTTTTGGGTGTGTTCTTGCTTGTGCTGCCACGTGACAGTCAGGTGGGAGGCTTAAGTGCAGCGCGGTGTTTTCGTAAACTTCGAAAGGTCATAATTTTTTACTGGAACGTCCGATTGAGGTGCATAATATGTCAAAACGATTGTTGTTTCGAGGAGAAGCCGTTGGCAAGTCCCAATGGTCAAAATTTTTTTTCCAAAAGAGGCCTCTAAGTGCCTCAAAATTACGATTTTATCTTTGAACATCCAAAAAATTTTGAGTTTTCTAAATTTTTGTTTATTCAACTAGCTCGTTTTGACATAAAATACGCCTCCATGGACGTTCCTATCAAAATTTATGTTGTTTAAAGTATAACAGAGAAATTTGTTTGACGTATATATAGGGGGTGGAAACAGGTCAGGTCAGGCTTGGTTAGGCCTGGCCTTAGCCTGATTTAAAAATTTCTCTAACCTAGCCTAGCCTATTTATCTATCATAGTCTTTTTTTTAGGCATGGCCTAGCCAATTTAAAAGTCGGGCTTACCTTATGAGCCTATTAAAAAGCCTACTTTACAATAAATATTAAAATCTAATATACTTAAAAAGATAAAATATAAAAAAAAGATAATTTGTTTTTAATATATAATATTTATTGTAAAGTAGGTTTCTTAATAGACTCGTAGGGTAAGCTAGACTTTTAAATAGGCTAGGTCATGCCTAAAAAAACTCTATAATAGATAAATAGGCTAGGCTAGGCTAGAGAAATTTTTAAATCAGGCCAAGGCCAGGCCTAACCAAACCTGACCTGTTTCCACCCCCTATATATACGTCAAGCAAATTTCTCTGTTATACTTTAAACAACATAAATTTTGATAGGAATGTCCGATGGAAGCGTATTTTATGTCAAAACGAGCTAGTTGAATAAACAAAAAAATTAGAAAACTCAATTTTTTTTGGATGTTCAAAGATAAAATCGCAATTTTCAGGCACTTAGAGGCCTCTTTTAGGAAAAATTTTGACCAAGTCCCCTTTGGAAACTTTCCAGTGGCTTCTTCTCGAAACAACAATCGTTTTAACATATTATGCGCCTCAATCGGACATCCTAGTCAAAAATTATAACCTTCCGAAATTTACGAAAACACCGCGCTGCACCTCAGTCTACCACCTGATTGCCACATGGCAGCACGAGCAAGAACACGTCCAAATGGGGCGTGTTGTAACACGCCCAATCCAGGCGTGATTGGCAGCCCCAGTTTTGTAAATATTTTACAAACTGCCCCTTTTTAATAAATATCAAATAAAAAAATATTATTTAGGTTCTTTTGCTTTTTTTTTTCCTGATTGTAGATATATAGATTTTTAAAATGTTTATTCGACTTATATTTTTTTTTTTTAGAAATCAAAGATTTTAATCAATTTAATTAAATTCCTTTCTAATAATAATTTATATAACTAGTTAGCCCCCTTGCCATCATTTGATATTTTGATTAGACCATAATGCAAATTGCAAAGAGGGCATGTGTCTAATTACTAACGAGGGTTTTCAAGATACTGGTTAAAAAATTATACGCATCATATTAAATAATATTAATTACTTAAAAAGGCACGTGTTAAATAATTTTTTACTTTTTGTATAATAATTTATATATTTCTAAAAAATATATATTTATTTTATAATGTCTAACATCCGTTTAAAAAAGAGAAAAAGAACTATACAGAGGGGAAAAAAGAGATACTGTATTCTTAGTATGTTTTGATTTGCAGTAAGATTTGCGAGTATTTTGGCAGGAGAGGTCCTACATTATGTATAAATTATATAAATGTCCGTTAATGTTGAAGCTCTCTCTTATGAATTCTTTATAAATTACTACAATACAATACCAATGTCCAAGAATGCTTAACCTTAGGACTGCTATGATCTTAGGATTGGAATTACACCAAGGCCATTTTGCCTCAACTTTAACCTTCAATTCCCAACCCATCCCCTTCCGCAACACTGATATTATGTTTTACATATTTTTTTTGTAATCATATTTCGGAGGAAATTGCTCAGTAATTTATATATATATATATATATATATATATATATATATATAAATGTCCAAGCTATGATACTAAACACATCAATCAATTGAAAATAGTACTAGCAATCAAAGTTGCAGGAATATACGTACCTTCAATAAAATTCGATCGATCTTAAGAATCTTTGCACTAATTTCACAATTAGCATTTTGATGATTGCAAGGAAAGTACTATAAGTTAACGACAGAGAAATTGAAAAATCTCAACAATCCTAAGAAGTAAGAACACATGCACTAAAATTTATTGATATTGTTGAGTCTAAATAGAAAAATAGACAGGTCAACTGCAAGAGATAATGAGTGATTGTCGAATTATATCAAGTTGCGTACAAAGAAATTTAATGAGTGATTGCGCAGAAATTTAAGATAAGAATGCATTTTAGAGCCCCAAATAACAATTTGTAACTCAGTTTACTTAACGTGGGATGTAAATCCCAAATTCCATTTAAAAAAGAATGATAACAAATGCTCTTAAAGGTATTGGTTAAGAAAGAAGAAGTGCTCACACGTACAAGAAAAACAGCAAATTAAGCAAATGCTTTACACATTATTGTCCTTTTTGAAAATTATATTTAATATAAGAAATCTAGAACTCAGGAAAAGCGAGGTTGGAATGGGAGGAAGGTGTTCGGTAAACGTGCATGCTTATGCTTAACTTTCACAACTACGTATAGGACAATATAACTTTGTATTAATGAGATTAATTAGCCCTTAGGGCAAGTTAAACGATTAAGATATATTAATAGGGCCCATTATATGCATTGCCACCATTAATGTTCCAGCTGAATTTTTGAAGCTTTGTAAAAAAATTATATACGTACGTGACGAGAATGAGCAGCAGTTTCCCTTCGCTGCTGCAGCTGTTTTTACAGTGACCATATTTTATATAGTGTCTGGTTGACTGGTTCCCGTAACCAGTGGCAGCTATATATATATATACACACAATATGTCGATTGAAAAAACACACATTCCCACTTGCGCTGCAATTAATGTATAACTCATCCTAGGTCAGTACTTGTGCGTGCATACATAGCAAGATTATTCTTATTTTCTAAGGGTGTATTTGATTTAGAATATAAAAATAAAGACATAAAAAAATATGTCTTTTAAATTAAAATAGAGTATAAAAGATATAGATTTTATAAAAAAAAGTATATATATATTTTAATATTTTCTCTTTCTACCAAACACACTATAAGAGTGGAGTTGTATTGTGTTTGATTTTAAAAATGAAAGAGAATAAAAGTATGAAAAGTTAAAATTAAAAAAAAAGTGAAATAGAATGAAAAAATAAGGTTGTTTGATTGAAGTGAAAGAAAGTGAAAAAGATAAAAAATATTAAAATTAAAGTAATTAGTAGGCTAGAAAATAAAAAAATGCGGATTAACAAAATTCCCATTTATCCTTGTTAAATACATGTTTGTTTGTTTAATTTTCCTCAAAACAACAAAAAATAAAAAAATAAAAAAATGACATATAATCGATTCTCAGGCATAATTGATTATATCCAATTAAGCCAAACCCAACTCGTTTTATTTTGGTAGACATAATCGATTACATGTCACTTTAAGAATAAGGAGACTCTTTTAAAAAGTAATCACACGTTGCACAACAAGAGGGTCATGATCAGGGCTCGTTTGGAAACAATTTTTAAATGGGCATTTCATCTCTTATTTGCATTGAAAAGCTTTTTGGTGGGGTCATTCCAAATTTGAAACTTTCGCCTCTATTTCGTCTATGTCAAATATATTTATATTTTTTACTTTCATTTTTGCTCATTTCATTTATACCAAACTTAGAGTTAAACAATTTTGTTGTAAATGATTCGTGTAACATTTGTTATATATTTTGTTATGAGATAAATCTTCATGTTTTACTTATAAAATCTACATTATTTCTTTAAAGTAATATTAATTGACTCGAGGATAATTGTTTAAAATAATTAAATTTTATTTCACTTGTAAAATCAACATTACTTCTTTAAAGCAATATATATCAGCTTGGGATAATTATTCCAAGGGTTATCCTGGATTAAAGAAAACAAATTCATGAATAAAAAACTGTATCTTTTTACTTCATTTACCTATGATCACTTGTTAGCATTTTTCTTCTTTTATTCTAAACTTGTCACTCGGTCATGCATATAAGAATGACGAAAATGGCCATATAAAATACACATGTGACAAAGCATTACTTGTTGATGCATTTTCAGAGTATTAACGGAAGTATATATAATCTAATGCGTATCAGCATATGAAATCAATGCAATTTTCAGAGTTCAACTCCAGAGAGCAGAACAGCAGTGATTGTGTGGCAGCAAGCAACACAAAACAGTGATTGCCAGCTGACAGCAAAGGAAACGAGAAAGCACGTGAAACGAGACAGCAAAGTAACTGACTAACTGTATGATTTCTCAATCTTTCTCTTCCTATTTCTCTCATAAATTTCTTGTAAAAAATATACTTAGGAATGATCATTACTCGATAAAAAAAAATGGGTGTACATCAGTACGTGTACGTGGGAGCTAGGGCGCCTAATGAAATCAAAGGAGGAAGCTGCCTTTGTTTTACTGCATACCGAAATGATTATGTAATGGATATTGTTATTTTCATTCTTTTTTTTTCATAATACTTCTTTATAAATCATTTTTTTATTTTTTAATGAGTATATTTAGTGAAAGATCCTAAATTATAATCTTAAATTATTTTTTGGTGAATTTTATAGTACTACATAAGATTAAAAATCTCTCATATTATCATTTAGTGATAGATGTCATTTTGAGATTTTAGATATAATAAGTTCCATATGAACCTCTCACATTTTATTTAAATATTTATTAAATTAATAGGGGCTAATTTTTATAAAAAATACAATTTAAATCAAAAATTGGCAAAAAGGTGCAAATGGGCCAAAAATTGGGAATTTGGGGCAGCCCAACACGCCCAATTGGGGCGTGTTTAAACACGCCCAATTGGGGCGTGTTTGGGCTGGGGGGTGACACGTGGCAGGGCAAAAGGGGGGTGCAGGGTTTTCACAGTTTTTTCGT